>CM031242.1:12103636-12472705 GCA_018340775.1 Taxus wallichiana var. yunnanensis | reverse complement strand
CACCACAAATGTCTTTCCACTCCTCCTTTTCCGCTTAACACTCTTGCATCATCACTCCCACCATGTGGGCATCCCAATTAAGGATTGCCCTTACACTCTCCATCTACACTGCATATGTTCCTCCATCCACTCATGTCACACTCCTTTGTTTCCTTGTTATCACTTTGATATCACCTCCTTTCATCTCTTGTTCCATTTTGGTATATACTACTCAATATTTTCATCATTTTCTTCTTCTTCGGTTTGGCGATCCTACTTAACCATCCTCGTCGTAGGGCAATCTTACTTAAGAGTTCCTCTTAAGAATGGTTTTCCATTTGACCCTTCCACCTCCCATCATATCTTCCTCATCTTCTGTCTCTCGCCTCTCATCATACTCATCCACTCCAACCAACCATTCCACACTGCATCCAATATAAATTTGTCTTTCTCCTTCCATATAAATCACTTTGTCGGTTTAGCGATCTTACTTAAATCCTCTGTGGCATGGCGATCTTACTTAAGATTTCCTCTTAAGCATGATCATTCATCCTGCACTCACCCACTATGCCACATTCTCTCCATCTACATTTTCTCATCATCACATCCTCTCACCTCCTCTTTCATTCTCACAAACACCACTTCCTACTGGTCCCTTTTTCATCTCCATCATCCGTCGCTGGGTAATCTTACTTAACCATTGCTTCTCCATTCATTTCGTGTCTTGTTTCTTCATTTTTCTCTCATTCATTCTCATCCATTGCATCCTCTCCTCGTCTTCATCTTCCTACACATCGTTATCCCTTCTTTCTTTACTCTTTCCACTCCATCTTCTAGAGTTCTCCCACATATCTACCCCCATACTTGCCCATCATTGTAATTGATATTTCCCTAACATTCTTTCATTATCATATTTTTTCCGTGCTAGTAATTATCAGCAATGTCTTCATCATGCACCCTGTCTCTATTTTCGTCATCAACATATCCTCATCTCATGCATCTCCACATCTTTTCCAATCGATGTCATTCCTCCCCTCAAGCTTCTCTTTACATTCCTTATGCTTCTCACTCTTTATCGAATATCTCTATTCTTGGTTCCCTTCCTTCTGCATAATTTTCTCTGTTCTCTTTTCCTCCTTTCTCATCCTCATCCTATTTCACTTCCTCTTTATCGTCTTTCTCCTCGTTTTACCTCGCACTTCCTCCTTACTTCCTCATCGATAACCTGACTCTTCAGCATTATCCCATCTCCTTTATCATCTCACCATCCACATACATTTCCATACGGTCAGTTCCATATTCTTTACCTTGGATTTCCTCACTATGATATGCTTCCTTCAATTTTCTTTGCTCTATCATCTCTTTCATTTTCATTACCGTTCTTGTTTTTCTCGCTCTGACATTGACCAATTCTCTTTTTGAGAACCCTTTCACATATGTTATCTTCGTTAGTCCTCTTACTGAGGACACCATTATATCCATTTCTAAGAATCTCTTCCTATCTTCCTTTGACATTTTTGTCTTGGAAGATTCCATAAACCATCAACTATATGATCTTGTTCTCTTCCATGAATATTTTCTCTACTTTTGTTTTGTTGTAAAAGTATCTCTATCATACTTGTCAAAGAAACGAGACTTCTTTGTCTTCTTCACCTTTTAATTTTCTAACACTTATGCATATTTCCTATGAAACATGATTGCCATCATATTTATCACCCTTTTAAGGCATTTTATCTCACCCTTCTATCCTATCTTCTCATCATGTGCACATTTATGATTATTCCCCTTGGGATATCTTATTTCAACATCTATCTATGTCTTATGTTGGGGAACCTTTTCATCCTTGTACTTGTCAACACATAGAACTCACTTTGTGTCCTTCTCGTGCCCTGTGTTGGGGCATCATTATCTTCATCCTTGTCCCTTTTGCGGACACATGATTTTTCGTACGATTCCTCGCAGACAAAGGATTTTACACATATTTTGATGTTTTCCTATGACCCATTGGTCATCTTGGTTTACATCCATATTGCAGTGGTCTTCACCCACTCACTAGTCTGTAGAATATTGTCATCTGTCTCCGTTGAGACATGATCATCCTCTATCGATGTGATATTGGAGTCACCGCCATACTTTTTTATTGTTATTATGATCCTTTTTTGCCTAGGGCATCTTGCCTTTGGTCATGTCTTCATCCATCTTCAGACACATATCTCATCTAACCCTTTTGTTTTTTTTTCATGGCTTGCTATCACAAACCACTCAACAAAAAGGGGCAAATGTAGACACCTATTTTTGGTATAGGCATCCCTCTGTCATCTCGCGTTCATGCAATTTCCTATCTCACCTTTATTTTTCCTAAATTTCAATAAACCTAATCATCTATTCAACCAAATTTAATTAATTATTAAATGGGCTCCATATAAACCCATTTAATAATTGAATTTTGGCATTATCCCCCATCTCTCACAAATTATTCAATCCATGGGTATTAATATACCCATCGACACCCCTTTCTAAATGGAATCTATCATCTCACCTACCATGTCAATCATGCTCCCCACTCCATCTAATAATTCAAGTCGTGGTCCCCACATGATCACATCATATCTCTTAACTCGGGTTACTCTACCCAACCCCGGTTACTTGTTAACCCAGTCTAACCTCACATCCAAGTTATAAATATGGGTTTTCCCCATATTTGAGGGGGATATTTTTGGAAGGACCTTGGAGAGATTTTTTTGGAAGGACCGGAAAGACCAAGATTTTTCAAGGAGGGCCAACCGAGGAGGGATATTTTTCAAGACTGGACGGATATATTTTCAAGAAGACCTAGAGAGACCTAGGCCCAGAGAAGAGAAGAAAGAGCTTAATTAAGTTCTGCAAGTTTGAGGGAGAAATATTTGCCATAGTTCGTTATCTTACCATCTTGATGCCTAGTTCATCTCCATAGCAAAGCACAAGCTAAGTCCTCTCGTCATTTTAGTTACTTGTCATTTTATATTCCATTATTTTTGCATGATAACTATTGTTCATGATCTATTATTATCTTGTTTGACATGGGGTTGACATCCTCCAAGGGAGTTAAAATCCTCTTGGAACCGGCATTTTCCGGCAACCCCGCATATTGTGATCTAATCTTATTTGTTTCAGTCTTGTAGATCTAGCTTTTTTACATCATACGTCTTTCTTTTTGCGCCCGTAGATCCACATTTGCATCTGAGGTCCTAAGCCCTCCATCATTCGAAGTTGCAGTGGCTCCTAGTATCGCCCTTCACCCCACTCGAGAATGAAGTTTCCTGTACAACACTTACTATAGTTGTTCTTCTTGTATAAGATAGAATCGCTCTCTTTTGAAAGAAGTGAATATAATATTAGTTCTATTTGTCAAATCAATAAATGAAATCATTTCAGAGTAATTTAAACTTCAAGTTACCTCTTGATCCCAAATTGAAAGAAAAATTACTTTCATTTTTTCATCAAGTACAGTCGTAATATTAGTACTTTGTGACTGCAACTCATAAAAGGCCTCATAATATAATGCAATTATATAATTTCAAGATGAAAATGTTGCATTGTCATTGCAAATAGCTATGACAAATCACTTCTTATCCTGTTGGATAAATATGTACACCAATCATATTATTGGAAACTAAGAGAATGGAGGATGTAGACAATAACCCAATATGAAATGTCATCTTGTCTTCCCTACAGGACTATCCTAGCCTTAAAAAAATCAATCATGGCTTGTAGAAATGTATGTGCTACAACTTGCACAGATATTCCTTTTTTATTTATTCGGTTAGTTGTACAAAAGAAAGAAACATGTTATTAACTTATTGGGATGTTAATGTCAAGAAAAATTTGAAAAAATAGAAAGATAATATTACCTTCAACATGTAATCCATAGTGAGACTCTAGTTACTTTTTGTCTTAGTCAGAAAGTAAATATTTTGTTGTCACAAGGTTTGCATTCATGTGTGGAAGCCATGTTAAAAAATGGATGTCTTTTGGCAATGTTCCAAAAGAAAATTATTATGACGACAATGTGATGGTGAACTTACTCTTGGAAGTGTCATAAGTGGTTAAAATAAAATGCAAAAAATTGGCATCAATATCATATTGAGGCATGTAAATTAGTGATCGAAAGTAACATTTATCTACCTAGTCACTAAACTTCTCCTTGAGTTCCAACTATTTGACGATTTATGGGAACATGAGGTATATAAATTAGATTTTAGGTCGAAAGTTATAGAAACGAATGCCATTTTTGTCTTGTAGAAATAGCATGCAAGTTGTTTAACTTTGCTGACCGGTCTAGTAGGTAGGAGGTGGAGCATAAAGGGATCTTTAGAAAAGTGATAAAATGAGGCCCCAACATATTTTATGAGATGAGAAGGACACATGGTGGCTCTAACGAAATAGTTTTGTAGTAACTATAGACCAAGTGTGCATGTGAATGACCATGACAATAAATACATGGTTGCATGAATAATGGACCACACAAGTAGATAAATGCACACCTACATAGATTGTCGAGAGGTGGTGATATTGTATAGATAACCTCCTACATACATATATCACCATTTTCCGATGTAGATGATAGACAACCCATTGTATAAATGACCACATGTGGATATAGAATACGAAGACCACCCTCCTAAATGGTAATGTATGTCTGAGCATCAACACATGACTCACTGGTGCACGCGACCTCACGAGGTCATGTCGGGACGATTGGAATGGAATGGATGGGATGATAGTGGGATGTGTGAATAGGATATGGATGGAATAGGTGGAAAATACGAGAAAGGAATCAAGAAAATCTAATATTTTCAACTAGCACAATGGGTATCTGCTCGTTGAGAGAAATAAATGCCTCTCTCACTTGTTCTAGGGTGATGGTATGATCAAGAAGGATCGTAGTACGCAAGTTGGTATCGAATTTGTTGAAACCAAACAAGAAATGACTTGGTTGTGGAACTCGTGGAAACTCTCCTTCGTCATCTATGAATTCCTCTCTAAAGAGGGTCATGAATGTATGACGGACGATAAGTTAAGGACAAGCCTAGTCTCTACTAGGTTGGTTTTCCCAGAACTCATTGGCGTCATCCTCCTCATTGTTCAAAGTAATCGGTTGTCGGATGATGCTATTTGGAATGGGAGTGATACGGAAAATAAGTTTTCTAAAACTTTGGTCAATATTGGTCAATTGTATAACAATGTTTGGTTGCGTTTTGGTTGGATGACACACTCATTGTCATGGTTATGCGGGGCCTTGGATGGTCATGTGGACATGAAATAAACTTGATCTATGAAAATAAACAATTACACAAAGAATCTAAAGGGGCTAAGGCTAAGTTTGGGTAACCTAAGCCACTAAGGAAACGCAGGAGTTTGTGTTAATTCTCGTATAATTAAATCTAAATTCCTACCTTAACCACATAAAAACAAGAAAATTCCAATTAAACAAACTTGATTACTTTCCTTTAATTTAATTAAATGTACATGCATCTAATTGATTAAAGAAGTGCAACTAGCTAAATGAAGAAATGCTAACAATGTAAACTACTTGTTTTTGTATTTTCCATAGACTTTTAACATGAAAGGGAATAAGACAAATAAACAAATCTAATTAATTTAATCTATGTTTTTGAGGATTTTTATGGTTTTCTAGAAATAAATAAATAAAAGCTACACAAACAATGAAATTGCTTCTAATTAAATTAAAACTACTTCTACTCTAAAATGAAATAAACTAAACAATGAAATAATTGGATATGGTTATTCCTATCTTGCGAATGAATTAATTTTAATCTAGTTTAAACAAGATATTTTTCCAATTTGTAAATGTGGATCTTACTTCCTCTGGCTTTACCTCATAATCACGGGAAGATTGAGAAGCTTCTCAGAAGCAATTTCTTCCCTGAAACTTCCTCGGTAAAACACTAAAATCCCTACAGAAGATTTTCCACTGTGAAGAAACTCAAAAAAGTACATAGATGTAGAAGCTTATTCAAACTCATTTCCCTTGCAGATCCATAGGGATAAGCAGTGAGGAATCTTTTAAGAGAATATTTCCTCATATGCAGTACAATCTACCTAAATGAATAAAAGAAAGCTATATGTAATTTGACAATGAATAAATACAAGACTATATGTACAAGAACTTCCTCCAAATCCTTCCCAGACAAATCCACAGGGATGAGAAGAAGTTTTCAACAAAAGCTACTTACAAGAAATGAAACTAATCTATGAATTCTACTTTTCTTAAAAATATATTCTAAAGCTGATTATGAAATGAAATCTAACTATTGAAATAAATCTTCTAGGAATTTAAATACACCTCCACCTAGAAATGTAGAACAAAGACAGTTTCCAATGTTGGTTGTGATTTTGTTGATCCCCTCAACTTCTTTTCCAATAATAAATCCAATGTAGCCCATGGAACTCTGCTTATTGGTATGTAGAAGAAGATGTAGAAGTCTTTGGAACTAGCTGGTTGGAGGCAGTGTAGTAACAATGCAGGCAAGAGAGTAACAAGGCAAAGGCTCTAAGTTTTCTTATGTGCTTCTTAGCAAGATTCTGACAGAGAAACGGTGTAATTCCAAATCAAGAGACTTCACCAATGCTTCGAGAAAAATCTTAATTTTTATAGAAAGTTAGTAGGGAAATGGTCCAACACACTTGGCAATCAAGAAGTGCTAGATCACCACATGAAGGGGCAATTAACTTATTAAGAATAGTAAGTAAAGAAGAGGAAGTCTATACACATCTAAAAATATCAAAGGCAGCTGATTTGGTCATGAAATGTGTGAGAAAAAAATTGGAAGGAAACAACACATGTATAAAACACATTGTTAAAGTCTTGGATTTAAGTGCACAAAACCACTAGTCTACGCAGATCGATGGTTACGCAACCGCCACGATGATTGCATAACCGTCGCTCAAGGAAGACTAGCGGTTGCATAAGCTTGTCGGATCGGTTACACAACTATCACGATAGTTTCATAACTTAAGGGGGAAAAGGAAAAATGGCCAAAAAGCTTTTACGAAAGCGTACAAGGCTAGGAAACTATGAAGCAAGGAAAAATAAGTCATATAGGCAAGCGAAAGCAAAAAAATGGATTTGGATTCATCATTTAACTGGAAATGAAATCTATCATCATCGGGGATTTTTCACATTTGAAAATATAGCATTGTGTAATTTTGGGTGCGTACGGTACCTACGTGCATAAATGGAAACTTGTGATTGTAGATGTCCACCTACACTTAAATACATGAACAATTAATCATATAGATGACCTTCGCTCATAAAGAGGGTCACGTGTGTAAGAAGATGGCAACCAATATTTGTACATAACCTTTCGAAGTGTTCAAACTTGCATTTGTACATAGCCTTACGGTTGTGAAATAATACCCTTTGTCTCATGCCATTCTCTAGTTCAAAAATGTATTCACCTATGTCATTATATAATTTTTGCATGTATTCACCATCAATATGAAACCCATTTTTAGAGATTCACCCAAAAACTCCAAGGAGGATTTTGGTAAGGGGGTCTTAAAATTTTGTGCCAAAAATAGAATATGAAGGGTTCTAGATGTAAACTAAAAGGCCATCCTACATAGAGATCATTCATATCCACATTATGTGTGGATTCAAAAATAAAAAAGTGGAATAATATGAAATGTATCCAATCATTGATACATAGTCTGCAAAAATGTCGAATTTGTGTCGAACTCGCATTGATTTTTGCTTTCTTTTTTTCAATTTTGACATCATTTCTATGTAATAATGATGTAAATTTTATGACATAAACATCACTCAAAGGTGACACTATTAGAGTCACATTGTACCACATGTGCGCTACGATAATCCTTAATTTCAAAAATAAAAACACTAGTCCCATCCAGTCGTTTTCATTATTACTTGGTAATTTTTCTCTACCAAAACATCAAAGAAAGATAGTTTCGTAGAAAATTTTTAGGGTTAAATGTAAAGGAGCGAAAATAGGAAAAAGAGGAAAGCATATAGAAAAACAATTGTGTGGAAGAAGAAGAACATGGATAAAATATCTATAGACAATATTTGAATTGGAAGAAGAGCATGAAAAAGAAAGGAGAAGAAAACACCTATGTTATATGAGGTGGAAGAGGAGGAATATTGTAGGGACACAAGAAGAGAGGCATGTAAATTGCTATTATTACATTTTTTCATAATTAAGAGATAAAAACAACAAAAACCAACAAAAAACATAGCTTTAAAAAAAAACATAGATTAAAACAAAAAAACAAATAACTTAGCCCAAATACCAAATTTTACTGAGAAAATTATATATTGTAAAAAACCAAAATAATAAAAAATATATATTTAAAAATTACAAAAAACAACAAATCCTAGCCCAAATACCAAATTCTACAATAAACAAACACTCATAGATAAAATAGAAGAAAATAGTTAGAGGGGTTTATAAGATTGTATAACGCAACCCTTAGCAAATTGAATGCTATGATGGAAGAGGGATGTGATTGATTGATCTTACTCGACCTCTAGCGAATTGAATGCTAGAACATAAGAATGGAGTAAAGAGATTGATCACACTCGACCCCTAACAAAATCAATGTTAGAGCAGAGAGGTGATGAAAGAAAAAGTGGATTTTATCGACCCTTAGTGACGTGAATGCTAATATAGAAGAGGGTGGGAAACATAATTTGTGTACTCGACTCTTTACAAATTAAAGTTAAGATGGATGAGGCTTAACAATGAAAGGGAAGTACTTAAATACCAACAACGTGAATGTTGAGAGAAAAGGTGTAGAAATGATGATGCCTAAAATTTAACAACACAAATGTTAAACTTATATACGTAAGATGGGTGAATGCTTAAAGTTTAACAATTTATATGTCAAACTAAAATACATAGGAGAATGATAGAATGAAAATATTGCAATGATGATTGATCATGATAAAGTGGATGTCACGACACCAAGACTTAGGTTTTGAATGAAATTTTGGGTATCCACAACTCAAGACTTAACTTTGATGGGAAAGAATTTGCTTAAAATTTGGGAGAAGGATCCCAAAGGTTTAAGACTAAGGTAAAATGGAATGCATTTGAGATGAAAAATCCAAACGAAGGAATATTTGGAGGTTTTGAAAAAGATGAAGCAAAATCCAAATGAGGGATATTTGGAAATCTCAAAAGAGGTGAAGAAAATTCCAAATGAGGGATATTTGGAAGTTTCAAAGAGAGGTGCATATGAGTCCAAATAAAGGATATTTAGAGGATTTGAAGAGATATGGTGAAAGATCCAAATGAAGGATATGTGGTAGATTTCAAAAAGAAACAAAATGAAATTTTCAAATGAAGTGTATTTGGAAAATTTTGAAAAAGGGATGATTAATGGAGAGTGTATGAAATGAGCATGGAGCACAAAACTCACTAACACGTAAAGAGAAAAGAATAAATGAAAATGATGTTTATGGAAGGTGGTCCTCTAACTTAGATTGGCTTTGCCAAGGAGTGGCTTCTTAGAATCAATTTCTCTCCCCTACAATGCGAAGGACTATTCCAATGCGATCTTGGTACACTCGGACATGTCTTAGTAGTTTTATTTACTTTACCCACCTTAATACAATAAACAAGGGTTTTACTCTGCTTAAAGTATCAACTCGGGGCTGCATATAAGAAATAACATTATCACTATTCCCTCACGGGTGTACTAGTCAAAGAAGGTGGGGATCTCGTTTTATCGGCCGAGTTCACTCAAGGTGTCGACTACTTTAGGATTCTTGTGGTACTCCTCACAATGATTTATTGGTCCTTGACGTGCACTTCCCACAATTAAGTGGTATCAGGGAATAATCTCATCACCGAAAGTTTATCAAAGGAGTTTTATAAAAATATAATAATAAGGGTGATAAAGGGTTTATGTCTGAATCAACGATCAATGGAAACTGTAATTAGTAGTTTTGACATTAGTCTTTGTGAGGACATTCCTGCAAACAATTTGTTAGAAGTTTTTCCTTGAGGTAGACAAAAGAGAAAACAATAAAAACAACAAAATCATGTTTTTGATTCTCAAGATCGCTTATAAAAGTGCGAGAGAAGAGCATACACATGAAATTGTTATAATTAGAAAAAAATGAAAGCTAGTAATAAAATAAGAACTTAAATTAATTAGCTACAAAAACTATAAGAAAACAATCGAGAATAATCCTAAAACAGAGGTTAGAATAAAATAAACTTACTAGAAAAAAGTAGAAAATTAAAAAAATAGTAAAGGCATGCTAGTGCACGCACTTGAGTGCGTTAGCATTAAGGGTTACACTAACACCTACATTTGAGTGTGCTAACGTTAATAGGTAACCTGGGGTTCATTTTAAGAGACCTCTTGGAAATTGGAGGTGGAAAATACCTAGCGAATATCTGCGGAACCGGTTTCACTGAAAGGCGAATTTACCAATTTTTCATAACTGAATTTTCGCCCACTTAATTTTAGTTAGAGAGACTGCAAAGTTGTAGATACTGATGTTTGGTTGACGTGCATCAAGAAGCCTTCAAAACCCTGGTTTTGTCCTATAAATACCCTCCTGCCGGTCATTTTCACATTTACACTTTTCGGCTCTTGAATTTTCTTGTATACAGGAATCCATTATCCAGGTCAGGTACAATCAAGCTCAAGGACAACTACAATGGTGACTACAAGTGCATCCCAAGCTCAAGACAAAAATCAAGAGGAAAATCCAGTCAACCCACAAGCCCTATCCACGGGCAAGATACTCTACAGGAATCCTTTGTGCCCCCACATCCAAACTGTTTTACAAATGAATTCGGAATACAAGGATTTGATCAATGCATGTGAGTTTGGTGGGCTCGTTAAGATGCCCCATTTCGAAACAAACCAAGATATTTTGAACTACCTTCTCTCCTCGTATAATACAGAGGACAACATGTTTAATGTTATTGTGGACGATGGCCAATTGTTTCAATTTGGTATCGACCCAGCTGATATTCATCGGTTTACAGGCCTCCCATTCAAAAATTTACCCATTATTACAACAAAGGAAACACTCGTCGAAGACGATAAGAAATATCTCGAATCGACTTTCGGTTTCCATGTTGATTGTAAGTGTAAATTGTTTTCATTCGTCATTTTGTATTCAATTTTTATTTTGATACAATTCAAATTTATATTAATTCCAATGGTTTTTTGGCATTTGCAGCTCATGTCAATAAATCTAGATGTGGTGTGGATACGCAAGGAATTGCACACCACTTTCTTGTTGCTATGATTTCCTTCTTTCAATCCAGAATAGTTTTGCAGGGGTCGAGTAAATAGATATACCAAACTGGGCCATTGCATACATTCTTGCAACTATCGCAAAGAAAAAATTTGATTGGTGCACCTTTTTATCAAAAAAATAAGAACTGACATTACAAATGCAAAGCTTTCAGAAAAACTAGTCATTCACACCACAAACTATCTCCTTGGCCTTTATTACGAGGATCTTTTAAATTTAAAGAAAAACCAATTTCCACTTGCATGAACAAGGCGTTGATGAATTTGTCAATTCCGAGATAAGAACAACATGTATAAACTATAAAGTTTATATTTCGACATTAGACTGACAATAGGTATTAACTATTTATTGTTTGCAGAGAATATTTTTGGAGGCCCTTCCTTGAAAAAAAGGTGGCATCAAGAGGAAGAGGCCAACAACACGATGAGGCGTTAGGAGATTCACAATCTAAAATGGAAGTTCACTCATCTCCGAACCGCCAACTATTTGAATTCGTTAAATGTCGAGAAGTAATACCCTTACATGTATTATTTACAAATTCCAAATTTGTATTTTCATTTTCCCATTTAAATTTTACCATATTGAATTGACATACAATCGTATGTTGATGACATTACAGGGACTTTGGACCATACGCATGCTTCTCAAAGTCAACCATCTTCCCCAACTCACTCAGTTTAGTTGCATGCATTTGTGTCTTCTCAACAACCACCTCAGCAATCCCAGCAACAAACAACTCAAAAACCACCAATTACTACTCCAACATGGCCACCTCAAGCACCGCGACAAGCTACCCCTCAACAACAAGGTACAAGTTTTGAATAGTACTTCGTTTAATTTCGTAGTTTTTACATAGTTTTCTAGTTTTTCATATGATTTTTCTTGAACTTTTCAGCACATTGCAGTCCTCCACCTTCTATACAAACAATGGCACTACCCCTCCTCCACCAATAATATTCAAAATGCCAACCAGAGGATCAGGAAAAAAGAACATTGGTAAATGCATGCCAATTCCTCCGGCCCTAGTGGGACACTAAACATTGCCTCCTCATTTTGAATTCCAACCCTCTCACTTGGTGGCTTGCCCAGTGCAATGGGCATATCGGTTTTAAATAATATAAATTTAGATGAAGATTACTTGGGCATTGATAGCAATGACCCAACAAGATTTTTCAATACACGTGAGATGATTCAAGGCCAAGCAGGTATACTTCTATTTCAACATAATTTATTCAACTTTCACTACATTTCACTTTAGATTTATTTGTTTGAATATTGATTTATTTTATCACAAACAAGATCAGGCCACCCAAAGGCAAAAACAAGTAGCAGACGATCAACCCGAAAGCCCCCATACCTCTCTAGCAAGATCATCTTCTTCAGATATAGATGGTGAATAGTTGTTACCTTTTCCTTTAGATAACTTAATTAGTTATGATTGTCAATCCCATGTCAATGAGTTTATTCTACCTCATATCAGTCACTCATAGAATGGGAGAGAAGGGCTAAAGTACTTATCAATGAGATAATAATTTGTTATGAAAATTATTGGCAAAGGGATAGTTTATACGTTGTAGTCTAGAATCAACCTGCGAAGATGGATTCCTTACTTACCCAAGTAAGAAGTGGGACTATCACGTATAACAACAACTATAAAGACAACATTTTGGATAAGACATTAAACAAATTGGAAAATATTAGTGCTGAGGCCTAGGCATATTTTAACAAATGGTCTAAGGACAAGGATCTGGTAGTAGTTGCAAATGCCGAGAGAGATAGAGCGGTCGTAAGTATTATCACTTTCAAACAATTTTTTTAATTTGAAGTTTTCTTATTTTAGTAATATGTTGAATTGACATCACTTTTTTGTGCAGTTGAAATATGAAAATTTGAAGAGTCAAGCAAAGGTTTTCCAAGTTCACTTGGAAACCGCGAAGAACAATTTATCCGCAGTGAAGAATTTGAAGGAAAATATTGTTTTGGTTAACAAACAAAACAATACACTGAAGCAGGATAATTAAAGAGCATGGCTTCGACCCTGAAATTTTATTCAAAACCAAGGCAACTGCTGATCCAAATTTTCTATCCCATGGAGATGCGACAAAGCAAGAAGAAAGAATTTTAAAGAATCTAGACAGTGTGCGAGAAGATCTCATAAGTTTTGGGATTATTTCTACCATTGGGGAAAGGGGTACATGTGGAGAAGCCATTGGGGAAAGGAGTACAGGAGTGGAAAGGGGTACAAAAATTGAGGGTTGAAAATTTTCATTATTGAGTGTGGAAACTTGAAAAATAGAATCTATATTTGAAAATTTGAAACATTGAATGTGATGGTCATGGCATTTGAATTTTATTATCTGGATTTGAAATTTGAAACTTGAATTTGATAGCCTTTGAAAATTTGAAATACTATATAATCTTTAATTTTATAACTTCCTATATATTATGTATAGAATTTCTAGATTGTATATGGTGTTTATGTTTCTTCTCTACTTGTAATGATGATTGCATTAGATGTGGATGATGACATTATAATAGAATCAGTCTCATAGATATGGATTATCATGAATTGTATGTGGACGTAGATTTAGCTTCAAGCACGATCATGGAATCTGGATGATGATAATGGATAATTGTTTTAAGAAAATTTAGAATGTAGTACGACAGAGACATTTAAACGTTCTCAAAATCTTCTTCTCTATACTTGTAATGATATGATGACATTAGAATGGATATAGATGATGATGAATGATGATAATGGATAATTATTTTTAAAAATGGAATGTGTTAGGACAGAGACGTTTCTACACATTTAAAATAGATAAATAATTGTTTTAATAATAATTGGAGTGTCAGGATTATGATAATGATATGATGAATTTAATAATAATTGGAGTGTCAGGATTATGATATGATAATGATATGATATATATGGATGATGATGAATTTTATGTGGACGTAGATTTAGCTTCAAGCACGATCGTGGATGATGAATTGTATAATGGATCGTGGATTATGAATTGTATAATATGGAAAAATATTCCTCTTTGTAAAATTCGATTGTGTGATTTTATCCCACAAAGTTTTAAAAATATATCAAAGCATTTTGCAAATATAAAAATAAATTAAACATAATTGTAAAAAATCAAGAAATGTCATATGATAGGGTTTAAGTTACCTCTAGTGTTTTAGATGGTTGTGAAATCATCCTTCGTAGTGTGCTAGATCTTTGATTTAAGAAAACTCAACACGAGAAATGGATTAGTAGATAGATGGGTGAGTTGCCTGACATTGTCAGTCCCGAGAAGTGCGAGCTTCCTCGGATGGATGTCAACCCACATTTTCAAAAAAAAAGATGAAATAATTGTATTTAAATAAATGTAAATATATATACTTGTAACATCTTTAATGATAACAAGAGCTGAAACAAAATTTAAGGTGACAAACAATAAAAGTAAGGTGAAGGAGATACCTATTTAAAGTTGAAACAATCCATTATCAATAGCTTCTTCAAACTCAATGTTCTCTTCTGTAGAGTGTGATGATGCGCCAATTCCACTCTCATCGTTGGGAACAGTTGTACTTGTAGTTGTATTATTCACACCTCTTCTTTTGCAAAGGGAATTCCAATGTGCAATTGCTCTGTCAAAAGGAAATGTTTCCATGGAGTAGCGAGATACATAACACCTCATGCAACTTTCCAGATTTTTATCCAACCTGTTTCTTAGTTTTGATTTTATAAATGATAAAGCACTGAAAACCCTTTTGTCCTCCACAGACCCCAAAATCATTGTTTAACATAACTCATATAATCTGAAATATTCACTGATGTCTTCTTGTAAGATAGAACTTTGATAGATTCCTTGCCATAACCTTGTAATAGCACCACTTTCAGAAGGTTCATCTAAATTTTTATATTGGTTCCTCATTGTTGTTGCAAAATTTGTTGATTGAAACTTTAATAAATCAGCATTCAAGTATACCTTTAATTTCCATACCCTTGAACTCTGAAGTCTTTGTGAAATGTTCCATTATTGTACCCATGGATTTATGGAAATGCTTTCTTACAAAGTCTACACGACCACCTTCAGTATTCCAAAAATTAGGATTCATCACACCCATTGCTTCAAGAATTTTATCTTTGGAGAAACGTTCTCTAATTTATGATGATAAGGATTCTGAAATTTTTTTAAGCTTTATTCTTGTTTCAACTATAACAGACTCAAAGAGATTACGTGTCACGGGAACATCTTCTCGTTCCGATCCTATAATATCTTGATGTTTTTGCAAAATGTGTAGTGGTATGTCCCTCCCATTAACAAAGTGATGTAGAGGTGATCATGGATATTAAATCTCAAATAGTTACTGGGATTTTTAAGATCTAATAAAGCTTTCCAATTCTCGAAAATAGGTGTATCAAAACTATCTTGGGAACAGTACAAGATATCAAGACTTTGACATACCATTTTTCTCATCCATATAAAATCCACAATATAGATTAATCTCCCTGTGCATGATTCATTAGTGTATTGATCTCTTACAACATTGGAAGAATACCAACCAATGTAAGCAATGTCTCCAAATCAGTTAAATGAAACAACAAGTCCCTCGCCCTATCAACTTCATGACAATATTTGTGCATGAAACCAACCAACAAAGGATACTCCTCATGAACTCTGCATGCAGGTTCATACAAAGAGATCCATCTCGTCTCAACATCTTTCAGAAGTTTTTTTCCTCTGTAATTCCAATTGCGAATTTTGGAACTCAAGAAATTGCTTTGGGCTACTTTCCATATAGGCATGAAGTTCTCTTATAAGGTCTTCTAATTTAGCAACATTTTCGTAGTTTCTTACCATTTTATACGCTAAATTCATTATGTGAGCCATACAATGAATTAGTAGCATATATGGGGCCACTTTTTTAATCTAACACACAGCCTTGTTCTATGACCCTGCATGACAAATGCACCATCTACTCCGACGCATACCAACTTTGTAGCAATTTCATAATCAGTCATTCCAGCAATATCTTTCAAATGAGAAAAAACTATTTTATGTAGGTTTTTGGCATTACGGTTTTCAACCATTTTCATAACACCCAACATATGAGGTGTCCTTATATGATTTTCTAAAGTATAGATGTGGATACATACCCATGCAGTGTTGTCAATTGTTGTCACTTCATCAATTGAAAGAGAGATAAACTTTGATTTTTTTACATTCTCTTTCAAATCTTCCTTCTCTATCATCAAAAGGCATTTTTCCATTTCCCATCCACTACTTTCAGACCAATGAGACTGAGGTACATTCGGCATTCCATTATATTGATACAAAACTTTGAAATCAAGGAAATCAAATCGGTCTTCCTTTCTTTAGTATGTGAAATAAAGTAGAGAACTGTATGAGTTTTGCATGTAGATTTGTTTGATTCATCTTACCAATTTGCAATGTGATCGTTCCTCCCTTTTCCACGAGATGTCTGCATTTTTTCTGCTCTGCTTCATAATCCGCTGCGTATTTAACATGCATGCATTCTTTTTCATTTTTCCACCTGTGTGTTTTGATTTTCTAGCCATCTGCCCCCGTTACAGTCAAATATTGTTTTCCACAATGTTTTTCTATAGTGTCCAACTTCATTTGCATTTTTCATGCTTTCCTAATTTCCACGTACATATTGTACATGTACATTCAAATGAGGTCTATTCGAATTAGATGATTGTACAGGTTCGATAAATGGAAATTTGGTAGCCCAATCAAACTTGTATGTCCTGCCAATGGTCCACATATTCTTGTTCATTTTCAATGTTTTACTTTTTTGAGTAGAATTTTGAGCAATATCACAATCACCTGGTTTCCTCTTTTGTGAACCGAGAATTTGAATTTGAATTTTTGTTCCATTTTTCTGAGTATTTGTATGTGTGATATCTTGATGCACTTCGTTTGCACCCCAACAGGACTAATATCTTCAAGATCGGCATATTATCGTAGGTGTCATTTGATTGATCTTTTGTGTAGAATGCATGTCCACCTCAATATTACCTTCCACACAGTCAGTATTCGATTCTTTCTGGTGGTAGCTATATGGTTGTTGGTAGTTGCAATATTTGTATCAATAGAGTTTCCAAAATACTTGAACAAGGACTTCTGAGATTTCTTAGTTACTTTTAGGGTCTTCGCATTTTGAGGACTAGCACCTTCCATTATTCTGAATAGAGTCTTGCGTCAGCAAAAGAACCAAGTTGCGCGTCAGAGAAAAATTCCTATCACACATTTGCAATACCTCCTTGTCGCATGTCAATAACTAACCCCCTTGTCACACGTCTATAATACCTCCTTGTCACGCATCAACTATATCCCCTGTCACACATCAAAACTAACCCCCTTGTCATGCGTCTGCAATACCTCCTTGTCGTGCATCAACTATATCCATGTCGCACATCAATAGCTAACCCCCTTGTCGCACATCTGTAATACCTCCTTGTCACGTGTCAACAACAAACCCCCTTGTCGCGTGTCTCCGCAATACCTCTTAAATCGCACGTGAACTATATCCTTGTCATGCGTCAAATACTAACCCCCTTGTCACGCGTCTGCAATACCTCCTTGTCGCACGTCAACTATATCCTTGTCATGCGTCAATAGCTAACCCCTTTGTTGCACATCGTGCAAATATCATTTGTCGCTCGACTCTAAACTACTAACAAGCTAACAACAATCTCTGGTGCTTAGAGTATGTGAGTTCATGGTATTGGTAAGCTACTGGTGGTAGTACCGTAGTATACTACCGACAAATCACCTAGGTTTTTATAGGAGATGTTTTCAAATGTAGGTGAAGCCAACCCCAAAAATATATATATATTGTAAATTTTAGGCGAACAGGACACCGACCCACTCCGAAAAAATTGCCTTTTCAAATTTTCCTAAAATGAAATTTTCACCATATTACGAATATTCGCCACTAAAATTATCCCTACAGTAACGCTAACACGTGCAAATATACGGAAACACATACGATAAAACAAAAACGTGTGTAATAGAATGGAAGCATGTGTAATACATCATGTTTATAATGTTAGTGCATGAATAAGCACATTAGTGCACACAGAGAGACATAAACATGTGCATAGTGATGCTAGTGCACGCACATTCACGCTAAGCGCAAATATCATGCATGTTAATGAAAGGAGTCTGGAAATGATTGAATTTTGTAGAAATGGATAGAGACTTGGTTTGTTAGTTTTTCTCCTTCTCTGGTGCACCTGAGGACCTGAAACCTGGACAACAAGGTTAGAAACAAATAATAATAACAAAGAAATGATTATATTGTTAAAAAATAAAGCTAAAATGATTTTATAAGTGTGGGCGTCTCACCAGGCATGCCATAATGTGAGCAGTGAAAACTCGGAAAAAATAAAAGATTAAACATAAACAACATTATAACTTTCCTCCAAAATTTCTTTACAAACCTCAAGTAAGATTGTGAATCACTTAGACTTGTTAAATCTTGTATTTGTTTGGATTGTGGATGCTCTTGAAATATTCACCAAATGTGGAATGCAAATGCTACAAGAAAATTTTTGACACATGGGATGCAAATGACAATTTTGATAGAAGTTGGTTGCAATTGCTCAAAGCTTCCAAAAATGATTTACAAAGGAATTTCCTTATTTTTATCGTTGAGGTTGAGGCCATGAGAAGTGGATCATAGTTTTAATGAGCTCCAAGATCATAATTACAATTTCCTAAAATAGTAAGAGGATTTGATTTGTGCAGTTGTAACTTTGCAGAGGTAATGATTATTTAAATTTTATTCATGTGAGGTGGTTGTATGTGCAATCTTATTTCCCCCACCATTATAGGGTTCTAGTAGAGTTGAGTGGAGTGTGAGTAGATAAATAAGATTATTTAATAACTAATTTAATTAGTTATAAATTATGAGAAGATAATTAATCATTTAATTAAATAAATCTTTAATTTTATTAGCTAAAGGGTGTAGGAATCAATTTTAATTCCAAAGGCATGATAGAATTAAATTAATTAATTCTAAAGAGTTGTGACTTAAATGATGTAATTAATTTAATTAATTCTAATGGGATAGAAATAAGCTAGAAATAGGTAAGCATTTTTAGGGTGTCTGCATAGGTAATGTTTTGGGAAATATAAATATATTATAAAAAATGAAATTTATAAAAATTAGAAGATATAAAGGAAGACAAGTATGATAGGATGAAGAAAAATTGTAGCTTTCTATTTTAGAAATGGTGGTAATAAAGAGAACCATACACAATTAGAGGGGGAAAGAAGAACATGTACATATTCAAAGAACGCCTCAAGACCAAATATATAATCAAACCTTTAAACTAAATTGAGGAAACAACTATTTATTTAGTTAATCTATTCATATTGCAATAGAAAGAAATATATGGTTGTTTTGGCCTAAGGAGATTCCTTAGGGCCAAGGAAGTCATAAAAACGAACCCTTTCTCTCTTTTGATTGATGAATGCTTGATATAAGTATATTTTAAAATTTTATAAATTAGACCATCACGTTTGGTGGATATTATATTAAAAAAATGGAAAATGTATATACTTGAAAGGTAAATTACTAAAACCCCTCGTGATATAATTAAATGTACTCAAACAAGTGATACAACATTATTAAATTAAGTCATGAGAAATTTATGAAGTAATATGTTTAGGGATTATACTATTAATGAGAGATAAGGCAATGAAAATGTATGACAACTTTGGGAAACCAAAAGTATAATGATTGTCCTAGAAATTTGATAGTTTCAAGTGTGTCTAGCAGAGTATGTTAAACTTTGATTTGTGACATTTAAGAAAACGAAACCCTTAACCTATTGGCATAGTTATGAAAATTTAATGTTAATATTATTTTTATATTATATTATTGTGTTAGTATCATGAAATTAATTTGTAGACATAGGTGGTATGGGCCTCTAAGTAAGGATGATCTTGCTTGCATCCTCCTCGATTTTTTAATTAGCGCTTAGGGTTAACAAGTTAGGAATATAACCCAAATATCATTAAGTGAATAAGTGGTATGGGACATCCAGATTAAGATGTTTGAGTTTTATTTCTTGTTGCCCAAAATATCAACATAAAGATAGAGAGGCTTTGGTGTAATATTTCTAGTTGAGAAAAGAGTATATTGAGAGATGTGCTAATTTTAGGGGTATGTGATAGTACAAGAGGTGATAGATAACCTATTACATAGAATCACACAACACGAATGCTAAGAGGGGACATAGATTAGGTTGTGGATTGAAACATAGGCTATATTATTGAATTATTAGTCTAGATTATTCATGCTCTATAATTCTAATGGTTTTCAAGGATTAGGTGGGTACCTACTCTTTTTTCATAGACTTTTGGCCAAAAGAAAATTCATCAGGCTATGATTTTAGGATGTATATTATTCCCACCACATAGATGTTTACCATTTGATCGGGTAACTACTTACACATGAGACTCTCTCTTTCCTCATTAATTACCACATCTTCCTTCTCGTGAAGGGTAGGGCCACTCTCAAGAATTGAGAGGTGTGTTTGGAACCACATGGCTTGTGGTTGGAGGTAAAGTGCTTCGATGATACTCTTTCTATCATTGTATTCGGACAACATAATGGTTTTCATTGTCTTACGTCATGGGATTTAATGGTAAAATTATAGCATTTTATTACTAATTAGATTTATGTAAAATTTATAAGAATGAAGTTGTAAACCTTGTTAGTAAAAGTTGATTTCTACATTGTATGAACTAAGAAAAAGTTCATAAGGTTGTATTAAATATGAAGGATGGTTTTCTTGAAGGCAATTTGTGTCAAATGGTTAAGTTGTAAATGAAAAAATGTGTATATGATATGCATGTTAAATTTTAGTAAAACACTAATTATGAATAGATGTCATGCGGCTAAAATCTATGTGATAGATTTATGTTAATTGTTATATTGAAAATAGATAAGTACATGAATAAATAATTGATCTTGAATTATAAGATAGACAATCGACTATGTTGATTTTTATGCATGGTGGTGTTGAATTAGAATTATGATTCATTTGCTTTGAATTAATTGAAATACTTTAAGTACTAATGGTTGATCAAATAAATGAGAACTCGTTCAAAATTAACATATGGTGATTATACATTTGGCGATTTCACCCATTTCATGTAGAGGAAAATTATACCAATTAATTTGATACTTATTTTTTATTTAATTTGAAATGATCTTTGAATAAATGCAAGCTAATATTGACATTGACGCCTCTTAATGTGAATAAATGTTAAATAGGTCGGTAAAATGGGAGTATCATTTTCCTTTCCTTGGATGAAAGGTGATAATGGATTCCAGGATGTTTATTAATGTTTGTCAAAAAAATTAAGACATGTTTTTATGGTCACTGTGAAAGGGGAATGTTAGATTTTGGTATCGAGCTTAGGTTCAACGCTTATGACCTTACATGTGTTCACTTTATTTTTCAAGGTTGTAATTACTTTTCTTCTGACATATCAAGATTTGAAAAGGAAATAAAAAGGGTATCATTCAAAAGTGGTGACATTAATAATGGCATTAATCTAAAAGAAATTTCTAGTGTCGATGAAGAAGCTACAAGGAAGCAACAACATAGCTTGGATTAAATTCTTACATTATTGACTAACACCTGAGACAAGATAGTTGCACTTGAACAGAAGGATTCAGATGAGTAACCCATTCCTGGGAATGATAAGGGAAATGATCCCGAACAAGGTGTTGAGCATGTCATAAAAATGCTCCTGATCATACTAATTAATAAAATCCTAAGAGGGCTTGGTTTGAAACAAAATTGGTTAAGGACCTTAAGAGGATTGTTCCACTTAAGTACTCAAGGGCAGTATTAGTAGATGGAGCTAAAGTATGGATTATTGATATGGAGTACTTCAATATTGAAACTTATCGAGTAAACAAAAATAATATGGGTTAGATATCATCTGATAGGTGAAGCATCCGCTTGTGGAACAACGAAAATGTTGAATAAAATTTGAGTATTGAGAACACTTGGGAGTTATTTGTGATTCTTTTCAAGTAAATATGGTTGCCCCAACTATATTTTGATAAGAAAGAGGATACATTTTAGAATCTACTCCAAGGAGATTCAACAGTCACTCAATATTGGGAGAATCTACTTAAACATCTCAAATATGTACCCCAAGTACTCAAAAGGATGAGTTTTCGTAATCTAAAAGTTTATTATGGGGTTAAACTCTTGTATTGGACCAGAAGTGAATGTTCATAGGCCGAACACTATGGATGAGGATTTCAAAAAGAAATGAAGCAAGAGCAAAATTTACGGTTAATCTATGCTTCCAAAAGGGATTCTACGGCTCCAATGGCTAGACCAAATCAACGATCAATAAAACCATTCAAGAAGAACTTTAACCAATTCATTAATATTTGAGAAAATAAAAAAGGTAATAATTGGAAACCGAATAAGTTTGGTAATTCACCTAAGCCAACAAATAAGTAGCGGAACCGACTAGGTGAGAATGATCGCAATGGTTAGAATAGGAGTGTAAGAAAGAAATTTCCACGGAGAAAAGGTCCAGTTACAAAATGTTAGAAGTGTGGAGGGGATATTTATGCCATCAAATGTCCCCAAAACACTGCTAGAGGACCTCCATCATAATCTCGAGTCAGTTGCACATTCATGTTGTAGTTTACAATTGTTAATTTGATTTTCGGACCACTCAAGTAGAAGTGCTAGTTAAACTTTTTTAGTGTTTGTGTTTCTATTCTAATTAACATTGGAGCTACCGAATATTTTTTTGCACCAAAATTTTTAAGGAAAATCACTAGGTAGGCTAGTTATATTGATAAATTTTGTCAAGTACAATATGGAAATCGGATTGAAAAGAGAGTAGAGAAATGTTTATTTGCAACTAGACTAGAGCTATCGAGTTTCACAACTAAGGTGAACTTAAATGTTGCACCCTTGGGAACCTTTGATGTCATTCTAAGGGTGAATTAATTATGCCAACATTGTGCTAAGGTGGATTTTCAAGAAAAACTATGACATGCCAAGACAATAGTGGTGAGCATCAAATTTTCACGAGGATTAAGAAGGCCACTAAGTTAATCCAAATCTTAGCCACGCATGTTGAAGAAGGCACGAAGGAAGGGTCTTATGATGTATGTAGTTCATATTGATGATGTGGGTGAGGAAAGAGAACCTACATTAGAGGACTACCCTTTTCTTTGAGATTTTAGTGATATATTTCCAAAAGAGTCACTAGCTTTCTCTATAGATTTAATTCAAAGGCCTGAATCTAAATCAAAATTGCCTTATTGAATGACCACAAAAGAGTTGTTTAAATTAAAAGCATAGTTTAAGAGATACTATCTAAGGGATTGATCCGTCCTAGTGTCTCGCCATGGGGAACGTCAATTATTTTTGTGAAAAATAAGGATGGAACCCTTAGGCTTTGCATTGATTACATAATGTTGAATAAGGAAACAATTAAAAATAGGTATCCATTACCACACATTGATGATCTATTTTATCAAATGTGAGGATCTACAATGTTTTACAAGATTGATTTGAGATCTAGGTATCATCGGGTGAGAGTCAAGGAAGGTGATATACCTAAGACAAGTTTCCAAAAAGATAAGGCCCTTATGAGTTTAATGTTCTTCCTTTTGGACTCACGAATGCATTGATAGCCTTCATGAATTAATGAATAGTGTGTTCAAATATTATCTAGATGGGTTTGTGCTAGTTTTTTGGATGATATATTTATTTATTCCCAAAAAAAAGAGCATCATTTACGATTTGTTCTACAAAGGTTGAGACAACATCGGCTATATGCCAAGTTATCGAAGTGTTTTTTCTTCTAAAGGAAAGTAAGATTTGGTTCATGTGATATCAGGTGATGGAATTTCAGCTAATCGGCCAAGATAAAGGTGATCATGGAATGACCAAGACCTGAAAAATGTACATAAGGTATGTAACTTTATGGGACTTGTGGGATATTATAAGAAATTTGTTGAGGGATTCTCTAGAATTCGAAATCCTATTACCTCATTGCAAAAGAAAGGGAAGAAGTTTTTATGGATAGAAAAATGTGAAAAATCATTTCAAATCCTAAAGGAAAAATTGACTGCTACACTAATTCGAAGGTTCCATATCTTAATAGAGAGTTCATAGTGGTCACATATGCATCAAGTGAAGGTTTTGGAGGAATTTTAATGCAAGATAATTAGGTAATGGCTTACACATCACGAAATATTAAGAAAGGGGAGTTAAATTATGCCCCACATGATCTTGAACTCAAAACTATAATACATGCTTTGCAATACATGCTGGGTAATCATTTTGTACTCAAGACATGTCATTTAGGATTTCAGTATATATTCACTCAACCAAATGTGAATGAATGAGTGATGTTGGTTAGAATTTTTGAGTGAATATGATTTTGACATAAGCTATAAAAAGGGAAAGGAAAACCAAGTTGTGAGTGCCCTTAGAATAATATGACATAGCGGTCATGGCCTCAACAAGGACCACTTTCAAATAGTATATTTTGAGTAAGCTATCTTCATATACTTTTTATGGGAAGGTCAAATTTGCATTGGAGACTGATATCTCGATCGTATAAATGAGGGTTATAAGTTTGATAGGGATGGACTTCGTCATTTCCACGATAGAATATATATACCTAACCTCGATAGATTGACGACCCTAGTATTGGAGGAGGCACACAATTCTCCTTATTCATGTCACCCTTGAGTGACGAAGACTTTAATTGATCTCAAGCCGTTGTATTTTTCATCGAGGATTAAAAATAATGTTGCAAATTTTATTTCAAGATGCTTGGAATGTTAACGAGTGAAAGTTGAACATGTACATCCATCTAGGTTATATCCATAATGAACCTCCCGAATAGAAATGGAAGGTCATAAGTATGGATTTTGTTCAAGGACTTCCAATGGCTAGGAATAAACATGACGTTATATTGGTGGTTATGGATAAACTCGCCAAATTATCCCATTTCATATTGGGGAATTTGAAATATGTTCCACGTATTTTGACAAAGAGGTTTATTCATGATATTTTTTAGTTGTATGTAGTACTAGAGAATATTATCTTTGATAGAGATACCCGTATGCATCAAGGTTTTGGCAAACCCTACACCTACCTTAAGAACTAAATTGAATTTTAGTACTGCTTATCACTCTAAGATTTATGATCAAACAGAAAGGGTGAATAAAGTTCTAAAATACATGCTTAGAATGTATTATATGGATCAGCAGTACAAATGGGAATATTACTTGCCATTGGTTGAGTTTCCTTACAAAAATTCACACCATTCCACATTGGGCATGTCCCCTTGTAAGGATTTATATGGAAGAAAATCTCAAAAACCTATCAGTTGGGATCATGTTGAAGATAGGGTGGTTATATGCCCTGACATCCTTAGGGACATGGAAGAACATGTAAAACCGATTAAGTAGCACTTACTTGAGGAAGTAGACAAGTAAAAAGTTGTGTGGATAGAAAATAGACTCCTAAAGAGTTCGTAGT
Source organism: Taxus wallichiana var. yunnanensis (assembly GCA_018340775.1). Classification (NCBI taxonomy): domain Eukaryota; kingdom Viridiplantae; phylum Streptophyta; class Pinopsida; order Cupressales; family Taxaceae; genus Taxus; species Taxus wallichiana. The sequence goes on along the minus strand of CM031242.1, from coordinate 12,446,840 downwards.
TGGTGATAAGGTTTTTCTGAGAGTTATACCCAAGAATATTTCAATCAAGTTTGGAAAGTCTTCCAAACTAGCACCTCGTTATGTTAGGTCATTTGATGTTCTCGAAGTGGTCAACCCAGTGGCATATAGACTTGTGTTACCTCCAGCTCTATCTTGGTTACACAATGGTTTTCACGTGTCTTTATTGAGAAAATATCGTGTTGATGTGTCTAATGTTGTTGATTGGAAATATCTACATGTAGAGGATCCGTGAGTTCTTCCGATCGAGCCCCTATAGGTTCTTGAGGTTTGTAGGTTTTGCTTGCAAAACATGGAAGTCTCTCGGTGCGAGGTTTAGTGGGACCAATATTCAAATAAGAGTGTTGCCTAGAGGAGAACTATGAAGAACTCGTTAATCTCTTTACTTTTATGGTATCAATAATCATTGGGATGATAATTCCTCTTACAGGGGAAGGATGTCACATCCCAACATCAATCATTTATTATTTTGATATATTTTAGAGTTGGATGGTGGTGGTCATCATAGATACAACATGTTATTGTTGATTGATTTTTCTTGGTTAGCATTACAATATGTTTTGGATAAAGCATTTATTTTCAATAATTAAATAATTCTTAGATGGTTATTAAATGTTGAATTATAGTTATGGATTACTGTTGATAATAACATGTCATTTCTTATTTATGAAAGTCGATTTATTATTTGGACACATAACGAATTGGGTATTGTTGTTTGTGCGGTACAGGCATTCTCGGGAAATGAGAAAGGGTGTCATCGGAGAATAAAGATGTCATAATGGGTATCAAGAGAGATTTTTACATGTATATGATAGTGCTCGAAACTCGGTCACACTATAAGTTGGTCAATAGAACATTATCATTTATTTCAGCTTTTCTTTAGTATGTTGCGTTGTGTGATGTGATTGTTGGAGTACCAAGTAACAATATGATATTGGCATGTGTTCTCATTATGAATAGAGTGATTTTGCTACACCCGAAATACAAGTGAACTATAATAAATTCACAATGGTAGTGCACTTGTGAATACGATATCGACTTTGTTCATGCCAAGGATTCATTTTAATACTTCATTTCTATGGTCTTCTAAAATAGATGCTTTGAATATGTCGCCATAATTGGCATTATCTCTAGTAGTATAAACATTGGTTTAGTAAATTGATTTGGGCTTATTTACAAAAAGAAGATAAAAATAATGGCGTTGTAAAATAATATTTTTGCATCTTTTCGGTTTGAGAGATTAAAGAGACGCACACACACATAGGAATTACACCTATATGAGTTAAAGAGGTGGGAACAGAGAGTAGAGGCAATAAAACACATAATTGAGTGGGAGAAAAAGAGATAGTTGTGAGAGAGGTGAGGAAGAAAATATTAATGAAGGTAAATGCATAAAGAATTATATAGAATATGAATGGAGTTTTTAGAGAAAAGATAGACAATAAGGAACGATATCTCGGCAGTAGAGAGGAAAGAAGTAAAAACACACAAACTATTAATACAAACCGATATTATTTATTTAAAGTAAAAGGGATAGATATTTGGAGTAGGCGGAGTTCAAGGAAGATACGGACGTAGAGAAAATAAAAAGAAATATCTTTCAAATATACAACTAGTTGGCAAGGTGTTTTCCTATATAACCTTTATTTATTTATAAGTGAAAGATATGGGTAGCAATGAGATGTTGGTATAAGAAACTTTGTTTACCATAAGTAAATGACGTTGGGTCAAAGTACATGCATCATCTGTTTAGACCATGGATAGGAATTTGTTAAGAATCCGGGTAATATTTTTAAGGGGTATGTTTTGGGAGATATATATATATGATAAAGTACAATTTAGGAAAAAAGATATAAAGAAATATGGTATGATAGGATGAGGAAAAATTTCAGCTTTGTATTTTAGAAATGGTGATAATAAAGAGAACCAAGAGAAAGAAGAGCATGTAGATATTCAAATAGTTCCCCAAAACTAAAAATATGATCAAACCTTTAAACTAAATTGAAGAAACAACTAGCTATTTAGTTAATCTATCCATATTGCAACCGAAAGAAATATATGGCCATTTTGGCCTAGGCAAGATACCTTAGGGCCAAGGGAATCATGAGAACAAACCCTTTCTTTCTTGATTGATGAATGTTTGATATAAATATATTTTACAAAGTTTTAAATTAGACATCATCATGTTTGCGGGTGGATATTATATGAAAAAGTGAAAACGTGTTTACTTTAAAAGTAAATTACTAGAACCCCTCTTAATGTAATTAAGAGTACTCAAACAAGTGTGATACGACATTATTAAATTAATCCATGAGGAGTTTATAAAGTAATATGTTTAGGGCTTATACTATTAATGAGAAATAAGAAAATGAAAATGTATGGCAGCTTTGGGAAACCACAAGTAGAATCACCGTCCTAGAAATTTGATAGCTTCAAGTGTGTCTAAATAGTATGTTAAACCTTGAGCAAGGTGATTCATGATATTTAAGTGAAGGAAACCCTTAACCTATTGGCATAGTTTTGAAACTTTAATGTTAATAATGTTGTATTATATTATTTGTCATCATCATGAAATTAATTTAGGTGGTATGGGATGCCTAGTGAGGATGAGCTTTCTTGCATCCGCCTTGAGTTTTGTAATTAACTACTTTTGGGTTGACAAATTTGAAACAGAACAAAGGGGGTCAAAAAGGGACACCTTTTTCATGAAATCGGTGAAACCTGAACTTCATCGAATAATTCAGCATGCCTAGGCTCAAAATTTGACAAAGTGATAAGAATAAGTACCATAGAGCTCGGAATCTAGTTTCTAAACTACTAAGTTTTTTTAAATGGTTGAGATTAAGAGGGTCAAATGTGGTGCACACACAAAGTATGTCTATTTTTGTGTCAAAAAGATAAGAACCTATTGTGTGTGTGTGCCCCCATTTTTTGAGTTCTATAAATTTTCTTTTAAATCCCTTCAATAGAAAGTTAGCTAAGACCATGTACGAGGTCCCATTAATTTTTCATAATTTTTGATGAATATATAATTTTTATTAATTTTCAAAGTGCACATATTCGAAAATGAAATATTTGTGTGTGCACCCCCATAACTTTGAGAAAAAAGTCATTTTTAGTTTTCTTTTTTGAGTGTGTGTAGAATGGAGTTTAGAAAAAACTATATTTTTACTTTTGGATGAAAAAATCATAAATTGTGCACCAAAATGTATGCATAGGTTTTTGCAAGAAAATAAGGCACTAGTAAAAGAAATTATGGATGAAAGCCTTAAACTAATCGGATTTTAGAAATAATTATATCATCATCAAGGTAAAACCAAGCTTGACATCATAGTATAATTTATTTTTGAATATTATGTTTTAATGCACGAGATATTGGGGTGCACATGTGAAATTTTGATGTTTTTCTGTCAAACATGGTTTTAATCACGCAAAAATAGTCCAAACCTTTGGTTTGGAAATCCAAGGCAAATCCAAGCCTATGGATTGGGAATTTCAAACCCAAAAAAGATGAAACGTGAGTGTGTTATAATGCACTCGTGTTTCAATGTGTTATGTGGTATATGTGTTTGTGGCATGCTTCTATTGACTAAAATAAATGTTTAAGTATAAGAAATAATAAAATATAAATAATAATAAAAAAACTACTAAAATATAAATAATAATAAAAGAAAAACTTATACTTTAAATTTATTTTAGTAAATATAATATGTTAGGGTCACTCTACACCTTATAGAACTAGTCTCATAGCTCCATCTGTCATGGTTTAGAAGATAGTTTTTCATATTCTAATCTGGTCAATACATAGGTATTTTTAGGATTTTCAGCATTCAACATTCAATCTTTTAGGGTTTAAATTATACAATCAATATCTGTTTTGTGAAAGAATATAGTCATTGTTTAGGTTTTGGGGCCTTTTAGATTGGTTATTGACATTTGTAGGAGTGTTTAGGAAGATTTAGGAAAGGTTTACTCATTCAAGGGCAATCTTCTCAACAACAAGTTTTCTAGGTATAGGAACAAACACTCTAATGGTGAAATTTGACTTCTTGGATGATTTTGGGAGCTCATAAGGAGTTAGGAGGAAAATAAATATGCACTGGAAAGATATGTGAATCCTATATATGTTGGTAACATCCATTTTTCTCTAATAATTAAAGTTTCATGAAGAATATCAAGATAATGTAGCTACCCCTTTCGGTTCCAGACAAAAATGGCCCTAAATTTGTAAGTACTAAAGATATGATCACCACATGGTGATAGGTTAATATTTGTAAACGTTGATAAGTACCTCTGGGAATGGGTACTATCATAAATAGACTATTGTTTACCATGGGTAAGGATCTCATGAGGATGAGGCAAATTTTTGTGAGTTGAAAACACCTTCCTAACACCCCATATTGTGTTTTTGAGTGACAAAACTTCTAACATGAACTTTAAACCCTAAACCCTAATCCCTAATCCCTAAACCTAAATCCTAAACCTAAACCTAAACCATGAACCCTAAACCTAAAACCCTAAATAAGACCCTAAACCTAAACCTAAACCCTAAACCCTCAGGCCTAACCCTAAAAACCATGAGCCCTAAACCTAAACCATAAACCTAAACCCTAAACCCTAAACCCTAAACCTAAACACTAAACCCTGAGTTGTTAATCTTAAACCCTAAACCTTAAACATTCAACCCATATCCCTAAGCCCTAAACCCTGAACCATGAGCCCTAAATGCTAAACCCTAAACCCTCAAACTTGAATCCTAAACCCTAAATCCTAAACAATAAACCCTAAACCCTAAACATTAAACCTTAAACCCTAATCCTTGAATAGTTACTGAGCTAATCAAACACCCTCTAGGATAGTTCAAGAAATATATTAAGCATCTAGAGGTGATGTCAGTGAATCTTAGAAGTGTTGGAGGCAATTTAGGAAGATTTAGGAATATTTTTAGGGGATAGGGTTTAGGGTTTAGGTTTAGGGCTTATGGTTTATGGTTTAGGGGTTTAGGGTTTAGGGCTCAAGGTATATGGATTAGTGTTTAGTGTTTATGGTTTAGGGTTTATGGTTTATGGTGGTAAAAATAGGGTTTAGGTTTTAGGGTTTAGGTTTAGGGCTTATGGCTCAGGGTTTAGGGATAAGGGTTTGGAGTTAATGGTTTAGGGTTTATGGTTTAAGATGTAGGGTTTAGTGTTTAGGGTTCAGAGCTTGAGTTTTAAGGTTTCAGGCTCTAGGTTTAAGGTTTACGATTTAGGATTTAGGGTTTAGGGAACAAGATTTAGGGTTTAGGGTTTAAGGCTAAGGGTTTAGGATTTAGGGTTTAGGGCTCATGGTTTAGGGTTAGGGTTTAGGGCTCAAGGTTTAGGGTTGATGGCTTAGGGTTTAAGTTTTAAGGTTTAGGGTTCATGATTTAGGTTTAGGGTTTAGGGTTTAGGTTTAGGGTTTAGGGTTTAGGTTTTAGGGTTTAGGGTTTATGGCTTATGGCTTAGGGTTTAAGATTTAGGGGTTTAGGGTTTAGGGTTCAAGGTGCTAAAAATAGGGTTTAGGATTTAGGGTTTAGGTTTTGGGGTTCAAGGTTTAGGATTTAGGTTTAGGGATTACGACTTAGGGCTTAGGTGTAGGATCAGACGATACCTCTCCAAGTGCAACTCCCCTCTTGAGGATCATATTCATATTTGATGTATCGTCATCGAAGAGGGAAAATCCCCTCTCAAATTGATTATTCAATATGATGTGGAAGATGAGTAAAGAAAATGAAAGTTGGAGAATTAGATTTCATTGGTAATTAGTACTAAGTATCAACAAGACTAATATGGCTTCCAACTACTCAACTAGGAGGGCATGACAATATTAGGACCATATTTCCTAGTCTCGTGCCTAGAACCATCATTGAGTCTGCTTGTGAAAAATAAGCATAGAAATAGGGGTATGACTAAGAACACAAAGGAGTTATCAATCGCCTAGTAAATCTTTCTTGTTTAGTTTTGAATGGGAGTCAGTTAGCCTATGGCTTAGTGACCTTCCATTCATTAGTAATTCCTTTTATGATAAACCCATGGATGCTTTCAAAATGCCTTAAAAATATAGGGGTAGTCATCAAGCCTAATGAAGGGTGTGATGTGATGTGTCAAAACTATATATTCACAAGAACCTCTTCTTCCTTAAAAGTTCCTAGTTTGTCCCAGCAATGATGTCTCCCTATAACCAAGGATCGAGAACTATTGGGGTTTGTGGCAAGGATTGGACATTCAAGAATCATCGAGTGTCTAAATTAGAATATCATTCCATCTAGAGAAACATTCTCAAACATTGGAGTAATGCATCTTGGAAAATAAAATTGAACCTCATAAATCCTCTCAAATTTCTAGTCTAGGTCGTGTTCTTGGTCTGTTTCTGTTTTTGTTTCTGGTTCTGGTCATGGTCATCGAATATGGAAGTTTTAGGAAAGGCATCCACACTTGAATAATTATTCCCATTTAGATTGTTTGTAATGCCAATGGCAATGGCAGTGCTTGTGGAATTCAGTTGGTGGAAGGCGGGGTTGTTCCCTTGTTGGTTTTTCCCCATGGCATCATAGGTAGCCTTTTTGGTATTATCAAAGAGAACTCCCATGCTTGTGTGATAATTTTAAAAGCTCCCTCGGCTCCTGGGAACTTATTTTTATCAGGATGCAATCGTAAGGCTATTTTTAGTAGGTGTTAGTAAAAAAACAAAACAAATCTAACTAGAATTACTTACGAAATGTATTCCTTCACTTTAAGCTTATCTTTATAAATGCAATTCATATTTCCAAGTTCTCCATATTTGCCAAATTTGGGTCGAATTGAAATTTTGGACCTCTGAAGGTGTGAATAAAATGGCAAGTTCATTTCCTCTAACCTTTCTTGAAGTGAATTTAAATGAAATGAAATTTGGAATTTGGAGGTGGCACATGGTAGACATTGATTGTCCTACCACCAATTTTGAGTGACGAAACTTCTAACATGAACTTTAAACCCTAAACCCTAAACCATAAACCATAAACCTAAACCCTAAACCTAAACCTAAACCCTAAACCCCTAATCAACCCGAGACCCTAAACCCTAAACCCTAAATCCCTAAACCTAACCCCCCAAAACCCCCGACCCTAAACCCTAAACCCTAAACCCTAAACCTTAATTCCCAAACTTTGAGCCCTAAACCCTAAACCTAAACCTAAAAACCTTGGCCTAAACCATAAACACTAAACCCTAATCCCTAAGCCCTAAACCTTAAACCCTAAACCTTGAACCCTAAATCTTGAACCCTAAACCTGAGCCCTAAACCCTAAACCCTAAACCCTAACCCTAAACCCTAAACCATAAAACCATAAACCTGAACCTTAAACCCTAAACCTTAAACCCTAAATTTTAAACCTTGAACACTAAAAATTGAGCCCTAATCCCTAGACCCTAAACCTTGATCCTGGAGTATTGATCCCTAAACCCTAAACCCTAAATTGGTAACCCTAAACATCGAACCCTCAACCATAAACCCTAAACCTTGATCCCTAAACCCCAAACCTAAAATTTAAACCCTAAACCCTAAACCCCTAAACCCTAAACCCTAAACCCTAAACCCCAAACCCTAAACCTTAAACCATAAAACATAAACATAAACCCTGAAACCCTAAACCATGAGCCCTAAGATCTGAACCCTGAACCTAAACCCTAAACCCTAAACCCTAAACCCTAAACCCTAAATCCTAAACCCTAAACCCTAAACATTTAGTCTTTAACCTAAGCCCTAAACCCTAAACCCTAAACCATAAACCATAAACCCTAAGCACTGAACCCTAAAGCCTGAGCCCTAAGCCCTAAACCCTAAGCCCTAAGCACTAAACCCTAAACCCTAAACCATGAGCCCTAAATGCTAAACCTAAACCCTAAATTGAGAATAACAAGTCCAGTGGTATTTTTGGGTCTAACATATTAGGATACCAAGTAAATTTGATCATTTTTACACTCTTTTGAATAATTCTTTTAGTTGCAAGTTGTCGGGAACAAATATTTCATTCGAAGAACATAGCTTGATATGTCTAGTGCTTGTGTAAGCTGGTAATTTGAGAGGATTTATGAGGTTCAATTTTATTTTCCAAGATGCATTACTCCCATGTTTGAAAATGTTTCTCCAAATACAACGACATTCGATTCAGACACTCAATGATTCCTAAATGTCCAATCTTGCCACATACCCCAGTAGTCCTCGATCCTTGGATATATGGAGACATCATTACTGAGAAAAACTAGGCACTTTCAAGGAAGAAGAGGTTCTTGTGAATATATAGTTTTGACACATCTAAAACTCCTACAAATGTCAATAACCAATTGAAAAGGCCCCTAAAAGCTTGAAGGTTGAATGTTGAAATCCTGAAAAATACCTATGTATTGACCATATTAGAATATGAAAAACTATCTTCTAAACCGTGATAGATGGAGTTGTGAGACTAGTTCCATAAGGTGCAGAGTGACCCTAACATCTTATATTTACTAAAATAAATTTAAAGTATAAGAAATAATAAAATATAAATAATAATAAAAGAAAAACTTATACTTAAACATTTATTTTAGTCAATAGAAGCATGCCACAAACACATATACCACATAACACATTGAAACATGAGCATGTTATAACACACTCGGGTTATAACGTGTTCGTGTTATAACGCGCTCGTGTTATAGTGCAACCCTAATTTTTCTTTGTCACGTTATAATGCGTCCGAGCCATAACGTGAGAGCATTATGGCCAAAATGGCCAAACAATGGATTTGTGTCGCTTTTTGGCCCCCATCTTTGTGTACTTGCCCACAAGAGGTGATAGATAACATGGTTCATAGAATCACACAAGACGAATGCTAAGAGGGTATATAGGGTAGGTTATGGATTAACACATAGGCTACCCTCTTGAATTATAATTATAGATTATTCATGCTCTAACATTCTGATGGATTTCAAGGATTACGTGGGTACATATTGATTTCCATTAACTTTTTCCCAAAAGCAAAATCATCAAGTTATGATTTTAGGATGTATATTATTCCTAACTCGTAGATGTTTACCATTTGATCAATTAACCACTTATACATGAGACTATCTCTTTCCTCATTAATTACCACATTCCTTCTCGCGAAGGGAAGGGCCACTCTCAAGAATTGAGAGGTGTTCAAGAACCTTATGGCTCATGGTTAGAGGTAAAGCACTCGATGATGGTCTTTCTCTTGTTGCAGTTAGACAACAAAACGGTTCTCTACAACTTACGTCATGGTATCTAATGGTAAAATTATACAATTGCATTACTAACTAGATTTATGTAAGATTTACGAGAATGAAGTGTTAGTGAAATTTGATTCTTACATTGTATGAACTACGAAATGTTCGTAAGGTTGTGTTAAATATGAAGGATGGTTTTCAAGGTAATTTTTGTCAAATGGTTAAGTAAGTTGTAAATGAAAAAATGTGTACATGATATGGATGTTAAATCTATTTTAGTAAAACATTAATTATGAAGAGATAGCATGTGGCTGAAATTTGTGTGATTGATTTGTTTAATTTTTATATTGAAAATAGATAGGCAAATAAAAATAAGTGATCATCATTTACAAAATATACAATCAAAGTATTTTGTTTTTTATACATGGTGGTGTTGAATCATAATTGCGATTCACTTGCTTTGAATTAGTGATAATGATGGTTGATTAAATAAATGATAATTTACTCAAAATTAACATACGGTGATTATGTATTTGGTTTGCTCGTTTCATGTAGAGGAAAACTATACCAGTTAATGTCATACTTATTTTGTTTATTTAAGTTGAAATAAACTTTGAACAAATGTAAGTTAATATTGACATTGTATGTCTCTCAATGTGAGTGAATGTTAAGTAGGTCTAGTAAAATGTAAGTATCATTTTCTTTTCCTCGGATGAAGGGTGATCATGAAGTCCCTTTTATTAATGTATGTCAAAAAAATTAAGAAATGTTTTTATGGTCACTCATCAAGGAGGAACTTTACATATACAATGCACCTTTCACAAATCTTTGTAATTTGAAGCATTCCCAATATTATCCACTTGTTGAAAACTTTGTATTAAGGGAGAATGAACCCATTCTTTAACAATTTCATGCTTCTAAGCCCATATTCTTCATGCGGTGAGATAATTTATCATTAACCATTACCTTCATCAATGAATATAAAATGCTCATATTAGTATCCTCCTCTAGTTATATCCTACTTTACTCGGCATTTCCCTTACAAAAGTATATTACATATCAATATTCTTAGTGCAAGAGTGATACTTAGGGTTCTCTCTTCCATGATAATTATACTACGGGAGTCAAAATATATCCTCATTATATTCTCGCATGAGCTTAACTATGGAACATAATCTCTAAATCTAAATTTTTTCCTTATTTACATGAGTATTTTATATGTACCTTGGGATATGATATTATAATGTATATGTGTTGATGGAGATGTTGACATGTGGCACACATCCCCCTTAGTTAGTTATATGTTTATAATATATGGGGTCACATAGGAATTAGTTATATTGGGTAATGAGTCAACCTACATTGGGATTAGGTATTACCAATCCATTAAGAGTAATGTACGTCTATATAAAGGATGTGATTATCATTATGAGGGATGTAATGAATGTATGATTTGAATCTTCTACTTGGTAGATATACATTGCTCCTCCAATTCCCTATATATCCATATAGATTGTTGCCCTCATGTGTCCTAGCATGTCTCCATGATTTTTCCCTCTCATGATGATGTGGGTGTCTATATGGTGCAACATTAGTATCCTCAACCTTATCAACTTTTCCTCAACTTTATTTTCCTCTTCCACCTTGTTTGTTATTTCTTTTTTCTCTTGAGTAGATGAATTATTTGTATGCTATTCATCATGTTCTTTAACATATCCTTCTGAATCATCATTATTCCCTTCTTCACCATCTTCAAATTCATCTTCATGCTCCATCTTTACATTACTTTTTTCCTTGCTAAGTGTGATATCATGTAATGTAATTTTCTTTCTTGTACCATAATTTCATGAATTTCTTTTGCACATTAATATTGATTGTTCCCAAGGTCTCTAACCAAGGATATCCAAGAACAATATCCATACCATCCATATCTAAAGCATAAAAATATGAATGTAAAACATAATTATCCATAGAGATATTTAAATCTTCAAAACTTGAATATGTTTACCATCCACTTGAGCTTCTATGATATTCTTTGCTTGAACATGTAGATGTTGAGCTACATCCATATTGATGAAGTTATATTTGCTGCTAGGGTTTACGGAAAAATTTACCTTTTTCCTTTGAATGCACCCTTCAAACTGAAATATTGAAGCTTTCTTCCTCATAGACGCACTATTCGAACGTGTATCTTGATTTGTTGTCTTTCCTTTTGAATCATGTGTAACCTCTTCATCATCAACATTGGATTCTTCTTCATTGTAAAATTTTTCTTCTTCTTCTTCTTCTTTCTCATCCTTATCTGAAACACCCTCATTAGTAACATCCTCTTCTTCTTCATCTTCTTTGGCCCATCAATCTAAGAAAACTTGTTCAATTTCCTCCCAAGACCAATTGAGACGCTTTTGTTGCACTTGATACCACCAAGTTAGAGCTAGACCACCTAGCTGATTTTGCAAGAAAAGACGTGGTATTATAGATGATAAATGATCTTCCTTAAACTGAATCCACCATTCTCTAGCATCAATATTTCCATCTCCATAAAAAATTCTCATCTCCATGATCCACAAAACTAGGGTTTTAGGAATAGACCCTTTTGATCAAAACTTATTCTAACCCTTTCGACTAGAGGTCAGCCAAAAATAAGAAAACACAGAACACAAACCCTAATTATATTTTTGAGAGTTTTCCGAAAATGTAAAGAAATAAAAAAAAATCCCGATATTTTAGCTTTGTGGAGCAACATTTTGAAAACATGTGAAACTAAAATAACTCTCGCAAAACATATCCAAATTGTCTACATGTTTAGGGGTATCACCTTGAAATGTATCTTAATAAACCCAAAAAAATTAATAACTACTTCATAATTCAAAATATATAGACAATACCTTAAAATTAGGTTTTCAACACCAAAACAGACATATCTTACACAAAATAGCTCCAAAAACTATGACATTTGGAGGGAATATCACTTGAATGATGTATCCACTCCCCAAAATATATCTCTAAAAATTCCAAGTCGATCTCCAAATATAGGTGAATCACCAACATTAGGGTTTCATCCCACAAATTTTCCAGATCGATGCTCTGATACCAATTGATAAGATCTTTGCATATAATAAATGAATAATCTATAGAAAAAAATAACACAACACAAGAGGTATTAGTGGGCCAAGATGCCCAAATATTCAATATATGCAGAATAATACCCTTAAGGTAGGGCAAAGAACATACAATGCTCCTTAAGGAAGGAGTAACTCCACAATCTCCCAATATGGGAATCCACTTCAAGGGGGACACCTCCAATATACCTCTACCAAGTAGAATACTCAACTCATACATCCATGACATGACTCATAATGATACTCACATCCTTTATATAGACATACATTACTCTTAATGGATGGGTAACACCTAATCCCAATGTAGGCCGACTCATTACCCAATATAACTAATTCCTATGTGACCCCATATATTATAAACATATAACTAACTAAAGGGGATGTGTGCCACATGTTGGCATCTCCATCAACCCATATACATTATAATATCATATCCCCAAGTACATAGCAGTATTTCCCATGTGGTTTCCATGTACTTATCTTATATATTAAAGATTGTAACACTTTCTTGACATTTACTCATCCAACTTACAACGCTACCAAACAAGTCAAAAATCACCAAATGATAGACCAATGGTAGACCTAAACATATTAAGACCTCCACCCCAATTATAATCCCCAAAAACATGTAGGCTCGCTTCCTTTCTTACATCAGGGGCTTCTTTGATAGCAAATAACATGGTCATAACTTGATGAAAATATTTAAATATCTTATTCTTCATAGTTTAGTGCTCTTTGGTTGAACTATGCATATATTTGATAATTACTTCCACTACATTTTGAATGACATGTCTTGTACAAACCATGACATATATCAATCTTCTCATTGCACTCAAATATGAAACCGGGAACATGTCCTCTAGCTCCTCTTATGGCTTTGCACTTTACACAACCGATATTTTCTTACTACAAAGGAAAGATGTTATCAAACGTTTGTTTTATTTCATCTTGAACCTTTACAATGCCATCTCAACCTATTTCTTCCGGTCTACACAAAGATTTTTATTTACAATACCTCACTTGATTTTCATTCCCAAAATGAACTTTCATCAAGAATGTATTTCGTGTCAAACTTCGCAAACAACTAATACTTTCTATGCTTGATCATTGCCTTGTAATATCCAATCAACATCATGTCATCCACATAGAGAATTGTGTTGACAAATTTCTTCCTACCTCCTTTAAAATATACACAAGGATCTACTTTACTATGTGCAAGGTCAAGTTTTATCACATAGCTATAAAAATTATGATTACATATCCTTTGTCATTGTTTGAATCCATATAAGGAATTCTTCAAGAAACAAACTAGTTCTCTTTTCCTTTGAGTATGAAACTTCCGGGTTACACCATGTAGATTCTTTCTTCAAGCTCTCCATGTAAAAACGTAGTTTTTACATCCATTTGATTTATCTACATATCAAATCAACAAAAATAGTTAAAATAAATCTAATTGAAGTTAATATTTACAATATGAGATAATATCTCACATAAATCGATCCCCACAACCTCCGATAATCCTTTTGTAAACAGGATAGCCTTATACTTCTCCAATTTTCCTTGCACATTGCACTTCCTCTTCAAAAATCACTTTGCAACATACATGTTTTCTTCTAGGAGGTAAATTTTTCATATCCCAAGATTCATATCATATCCCAAGACTCATTTTTATATAGAGACTCGATCTTTGTATTTGTGTATTTCTTCCTAAACACGCCCTACTTGAATACAAGATCTTCACACATTTTTTGGGATCGTCATCATCAATTACTAAAAGTAAGAAATCAAAATGAAATTATGATGGGGTATACCTATTTGGTACTCTACTCATGCATTTTGATCATATCTTCACATAGGTTTCATGTTCTTACTCCTCCACTGATGCCTTTTCTTCATTAACCTAATACTCAAGTACAACATCTCCAAAGTCTATAATAACATGTACCTTATTTTATTCTTATTTTAGATGCTCTTTAAGATGTTTAGTTATCTTGGGGATAAAATTAAATATAATTTAATTTGTCTTATATCAAGGAGAATGTGAGAGGACATAAAGGATTTGAATAGAGACATGGAAGATGAAGGGTTGCCATTGTAGATAAATAAGAAAGGAAGGATTTAATGGGGATTTCTTTATATGGTTCTATCTTTCTGCCCTATGGCCTCTAGCCTCAAGATTGAAAATTTTCTCATCATATAATAAAATTATTAGATTGTGTTACCTCCAATGTTGTGCATAATTTATGTTTATAATGTTCATACTTTCAATTCTTCATATATAATAAAACATCAATTATTAATCATTAGTATGCCTAGATGAGAGATATCAGGGGTCTTTGCCAACTATGTTGTAGTGAGCGTGGAATCGAGCATGGAGAAGAACCATAAGATAATGTCTATATTTGAGAAGATGAATCAAGCATAGGGATTGAGCGTGGATAAAAAATCAACCATACTAGCCAGGAAAACATTCAACGGGATGAAACCGCTTACGAGAAGAGTACACATAAAATTGGGTTTCTGAGCAGGGAAGGTAATGGTGTTAAGTGCTTATATTTATTTATTTATTTTTCACTGAGGGAGTGTTGTTAGAAGTTGAACCAGTTGATATTAGGAGAAAATTCATTCTACGACATCAGAATATTGTGAATGTGTTCGTAATGTAATTGCATGTTTGACTAGGAAGTTGTATGCGAGGTATAAGAAATTGATTACAAGCACTTAATGATAAAGAAGAGAAGACAAAGGAAATAAGGCGAAGGATAATTTTACATTGATGAACAATGATTATGCAATGGATCGCATAATGAAATCATAATAAATAGAGACACAATCGGCAAAACAGAAGATAAATAGGATTGAATAGATATGGGAAGAGTTCAAAATATATTTATTTCAATATTGATAAAGAATCATATTATAGTTTTATTCCTCTAAGATTGGACATTTAGACAAGAGAAACATTGTTGCAGAAGTATGATATGATTGTATATGTTAGTTACAGGATAGTGGATAGTGGAGAGGGAGCGTAATAAGTCATTAACCTTGATGATAGTGATGATAGTAGCAGTAGTTGTTAGATCACATAACATATACATGTACCAGATGCATCATATGTGCATATGTCTTAGGATAAGACACATATTAGGTATGGGAAAATGCTAGAGTGGATGGAATTAAATATAATTTAATTTATCTTATGGCATGGAGAATTTAAGAGAAGACACGAAGGAGATGAAGAGCAACAAGGAAGATCAAGGGCCAACATTGCAGACAAATAAGAAAGGATGGAAATCAAGAAAAATGGATTTGTTTTGCATGTTTCTATATTTCTACTCTATGGCCTTTGGCCTCAATAGTGTAATTATGATCATCATATTATAAAAGTATAAGATTATGTTACCTTCACTTCAATGCATGTTTTATATTTCTATTATTCATAATTTTCATTTATGTATTTATAATTAAATGTCAATTATTAATTATTAGCATTACGTTATTAGAGATACCAAGGCCCTATGTTAACATGTTCTAACTCATCTTCACTCCTACGCACATCTTTTTGTATAAGGATCTTCTTCTATTCTCTAAAGTCCATATTATGATTGTACACAATCTTATTTGTTTTAGGATTCCATAGCTTGTACCCTTTGACACCACTCCCAAATCTAATGGAGACACTCTTCTCATACTTGTATTCAATATTTGTCTTCTTATCTTTTGGAACATGGACATATGTTTCATTACCAAAAAATCAAGTGTTTTAGGGATGTTTTCTTACTAGTGCAAGCTTCTTATGAAGTCGTATCCTTGAGTATGGATGATGGTGAGTGATTCACCGAGTAACAAATAGTGATCATTACTTCAATCCGCAAATTATGCTCCAAGTACGCACCACTTACCATGATTAAGTATTTATTTATCAATTTTCTACTCATCTACTCAGTAACTCCATTATGTTGAGGTGTGTATGGCTTTATCTTTTATCGTTCATTTTTCTAGTTCTTACAGAATTACTCAAATTCATTTGATAAAAAATTTCATAAGACCTTAATCTTATTATTCTTCTATTTGCCACAACGGCTTTGAACTCCTTCAACTTATGTAAGTCCCTACCACATAGCTTACTAAAAATAATAAGTCCGAGGAAAATATGGTTTCCGGTACAAGATATTCCTTCAAAATGCAAAACATTCAAGAATGGAAAAATTGACAAATTTGGCAAAATTGCTAAGAATGGTACCCATGTGAAGTATGCTAAAAATAGTAAATGATCAAAATGAGCTCAAGATGATCACATATTTTCCTCTTCTCCATGTCTCAAAATTCAAGCTTTCACAAAGGTCAAATCTTCAATTTGCAAAAAAATCCCCACCTTCACGGATGCGGTGAGCATATGGTGTCTCAAAGAGGAAATGCCAATTTTGGAAGTTCCTATAAATCTCCACCTGTCACTAAGTGGTGACCATCTCTCTGGAGATTTCCTCATGGTAATGTAATGACGAAGTCATGCTTCGAGAGGAGGAAAGTGCTATATACCTTGGGATATGATATTATAATCTATATGGGTTGATGGAGATGCCAACATGTGGCACACATCCCCTTAGTTAGTTATATGGGGTCACATAGGAATTAGTTATATTGGGTAATGAGTCGGCCTACATTGGGATTAGGTGTTATCATCTATTAAGAGTAATGCATGTCTATATAAGGGATGTGAGTATGAATGTCATATAGGTATGAGTTGATTATTCTACTTGGTAGACCTATATTGGAGGTGTCCCCCTCGAAGTGGATTCCCATCCCGGGAGATTGCGGAGTTACTCCTTTAAGAGCATTGTATGGTGTTGCCCTACCTTAAGGGTATTATTCTGCGTATATTTTATATTTGGGTATCTTGGCGCACAAATGTCTCTTGTGTTGTGTTGATATCGATTATATTCTACATATTTTTGATTTATTATATGCAAATATATTATCAAGTGGTATCAGAGCATCGATCTGGGCAATTTGTGGGATGAAACCCTAATGTTGGTGATTCGGATATACCAAGAGATTTAATTGGATTTTTCATATATTTTTTTGGGGGCGTGGATAAATTATTCAAGGAGATTACCTTCAAATTTCAGATTTTTTGGAGTTGTTTTGAAAGATATGTCCGTTTTAGGGTTGAAACCCTAATTTTAAGGTTTCATCTATATATTCTAAATAATGACGAATTAAGCCTTAAAAATTTTTGGGTTAATGTGAATATATTTTAAGGTGATACCCCTAGAATTTCATAATTTTTGGATCAGTTTTGTGAGAGTTATTGCATTTTTATGGTTTTTCACTATTTTGCTCCACAAGACGCAATTTTAGGAATTTTCCTAAAGTTTTTACATTTTTGGAAATATCTCAAAAATTAAATTTGGGTTTGTATTTTATTTTTTCTAATTTTTCGACCTCTAGCTGAAAGGGTTAGAACAAGTTTTGATCAAAAGGGTCTATTCCTAAAACCCTAGTTTTGTGTATCATGGAGATGAGAATTTTTTATGGGGATGGAAAGATTGATGCTAGAGAATGGTGGATACAATTTAAGGAAGATCATTCATCATTTATAATACCACGTCTTTACTTGAAAGATCAGCTAGGCGGTCTAGCTCTATCTTGGTGGGATCAAGTGCAACAAAAGAGTCTCAAATGGACTTGGGAGACAATTGAACAAGTTTTCTTAGATCGATGGGCCAAAGAAGATGATGAAGAAGAGGATGTTACTAATGAGGGTGTTTCAGATAAGGATGAGGAAGAAGAAGAAGAAGAAGAGCAAGAGGAAAAGGAAGAAGAAGCAAACAACAAACACGACAGGGATCCAGATGAGGAGAAAATAGAGGCTAAGAGTTCAGTTAATATAACTCCAATATTAAAATCTTCTCTATTTCAATTTCACGGATGCATTCAAAGTAAAAAGGTAATTGTGTCTATAAACCCTAACAGTAAGCATAATTTTATCATCCTTGATTTGGCCCAGCATCTACATGTGCAAGCAAAGCATATTCAAGTTTTTAAATATTTAAAGCTCTTTATGGATAAATATGTTTTACATTCAGATTTTTATGCTTTAGATATGGATGGTATGGATATTGTTCTTGGATATCCTTGGTTAGAGTCCTTGGGAACAATTAATATTAATGTGCAAAAGAAATTCATGAAATTATGGTACAAGAGAAAGAAAATTACATTGCAAGATATCACACTTAGCAAGGAAAAAAGTAATGTAAAAATGGAGCATAAAGATGACTTTGAAGATGGTAAAGAAGGGAATAAGGAGGATTCAGAAGGAGAGGATGAAAAATTCATCAATAATTCCTCTACTCAAAAGAAAAAAGAAATAGAAAACAAGAGGGAAGAGGAAAAGAATGATACTAAGGTTGCACCATATAGACACCCAAGGTTGCACCATAAAGACACCCACATCATCATGAGAATAAAAATCATGTGGTCATGCTAAGACACATGAGGACAGCAATCTATATAGATATACAGGAAATTGGAGGAGAAACAGTCATGGATATACATAGAATAAATGGAACAACATGTAGTGCCCACACTTTTTATAGCTCAGTAGCTGGTTGTTTATTTGCTCATAGACATGTTTTGACAGTGATTGGTGATATCTTGGACATTATTTTTAGATGTTTGATTATATTAGACATGTGTGACATTCAGGCGTATAGCGCCAATTTAGCATAATTTCTTATTGTCGCATTTTTCTTGTTATGACATGGAAACTAATGAATATGATGTGCTTGGAAATCTAATTATATTGATGGATAGTTGTTGCATGGTGGGATTATATGTCACTGTATTCATCTTGTCTAACTTTTGGAATGTGGAATATAATTGTGCACGTTGTCGCATCTTGATTTCAGTAGGATTTTAGGTTGGTTTAGCATGCATTGATATCTTACTATGTCATTTAATTATATTGTATTGGACAGGTGCAGTTAATGTGTGCAATGAGTGTGCAGGTGACAGGTTTACAGGAGAACGTGGGATTCAGGCCAGTTACTCAAAACTTGCACAAGCAGCCCACGGGCTGAGTCCTAGCCATGTTCACTGTGTGAAGCCCTAGGATAGATGATTATTAATTTTGGGCACTTTGAGTGACCCCAATGTATGTAAAGTATTTTGCTTTGATTTATTAATTTTGTTTAGGGTTGTTAGTAAAGTTGTAAACTTGTTTTGGGAGTTAATAATCCCACTTTCTTTTAAATTGTTGATTTTGTTAATTAGTCTCTTAATCACAAGGGTTAGGGTCACATGTGAGACCCTTGGGTGGTCCCCACACCCTCTACCCTTGTGCCAAAATGCAAAACCCGAAATTAGGGTATTTTGGGCATTTTTGGGGACCCCTTTGTAGCTTGGGAGTTCCCCTATCACAAAAATGAGCCCTTGGACCCTACCCAATGGGTAGGGGGGCTTGTTTTCAAGGCTAGAAGGAGTTTTCCCTCCCTTTCTACCCTTGTTTTGTCACATCCATGTAAGGGATGTGGATTTGTGTGTTTTTCAAAAGTGCAACTAGTTTTGTCTTGCTAACATTTAAGGGAATTTGGGAGAAGAGGGTAAAAAGATAATTTTACCCTTTCTCTCTTTTGTCTTAGCATCTTTGACCATGAGGAGGGAGAGGGGTGACACATGTCACCCCCTCATTTGTGAGGATGCTTGGTTTCTCCTCTTCAAATTCTCATTCATGGAGAGGAAGAGGGACTTTTTTGTGCTTCTTGGGATTTTCTTGCTTGGATGCTTGGGTGATTTGGAGCTTGGGATTTGCTTGGAGCTAGGGGTGGAAAACTTGAAGTTAGGAAGCTTTTTGGAGAGCTTTCCTTGAGGTAGGCTCTTAGATCTCATTGTTGTGTTACTTTATTTTAGTTGATAGAATGATTGTTGAAAATTGTTATTGTTGAATGAAGTTTTAGTGTTGTTGTGTGTTTTACTCCCTCCATCATATGGCATGATGGAGTTTGGAGTGTGGGGAAGAGAGAGGGAATTTTCCTCTCAATCCTCAAGGTTTGATGGCCAAGCCTTGTAGGTTATTGTTTTCCCTCAATGGTTGAGGTGGGGAAGTGGATTCATTTGGCTTGAATCTCCTTCCCCATCCTTGGTAAGGAAACCCCCTTTTGGGGTTTGAAAATCCTTCCAAGGAGGACATGGAGAAAGGGGGAGGAATAAGGAGGGTTTGTTTTGACTAAGGAGCAATAAGGAGGTTAAGAAGATGTGTTATGTGCATATAATATTGATGTTTTATTTTGGAGAACTTTCTCCTCTCTTCCCCATTTTTGGGGGATGAACATGGGTTCTCCTCCTTGTAGCTTTCTTTTGGAGTCTTGTTTGTATGTGTCTTATTTTCTTTGCATGTTTTGTATTATTGTTAGTGCATCCTTCCCCTTGTGCAAGTTTTGGTAGCTATCCTCTTTCCCATGGGCTTGGGGAGGCTAGCATCCATCCCTGACCTTTGGGATAGGCATGTGATGATGCCTATGGTTGGGTGGCAAACAAGCTCCTTCTCCTTGTTGGATTTCTTGCAGGCATGAAGGATGTATCTCAAGTTTGGAATCTCTTGTCATCTTGGAGCACTCTTTCTCCTTCACCTTGTTGGCATTCCTTTGTTTTTGTAACTCAATAAAGGCTATTTGACTGGGTGACCAACCCTTTTTGCAAAGTATCTTCTTGGTGGTGTGGAAACCACTTGCAAGAAAATTGTTTTCCTTTATTTGTAATTTAGAGGCCTTACTCCAATCTTGGGTAATAGTTGCTAAGTTGTTTCCCCTTGTGTTATTGCATAGTATGCAAAGAGATGTATTGAAAGATAGGTAAAGAGCAATGGATGAAATATAGTTTGTGATTGTATGTAGTCTCCTTTTGAAATGAAAGAAAATATATATGTGTGAAATTATGCCTTCTTGTTGATATGTATGCATACCATGATGTAAATCTCTCATGTTAAGAGTATGAATAATTCTTCATTGACATTTGGAAAGAAAGTTGCTCTTGTTTAACCATGGAAGAGAACTAATTCATTTGTAAAATGCACATACCCAGTTTTTGGATTACCTTAGTTTTAGAAATCCTTCTTTTATTTCGTGCAAAGGAATGTAAATTGGTTTATTTTTATTTACAAAAGACAACACTATATTTCTCTTGCTTTTTTTTTTTTTTTTAAAAATGTATCTTGTGATGACACTTTAATATTTAGGTTTACATTTTCTTTTACAAAAGAAATATGTTTGTATTTATACTGGAAAAAAAAATCCCTTGAATATATGTATATATGTATTTAAAATACATTATATACATCTATACTGGACTATATAAATATATATATATATATATATATATATATATATATATATATATATATATATATATATATATATATATATATATATATATATATATATATATGTATATATGTATGTATCTATATATATTCTTATTCTTTTAAATTTAACAGTGTATATTTATATATATATATATAAATGTTATAAAGCAAAATAATAAAAAAATATTAAAATTGTGGGGGTGGTTCGGCCCCCAACCCCTGCTAAACAACCTTGTATAGAATGGGGTGGGGCGCGCCCCACCGTGGCCCCCAAAACCCCGTCCCGCCCCACCTCGCCCCCCATTGCGCCTTGCCGACCCATCGCTCCGCGCCCACCCACCTTTGACCCCCTCGCCCCGCCGCCCCACCTCGCCCCTCTCTCCTCTGCGCCCGCCTCTGCCGCGCGCCCGAGCCTCCACTGCCCGCCCCCCGTCCGTCTTCATTATAAACAAAATGAAATTGTATATGTTAAACAAAAACATTAACAATAGTGAAAAAAAAAAATAATACTAATAAGAATAATGCAATTACATAAAGAAATAAATAGGTATATACATATCCTAATTTACTAACTAGGGTTTACAAACTAGAATTTATAATTAGGTATATACATATCTATATATATATACATATCATATAGCTTACCCTTAACTTGCTTGAGAAATAAGAATGAAAGAAAACAAAGAGAAAGAATTAAAGGAGATGGTTAGGGCAACTTTAGGGTTTCCTTCTAAAACAATGGTCAAAATGGTTCGATCTTAGTGTCGTAATTAATTCCTTGGGTGTCATGGGGTTTTAATGAGAAGCTTAGCAAAAGGAGAGGGTGAATAGAATAAAAGTGGTGTGGGGTTATTCTTTTGAGGCATTAATAAAATTAAAATATAATTAAATAATTAAATTCGAGTAAGGGTTAGTAAACAAGTTAGATTTTTTTTTTTAAAAAATTAAATGGTATAAATTTAGTAGTTACCAGGAAAAGATTACAAAAGATGTATTAGTATTTAATTTAAACACTTCAAAAAAAAATTTACCTTAAAATTTTACCTGTTTAGTGCGTTTTTATGTCCCCGGATAGGGCATTACGGTTGGTATCGAGCTTGGGGTTCGCACTCTGTGGACCTTTGGGTAACAAATTAAGATAATTAATTAATTTTAATAACACAAAATTAATAAATGATTAAAGAAAAAATAATAATAATAATAAATAATAAACAGTTAAAATAAGTCACCCCTCTGCCATTAAATTTTAAATTAATAAATTGCTCGCTCACCTCGTGCGCGAGGATGGCGCCTAGCGAGGACGATCGGCTAGAGGTATGGGCGTAGCGCATCTGCGAGGAGCCGACGCGCCCGATTTTGGGCCTCGGATATTAGAGGCCTTACGCCCGGTGATAGGCGTTGTGGGCAGCGCGCTGCACCGGCCACGGGAGGCGAGAGTGGAGGCATCTTTGGGAGGCGAGAGCCGATAGGCGAGGACGCGCATTCGGGCCGCGAGCACGACACACCGAGGCGGAGAGGTCACGCAGCCCTTCCGTTCATCACGAGAGGGCAGCTTCATTCCGTCGTAGCCGATCACACAGTCTCGAGGGACCTTTCGAGGATAGGCGACTCCCTTCGCCTGTTGGACTACATCGCCAGGATCGAGATACAGGCAGTGTGATCCGGGATCTTCTTCGCTTGCAGCCGCCCACTTACACCGGCTCTACAGATGGCTTTGGGGCTGAGTCATGGCTCCTTAGCTTGGATAGTTGCTTTGGCTTGCACTCTTACGAGAGCAACGTCAAGGCGAGGTTCGCCATACACCTCCTCCAGGACGCAGCGGGCGTTTGGTGGAGGAATGAGAGAGCGGAAGCTCCATCGACCCGAGAGAGAGAGTGACTTGGGAGTTGTTCGAGGAGCGTTTCAGGGCGCGTTATATGTCAGAGCATTTTGTTCAGAAGAGGATCGACGAGTTTCATGACTTACGACAGGGATCTGGCACAGTAGCGCAGTATGAGAGCAGGTTCCTGGATCTTCTTGATCGTGGATTACTGCAGAGATGAGAAATTGCGGAGTTAACGGAGTTCATTCGAGGGCTCAATGCGAGACATAGCAGGAGAGCGGTTAGGATCTTATCTCCTCCCACACTTGAGAAGGCCGTTGAGAAGGCCTACTTAGCAGAGGAGAACAGGACCAAGGCACGGGAGCATCGTGATAGGAACAAGAGCAAGTTTCGGGAGAGGATACGGGCATTTGAGTCGAGAGGTCACGAGGTTCTCGCACCACCCCTAGAGGAGGATTTTGGCCTCCGCCCGGCGGCCATAAGAGGCTCCACCGCACCTCGGCGGCGCAGACACGGCAGAGAGCCACCGCGCAGGGGGCTGGCGGACACGGGGATTTGAGAGAGGTGTTTTAGAGGTGGTTTTAGTGGAGCCGAGAGATAGGAGCGGGGCACTCGGCCAGACACGGCCGGCTCGCACTCGGCGATCTGCTAGGGTTGGACCAGCAAGATCGGTACCGAGTATAGGAGGGACCCCATCTCGGAGGGGTATAGGAGGTTGTTTTATTTGTGGATCTCCGGATCACTATGTGCGCATGTGCCCGCACTGAACCCAATACCATGGATGCACGAGAGAGAGCTGCTTAGATCCAGAGCAGACGGTGGGTGATGTAGGGACGCGCCCATCGTGTATATGCGTGCGGTTGTGACAACCGCCAGGCCGAGCATCGAGGCCACGGTCATTGAGGCGACGAGTACTATCGGGGTATTTGTCTCGGTACTTTTTGATTCAAGTGCTTGATTCTTTTATATCACCTTCATAGTGGACCGGTGTGGGCTAGTGGTGGCTAGCAGCAACCGGATAGTTGGCATGTTGAGTTGGCTCACGGGCCAAACTCGCCGTGGACTCGTATGTGGAGAGTTACGTACTTGATTTAGGAGCCTTCTCCACTACTCTTGACCTCGAGTTATCCCTCTAGGTTCTATCGGGTAGTTTTGGGTATGGATTGGCTCGAGTCTCATCGAGCTAAGGTGGATTGCGAAATAAGGTCATTGAGTGTCGGGATGATCTTGGGAGTGCGGTTGTTATATCGAGGATGCGAGACCTATCTCCTTGCGCATGATATGATATCGGCTAAGCAACTCAAGCGGAGCATGCGTAAGGGTTGTCGGTTGTTTTTATCACCATCGGTGATCGATGCGAAGCATTCAGAGCATTCACCTTTAGATGATCATGCGTTTTGAGGAGTATGCGAGATGTTTTTCGAGGCGAGCTTAGGGTTACCACCCCGCAGAGAGGTGGATTTCACCATTGATTTAGTCCCTGGATCAGCACCAGTTTCTAGGGCACCCTATCGAATGACAACACGAGCTTCATGGGCTTAAGATTCGGTTAGAGGAGTTGTTGGAAAAGGGTCTCATTCATCCTAGTGTATCTCCTTGGGGAGCGCCAGTCATATTTGTGAAGAAGAAGGACGGTTCTCTCAGGCTTTGTGTAGACTTCAGGCAGCTCAACAAAGTCACAATAAAGAACCGTTATCCGCTCCCTAGGATTGATGACTTGTTTGATCAAATGCGGGAGCGAGAGTGTTCTCAAAATTGATCTCAAGTCGAGGATATCATCGAGTTGCGCATTTCGAGATCTGAGACATCCATAAAACTGACATTTCGCACACGATATGGGCATTATGAGTTCACGAGTGGTTCCTTTTGGTTTGACCTAATGCCCAAATTTGTCTTCATGAGCCTCATGAATGGTGTATTCGAGGACATTTACGGATCGCTTTGTCTTAGTGTTCCTTGATGACATATTGATTTATTCTCGTTCGAGGAGGAACACGAGGAGCATTTGAGGCAGGTACTTCAGGTTTTGAGAGAGCAGAAGTTGTATGGGAACTTGGAAAAATGCAGCTTCTTTCAGACAGAGATTCAGTACTTGGGTCATATCATTTCAGGCGAGGGTATCTCTATAGATCCCTCTAAGATACAGGCTATCTTGGACTAGCCAGCACCCACATCAGTTACTGAGGTGAGGAGTTTCATGGGTTTGGCAGGGTATTACCGCAGGTTCGTACAGGACTTTTCTAGGATTGCTCACCCTATTACTTCTCTTCAGAGGAAAGGGAAGAAGTTTGATTGGTCAGAAAAATGTGAGCAAGCCTTTCAGTTGCTTAAGGAAAGGTTAACCACGGCGCCCATCTTAGCAGTTCCAGACCCGACAGAGGATTTTGTTGTTTGTACAGATGCATCACTAGAGGGTTTGGGAGCAGTTCTTATGCAGGAGCGTCGAGTTATTGCTTTTGAGTCTCGTAAGCTCAAGGACTACGAGCTTAATTATCCTACTCATGACTTGGAGCTTGCAGCAGTTGTACATGCTCTAGTGCGTTGGCGACATTTCCTTTTGGGTAGGCCTTTCATTTTGAGGACAGACCACCGGAGTTTGCAGCATATCTTCTCACAGCCAAACCTCAACGCTCGTCAACGGCGTTGGATGGAGTTCTATGTGAGTATGACATGGAGGTTCAGTACATCAAAGGGAAGGAAAATGTTGTTGCAGACGCTCTTAGTAGACGACGACATGTGCTTGCTTCTTTGACACTTCAGTCAGATTTGAGAGGCAGGATTCTTGAGCACCTTCCAGAGGACAGATTTTATGAGGGAGCTAAACAGATGTTAGAGTCTCAGGGTTCATTAGAGGGAGATATTGCGGGTGTGTTTTAGAGACGAGATGGTTTGCTTCGTTTCCACAGGCGCATCTACGTGCCTAAGTCAGGTGATCTGCGTAGCTTCATCCTCACAGAGGCTCATCGAGCCCCATATGCGGCACATCCAGGAGTAAAGAAAATGCATGCCGATCTGAGGGAGTTATATTATTGGCCAGGTCTTCGACGGGACATAGCAGATTTTGTTGCACGTTGCCTTGAGTGTCGAAGAGGGTCAAGGCGAGCATTCTCATCCGCGAGGACTTTACATCCCCATGATATTCCCAGTGGAAATGGGATGTGATCTCCATGGACTTCATGTCGGACTTCCTATGTCATCTTATCGTCATGACGCCATTATGGTCACCGTGGATAAGTTGACTAAGGTTGCCCATTTTTGCCGACAAGGTCACCTATAATGCACGAGGCCATTGCCAAAGTATTTATGGAGGACATTGTTAGGTTGCATGGGATTTCGAAGACCATCATTAATGCGAGGATACTATCTACACTTGATTTTCTGGACTTCTTTTCGAGCCGCTCTAGGTACCCGAGATCAATTTGATTCAGACTTATCATCCGAGAGACAGATGGGCAGACAGAGAGGGTTAATCAGGTGTTAGAGGACATGTTGAGAATGTATGTCATGGATCAGCAGAGGAAATGGGAGGATTATTTGCATCTAGTTGAGTTTGCCTACAACAACAGTTATCATAGTTCCATTGGTATGGCTCCTTACCAGGCTTTGTATGGACGACCTTGCAGGACACCTTTGAGTTGGGATAGACTAGATGACAGGATCATTCTGGGACCAGCCTATCTTCAGGATTTAGAGCAGCAGGTTGTGTTGATTAGACAGCGTCTTGAGCAGGCCAGAGCACGCCAAAAGGCGTATGCAGACACCAAGAGGACTGATCGTCACTTCTCAGTGGGTGACAAAGTCTTCTTGAGGGTTCGTCCGCATAAGAGTCCTATCCGTTATGGAAAGGGTTCTAAGCTATCGCCTCGTTTTGTGGGGCCTTTTGATATTTTAGAGGTCATCGGTCCAGTTGCCTATCGCTAGCTTTCCACCACGCCTTGCACGGGCCCATGATGTTTTCATGTTTACGTACTACGTAGATATGTACGATGCTTCTCATGTCTTGGATTGAGTCGGCATTACGGGTAGAGGGACGGAGGACAGTGGAGATTGGAGCCCGTACGCATACTGGAGCACCGGAGGTTGGCCCTTCGGGGTCGAGACTTGGACCAGGTTAGAGTACAGTGGGACCGGTACGACGAGACAGCAGCTACTTGGGAGGATGCGATACCTTTGAGGGCTAGATATCCCTACCTCTTTCAGTGACTTCCAGGAGGAAGTCTAATTTTAGTAGAGGGGGATGTAGTGCCCACACTTTTTATAGCTCAGTAGTTGGTTGTTTATTTGCTCATAGACATGTTTTGACAGTGATTGGTGATATCTTGGACATTATTTTTAGATGTTTGATTATATTAGACATGTGTGACATTCAGGCGTATAGCGCCAATTTAGCATAATTTCTTATTGTCGCATTTTCTTGTTATGACATGGAAACTAATGAATATGATGTGCTTGGAAATCTAATTATATTGATGGATAGTTGTTGCATGGTGGGATTATATGTCACTTTATTCATCTTGTCTAACTTTTGGAATGTGGAATATAATTGTGCACGTTGTCGCATCTTGATTTCAGTAGGATTTTAGGTTGGTTAGCATGCATTGATATCTTACTATGTCATTTAATTATATTGTATTGGACGAGTGCGGTTAATGTGTGCAATGAGTGTGCGGAGTGACGGAGTTTACGGGAGAGAACGTGGGATTCGGGCCAATTACTCAAAACTTGCACTGCGGACCCACGGGTGAGTCCTAGCCATGTTCACTTTGTGTGAAGCCCTAGGATAGATGATTATTAATTTTGGGCACTTTGAGTGATTTGATGTATGTAAAGTATTTTGCTTTGATTTATTAATTTTGTTTAGGGTTGTTAGTAAAGTTGTAAACTTGTTTTGGGAGTTAATAATCCCACTTTCTTTTAAATTGTTGATTTTGTTAATTAGTCTCTTAATCACAAGGGTTAGGGTCACATGTGAGACCCTTGGGTGGTCCCCACACCCTCTACCCTTGTGCCAAAAGTGCAAAACCCGAAATTAGGGTATTTTGGGCATTTTTGGGGACCCCTTTGTAGCTTGGGAGTTCCCCTATCACAAAAATGAGCCCTTGGACCCTACCCAATGGGTAGGGGGGCTTGTTTTCAAGGCTAGAGGGAGTTTTCCCTCCCTTTCTACCCTTGTTTTGTCACATCCATGTAAGGGATGTGGATTTGTGTATTTATCAAAAGTTGCTCTTATTTTGTCTTGCTAACATTTTAGGGAATTTGGGAGAAGAGGGTAAAAAGATAATTTTACCCTTTCTCTCTTTTGTCTTAGCATCTTTGACCATGAGGAGGGAGAGGGGTGACACATGTCACCCCCTCATTTGTGAGGATGCTTGGTTTCTCCTCTTCAAATTCTCATTCATGGAGAAGAAGAGGGACTTTTTTTGGTTCTTCTTGGGATTTTCTTGCTTGGATGCTTGGGTGATTTGGAGCTTGGGATTTGTTTGGAGCTAGGGGTGGAAAACTTGAAGTTAGGAAGCTTTTTGGAGAGCTTTCCTTGAGGTAGGCTCTTAGATCTCATTGTTGTGTTACTTTATTTTAGTTGATAGAATGATTGTTGAAAATTGTTATTGTTGAATGAAGTTTTAGTGTTGTTTGTGTGTTTTTACTCCCTCCATCATATGGCATGATGGAGTTTGGAGTGTGGGGGAAGAGAGAGGGAATTTTCCCTCTCAATCCTCAAGGTTTGATGGCCAAGCCTTGTAGGGTTATTGTTTTTCCCCTCAATGGTTGAGGTGGGGAAGTTGATTCATTTGGCTTGAATCTCCTTCCCCATCCTTGGTAAGGAAACCCCCTTTTTGGGGTTTGAAAATCCTTCCAAGGAGGACTTGGAGAAAGGGGGAGGAATAAGGAGGGTTTGTTTTGACTAAGGAGCAATAAGGAGGTTAAGAAGATGTGTTATGTGCAAATAATATTGATGCTTTATTTTGGAGAACTTTCTCCTCTCTTCCCCATTTTTGGGGGATGAACATGGGTTCTCCTCCTTGTAGCTTTCTTTTGGAGTCTTGTTTGTATGTGTCTTATTTTCTTTGCATGTTTTGTATTATTGGTAGTGCATCCTTCCCCTTGTGCAAGTTTTGGTAGCTATCCTCTTTCCCATGGGCTTGGGGGAGGCTAGCATCCATCCCAACCTTTGGGATAGGCATGTGATGATGCCTATGGTTGGGTGGCAAACAAGCTCCTTCTCCTTGTTGGATTTCTTGCAGGCATGAAGGATGTATCTCAAGTTTGGAATCTCTTGTCATCTTGGAGCACTCTTTCTCCTTCACCTTGTTGGCATTCCTTTGTTTTTGTAACTCAACAATGGCTATTTGAATGGGTGACCAACCCTTTTTGCAAAGTATCTTCTTGGTGGTGTGGAAACCACTTGCAAGAAAATTGTTTTCCTTTATTTGTAATTTAGAGGCCTTACTCCAATCTTGGGTAATAGTTGCTAAGTTGTTTCCCCTTGTGTTATTGCATAGTATGCAAAGAGATGTATTGAAAGTTAGGTAAAGAGCAATGGATGAAATATAGTTTGTGATTGTATGTAGTCTCCTTTTGAAATGAAAGAAAATATATATATGTGAAATTATGCCTTCTTGTGATATGTATGCATACCATGATGTAAATCTCTCATGTTAAGAGTATGAATAATTCTTCATTGACATTTGGAAAGAAAGTTGCTCTTGTTTAACCATGGAAGAGAACTAATTCATTTGTAAAATGCACATACCCAGTTTTTGGATTACCTTAGTTTTAGAAATCCTTCTTTTATTTCGTGCAAAGGAATGTATTGCTGGTTTATTTTTATTTACAAAAGACAACACTATATTTCTCTTGTTTTTTTTTTTTTTTTTTTTTATCTTGTGATGACACTTTAATATTTAGATTTACATTTTCTTTTACAAAAGAAATATGTTTGTATTTATACTGGAAAAATCCCTTGAATATATGTATATATGTATTTAAAATACATTATATACATGCTGTGCTAAACACAGACATATATATATATATATATATATATATATATATATATATATATATATATATATATATATGTATGTATGTATGTATATATGTATGTATATGTATGTATGTATGTATGTATGTATGTATGTATGTATGTATATTCTTATTCTTTTAAATTTAATGTGTATATATATATATATATATATATATATATATATATATATATATATATATATATATATAAATGTTATAAAGCAAAATAGTAAAAAAATATTAAAATTGTGGGG
Organism: Taxus wallichiana var. yunnanensis; assembly: GCA_018340775.1. Taxonomy (NCBI): domain Eukaryota; kingdom Viridiplantae; phylum Streptophyta; class Pinopsida; order Cupressales; family Taxaceae; genus Taxus; species Taxus wallichiana. The sequence continues at coordinate 12,416,019 of CM031242.1, read as the reverse complement.
GTTATTGCCCCCCCCCCCCGCGCAACTTTCTTTGTATAGAATGGGGCGGGGGCCCCCCACCGTCCCCCAAAACCCTGTCCCCCCCCTCGACTGTCCCGCGCCTGGCGCTTGGCGACCCATCGCTCCCGCCACCCACCTTCGACCCGCCCCGCGCCTTCGACTTGCGCCCGCGCCGTCTCCTCTCCCCTGCCCTGCGCGGCCCCTGCCACGCCAAACCCCAGCCCGCCTCCCCCCGTCCGTCTTCATTGCCAAACAAAATGAAATTGTATATGTTAAACAAAAACATTAACAATAGTAAAAAAAAAATAATACTAATAAGAATAACAGTTACATAAAGAAATAAATAGGTATATACATATCCTAATTTACTAACTAGGGTTTACAAACTAGAATTTATAATTAGGTATATACATATCTATAGCTTACCCTTAACTTGCTTGAGAAATAAGAATGAAAGAAAACAAAGAGAAAAGAATTAAAGGAGATGGTTAGGGCAACTTTAGGGTTTCCTTCTAAAACAATGGACAAAATGGTTCGATCTTAGTGTCGTAATTAATTCCTATTGGGTGTCATGGGGTTTTAATGAGAAGCTTAGCAAAAAGGAGAGGGTGAATAGAATAAAAGTGGTGTGGGGTTATTCTTTTGAGGCATTAATAAAATTAAAATATAATTAAATAATTAATGACGAGTAAGGGTTAGCGAACAAGTTAGAAAAAAAAAAAAAGGAAAAAAAAAAAAAAATTAAATGGTATAAAATTAGTAGTTACCAGGAAAAGGTACAAAAGATGTATTAGTATTTAATTTAAACACTTCAAAAAAAAAAAAAAAAATTACCTTAAAATTTTGCTTTGTTTAGTGCGTTTTCGGTGTCCGGATGGGGCATTACACAACAATTATATGACATGGAATCACATGAATAATTATTATGGATATGCATGGATGTCAAGGAGGAACGCATATGTACAAGGATGGAATCAGAGGAGTGCAAGGGAATACAAAATCAGGTTTGGAGTAGCATCACCCACTAGGATCTCATATGGGTGGTTGGATGATCGAGCATGGCGACAAGTGTGCAATAATTTAAAGCACACTCATTATATGGCTTCTTCTTATGTTTGGGGACAAAACATGTCAAAGAGGGAGGCAATGCTATGTACCTTGGGATATGATATTATAATGTATATGGGTTGATGGAGATGCCAACATGTGGCACACATCCCCTTAGTTAGTTATATGGGGTCACATAGGAATTAGTTATATTGGGTAATGAGTCGGCCTACATTGGGATTAGGTGTTACCCATCTATTAAGAGTAATGCATGTCTATATAAGGGGGTGAGTATCATTATGAGATAGGATGTGATGTATGAGTTGATTCTTCTACTTAGTAGAGATATATTGTGGAGTTACTCCTTCCTTAAGGAGCATTGTATGGTGTTGCCTACCTTAAGGGTATTATTCTACATATATTGATTATTTGGGCATCTTGGCCCCCTCATATCTATTGTGTTGTGTTATCTTCTACAATTTACTGATTTATTATATGCAAAGTTCTTATCAGAAAGATGAATTGACTCATGTGGATTTAATTTTGGTCATCAATGTCCTCAAGGTGGAAGAATCATCATGGTTGCATCAGACGAGAAATTGTTTCAAGTTCTCAATCATATGCATGATTGGTCATGAAGGAATGGTAGTTTTCATGGTTTGTGCAAGTGTATGAAGACCACAGGGATTCACTTAGTAAAAGTATGGTATAAGCACTGCTTCAAAGGGTATTAAAGAATACCCTTAATTATAGTTTCTAATTATTCAATTGATAATATTGTTATATTATTTAGAATGAAAATACCCCTATTTTTTCCATGTACCTTACTTACCCATTTTTCAATTACAATTTTATTTCTTTTATCAATATATTAGACAAAAATATATTATATTTCTCACTCAATTTTTTTAATATGCATTTCCTTTGAAAGATAGTTCAAGCCATTGAATACATATTACAAGTCACCTTATATATGTTGCTTTATGCATTCAATAGTTCTTGAATAATTGGTTTCATTTGTGTTGAAAAGCATACTCAATTCTAGTTCTACCATCAATAAGAATCTAGATTTATTTATTAAAAAGAGATTATAATTTAATATGACCACACTCCTTTTGCAATTTTAAGGTATTTATAAAAACTAGAGTTCAAACGAAGGAAGTAAACCTCTATTTTTTGGTTCTCTAACCTACCCCCAATATGATCATTAATAAATTAAACCCTTTGGTCATGAAGGTATATTGAGTTTAATTTTATTAATTTTAATTACCTCAATATGAACCCACGTAGTTTTAGGATATTTGTAGCAAGTGTGATGAAGACATCCTTTATTGTCTACAATGATCTATTGATCAAGTGCTTCTCACTTATTCACTCAATTTACCTAATGGGATATAATTGTTGATCATTCAAAAATAAGTTTCTCATGGTGCAAAAGAGTTTAAGGATCTAGAGTTCATCATTCAATTGGAGCATTTCACTTGTTCATCACGGAGGTCATCTTCAACACCATCAAAGCTAATCTTCAACAAGATCTCGTGCTTTGGAGAATTCCTTCTCTTCTCCCTCTTCTCTACCTCCTTTCTAATTCTTCATTGTAAACAATCATGAATTTTGTCTTATTCATTAAAGTGACTATGAAATATTTGTGCAATGTAAAAGTCCCTTTTGCAATTATAAAAATGGGACTTATTTTTTGTTTCCTAAGGTCATGTGAAAAGTCACTTGTAATGGGAATATGAAAATTCATGTGGGGGTAGATGAAGAGATGGATTGTAAAGCTATAAATTGGGAGAGCCTCCTCATTTGAAAGGATGGTTAATCTTGTTTACTAGCTCCCATACTCTCTCTAGAAACAAGTGATCAAATTTCCTCTATTTCTTTTGCTTATGTTTCCTCTCCATCTCAACTATACTCCATGAGCAATGTACTTGTTGAATGTCATGCATTAAGACTTTGTGCTTTGTGTATTTTGTTCCTTGTTGATTCTCATGGTGTATTCTCATTAAATTCATGGGTAATGTTCTAGTTTTGAAACAATAAACTTTGTTATACTATTTATTGTACAAACCCCCTATTTTCTCTTCTCTTCACACCATTCTTTTAATCTTTTCCTCCCTTGTAGTTTCTACAAGCACTTTACCACATGTGTAGGGAAGTACCCCTATGTGATCTCTAGTTGATAAAATAGTGTATATATAATTTCCCTGTTTTCAATAAATGGAGTTTCCCCATTTAGGAAGAGGAACCTAGTCCCAGACCATTGGTGAAAAGCCCACAATTTATCCACTCGACAAATTATTTTGCCAATAGTGTGATATGACTATGTAGTAAGGGCGACATATGGTGAAACTTTTCCAAGCAAATTTGTTTCAAAGGATTTTTTTAGAGCTTTATTGTTCATAGGGGACTCTTATGCATGTGATATTAATTTAAAAATTGTAAAGCTCCTTGTAAAAGGTATTTTTGCAATTAATTTAATAGACTGGCCTTTTGGAAGACGAAGACGTAGGCAAAATTGCCAAACTCCGTTATCAACTTGCATGGTCCAGGAGTTTTGTATTCTCTCAGTAGTATGTAATTTTTACAGTCTTTTAAATGCAAGTTTAAATGTGTTTAATTTTGGGAAAATTGCATTTGTTTTAGTCATCTGTTTTCAATTGTTTTAAAGTGCAAATTTACAGGTTTTTCAAGATTTTAAAGTTACATACGATTACAGATCATGAAAGGATGGAATTGGAAAAGAATTTGCTTGCATGAAGTCTACGGGGAAAGGAAGTGCTCAAGAAAGGAGAAATTTCACAGAGAAATGTGACAAGCCCATGAACATAAGCTACTTATTGTAACTAAACGCGCAGGGAAAAAGTAAGACAAATTCATGATATTCGTGGTGTAGACATGCCAGTGGATGAATCATTTTTGGGAAGTTTTTAATAGGGAAAAAGTGCAAAACTAATAAGTGGGAAACAACTATCAACCATTTTATATTGAATTCGGCTGTTAAAGAAATGAAAATTCACTCATGAAAATGAAATAAATACAGTTTGTATTACCTAGTTGGGGGTTATAAAAGGAGGGGAAGAAGTCATTTATAAGTTACCTTGCATTTGAACAAAAGAGACATTTTAGACCGGCCTAAATAATCTTTGAGAACTCTAAACCAAGCTATGATACTAGAGTTGGGCCCAAATTGGATCTACTAACAATAGGTAATCAGGGAAAGCTATTGGACCATAAATTTAAACATGATACAAAGATATCATATGAAATATATACATAGGATTATCATGGAAAAGCCCTTTCAAATTAAATAAGACAATAACCTTCCTTATTTCATTGACCTAAATTACAAATACAACAAATGTATCTTCAAGGCACTATAAAACAATATGCAGCAGTCCATGCACTTCTAGAGTACAACTACGATACATTTCCACATATCCACCCCTAGGTTTGGTTGACACATATAACATACTAAGACTATCCCAACTTAACAAAGCCAACAACCACAATCATTGTTACAATTATTTCTTCCTTGTTTTATGCCTAGGAATCTACATTCTTTAAGAGCATTTGTATGGTTTAAAGCATCTCTAGACTTTACAAACATAGAATACTAAGATTCTCTCTAACCATCATCTAGTCATTAATACAATATATTCTTCCACTAACCATGTAGGAATATTATCCAATATGTCATTTTATCCCAGTTGAAAAATCTAATCAAACAAGTACTAACAACGCATTATTGTTTCACTCAAATGCTGCACAAAGTCATTGTGCACCGTAATGTAACTCCCACTATGCACATAATCTTGCACACAATCTTGAACAAAACAATATATTGTATTCAACATTCCAAATCAGTATTGTACAAGTCTGTGTTGCAATTGTCGCAGTACTCACACACATGCCCCTACACAAGTTTTCCTTGCCCAACACTAACCATAGTGCAACGTAATTTGCACTCAATCCAAACAAAAAGTACATTGTGCTCTTTTTATAGCTTCGAGCCAAGGTTGTGCTGAGTTTCTTTGTTACGCAAAGACTATTTGTTGCTACAAACTCTTCACTAGACCATACCCAATAACAAATGTGCCTTCAAAATTCATCATCCATTGAAAAATCTAAACAAAATTGAAACATTTTTGTCACAGATTTAATAACACATTTGATCACATAAATGAGATCATGAATTTGGTCACTATTTGTATCATTGTTCTTTTGACATTTTTACCATGCTCTTGATTACATACTAGATTTAGCACCTACACTAACACTTACCACAAAATGAGGTAATACTTGGAAACTAAATAAGACTAGAAATTCATCCAAGCCATGAATTAATAAGAGGGGAAATCCAAATGAGGAGAATGGCCAAGAGGAGATTCCGTCGTGTTTCAGAATGGCCATATTTTTTGAATCCATGTCCCAACAACGGTCCTCTGGTTACGCCCCCCCGGGACGCGGCAATGGTGCCCAAGGCGGGCCAGGGCTTGTCGGAAGCTCTGAAAAAAAGATGGGTCCCTTGGTTCTGTGTCAGATTCGATTCCGACGGATTGTGACATGCACGCCTTTCAGGACGATATTCCCTCCATGTCCCTGGTTGAAGACGTCGCCTTTGCTGCACAAACTAAGTGTTTTTACTCGAGAGCTATTTTCGCAAAGTTTATCGGGAGAAGGCTTTCGTTTTCTGGCATTCGAAACTGGTGCGAAACACAGTGGGGTAGCGGCCTGAGTATTCGCTTCCTGGAAAAAGGTTTTTTCTTAGTGCTCTTTAGAAGCGCTGCTCAGAAAAACGACACTATGGACAGGAAAGATTTTCTCCTATCCGACTCAGGCCTTGTGATCCGCGATTGGGAACCTCTCTTTGATTGCAACAGAGCGGACGCGGATGGGCACCAAGTTTGGATAAGACTTTACTCCTTGCCCAGTGAGTTTTGGTCTGCTCCCATTCTCACTAAAATTTGCTCAAGCCTGGGTCGTGTCATTCGCATCGATCCTATTTCTTTGAACGGTACTCTCTCTTCCTTTGCCAGAATATGCATCTCTATCAATCCCTCTCTTAAGCCTCAGGAAGTCATTCATATCAACTCCCCATCTGGTCTTTGGAAGCAGAAAGTAGAATACGAAGGATTGTCCAACCTCTGTTTCAAGTGCAAAAGCCAGGTCACACTCGTAAATTTTGTAAAACCCCCTTTAACTAAGGCCTTGCAATGGCAGAAAGTATCCCACCTTCCCTCTGCCTCACGCCCGCTTTCCCCCCACTCTCTTCCCTCGCAGTCTTTGCCCATTGTCCCTCATTCTCCTCGCCAACTCCTGAACCCCTTGCTCTGGATCCCGATACTTTCTCCCTTGTTAAAGAAACGGCTGCAGTTGTTAAGGACTCTACTAGGATTTTGTCCCTTTTCCACGAAGGCATTTCCATCGGTATGGGTGGTAGCTCATCCACCCTTGAGAAATGGATTATTGACAAAGATGATCTTCTCCAGTCTAAAGAAGGAGACCCCGGAAGACCTAGAAGATACTACTGAGAATCTTTCTCCGAATAACCAGTCGCTGGGTCCGCTTCTCCCCACTCCACCTTTGCTCAACGTGGATTTCGGACCGAAAAGCATTCTTGGTCGTCCTAACAAAAGTAAGCTCTCTCTCAACGAAGTTGCGAACGGGAAGCAACTTCAACTGCGTTCTTTCTTCCCGTCTACAAGTAGGAGAGGCGAGTCCTCTCTGAAGCAAATATGATCCTCTTTTCATGGAATGTTAGGGGCCTTAATGCCCCTAACAAGCAGCGTCTGTTAAGACGCTACGCCTCGGATGTTGCAGTGGATATTTGCTTGATTCAGGAAACAAAAATGTCAGAAGTTGGATGCAAAAGCGGATGGTTCAGAAAATGGAAAGGTTGGGAAGGCTGCTTCTCAAACTCTGTCGGTGCCTCGGGTGGTCTTGGCATTTTGTGGAAATCTAGCAGTTGCGTGATTGAGCCCCTTCTGGTTGATTCTAATTTCATTTGGTGTAAAGTTATGATTAAACACTCCGAGGATTTCTTCTTCCTATGTAATGTTTATGGTCCCTCATCTCCGATTAGGAAAAGAGCTCTCTGGAGTAGCCTAAGTCTGCTTTTGACTTCCGACGTTGTCTCCAAAATTATTGTCGCTGGTGACTTTAATGCTACTCTTTCTGATCGTGATAAGTGTGGAGGTCTTCAATGGCAGCCTCGCTCTCAGGTGGATTTTTCTTCCTTCGTTTCCTCCTCTCATTTAGTTGACATGGAGCCCTGTAAGGGATGGTTCACATGGAATAATAGGAGATCCGGGTTCAGTTCCCTTGCCGTGCGTCTTGATCGATTCTTGGTTTCTGAACATTGGCTGCAAAATAACTTCCTTCTAAAAAGCTTTGTTCTCCCTCTCTCCGGCTCAGACCACTTTCCTATCTCCTTGGTTCTAAATTTTGACCTTCCTCCGCGTCGATCCCCTTTCAAATTTGAGAACATGTGGCTTCATGACTCCTCTCTGAAGCCGTTGGTCAAGGTCTGGTGGGATTCCTTTATTGTCAAAGGGACTAGGATGTTCCAACTCTCTAAAAAGTTGTCATTGTTAAAAGCTAAATTACAATGGAACTATTCAAATTTTAAAAACATCTTCCAAGAAAAACACAGAGTTGAGAAGGATCTTCGCACCCTTAATGAGTCCATTCTGGATCATGGGATGACTCAGGAGGATTTCCAAAAAGAAAAATCTCTCCTTAAGGATCTGGGTGATCTCCTTCTGAAAGAGGAAACTTATTGGCGCCAAAAATCCAGAGAAACTTGGTTGTTGGATGGGGATAAGAATACCAAGTTCTTTTTCACCTCAGTCAAAGCTAGAAGAAATTTCAACTATATCTCCACTCTCAAGCTCGAAGATTCCACCGTTGCTTCTTCCCAAGCTCAGATCAAATCAGAAGCGGTGGATTTCTTTAGGAAGCTCCTGAATGATTCGGCATCCCTTGTAGGTGTGCAGTCCCAATTCCTTTCGCAGATACCATCTTCTATAACGGATGCTGATAATGATATGCTTATTTCGCCCTTTTCTTTGGAGGAGGTCCGGAAAACTATTTTTTCTATGAAACGGGATAAAGCCCCGGACCTGATGGCTTCCCAGCATCCTTCTTTCAGGATTTTTGGGATATTGTTGGTCCCTCCATTTGGCACGCTGTCGAGGAATCCAGGATTTCAGGGAAGATATTAGGTAATCTCAATCATACTTTCATTTGCATGTTCCCTAAAAAATCCCCGGCTGAGACGTTGGATGATTTCAGACCCATATCTTTGTGTAACACTTCTTATAAAATCATATCTAAAGCTATTGCTAATAGGCTTTGCCCCCTGTTGCACAAATTGGTTGCTCGGGAACAAAGTGGTTTCATTCTCCGGGCAGGTCTATCACCGAGGGTATTATTATTTCTCACGAATTAATTCACTCTCTTCATAATTCCTCTAGAGCAGGAATGTTGTTGAAACTTGACTTCAGTAAGGCCTATGATCGTGTTAATTGGAGGTTCCTCCTCAAATCTTTGCAAGCTATGGGTTTTGGTGATCACTTTTGTAAATGGATTTTTAATTGCATTGCTTCCCTCATTTTTCTTGTTCTTGTGAACGGCTCCACGGAAGGCTTCTTTCAGAGTAGTAGAGGTATTAGATAGGGAGACCCGCTCTCCTCCTTCCTTTTCACCTTGGTAGCGGAAGCTCTCAGTCGCGGCATAAAGTTTGCTATTCAAGAGGGTTCTCTGAAAGGTCTTCACATCACCTCCAACCTCCCTCCTCTTTCTCATCAAGCAATTCACGGACGACACCTTTATCTTTGGTCAAGGATCTGTCCTCGAAGCCGACGCCTTTCTTCCATTTTGGATTCCTATACTCTTCTTCAGGGTCAAGTCTTAAACTTTCATAAATCTTTTATATTTTTCTTCAACGTGGCTCCTCGGATTCAAGGCGGGATTAAAGAAATTCTCGTCTTCTCTTCGGGGTGTCTCCTGCATACTTATCTGGGAATTCCACTCTTCCATGGCAATGGAAAGGCGCACCTCTGGAATGGGCTCCTGAATTCTCTTTCTTCCAAACTTCTGTCTTGGAAAGGAAAATGGCTCTCTCTGGCTGGCCGTGTTCTTCTCATCAATTCGGTGCTCCTGTCAATTCCAATCTACATGTTATCTATTTTACAGATTCGAAATCTATCCTGCTCAAAATTGAAAAAGTGGCACGCACCTTTTTATGGCAAGGTCACAGCATTGAGCGCAAATTCCATCTAGCTAACTGGGATCTGGTAAAGCTTCCAAAGAGATTGGGCGGTATGGGTATCTTAGATCTCGCCCTTCAAAATAAGGCCCTTGGTGCTAAATTGGTGTGGAACTTCATTTCTGAAGCCAGCAGACTCGCTTTCCAGGTTCTTTCCCACAAGTATCTCGAAGGACAACGGCATGATTATTTTCTTTCTAGTTCCGAGTTACCGAAAGGCTCTCATATTTGGAATTTCCTGTGTAACTCCAAAACTCTCATCACTGAGATGGTCACTTGGAAGTTAAACAATGGTCGGTTTGTGTCCTTTTGGGATGAAAGTTGGAATGGTTATCCCCCACTCAATTTGTTTCCTACCCTCAACGGAGTAATGAATTCTTCCAAACAGTGTTGGGGTACTTTAGTCTCAAATTATGGCTGCCAACACCCTGATGGTTCACCTTCTTGGCTTTGGAAAGACCTCTCGTCTATTGGAGCCTCCGCCCATGATTCCGCCTTCCTCATGGATTCTATCTCGGGATAGAAATGCCTTGTTTCTCAACAGAGATGACTGCTTACTTTGGGTAGGTGACTCCACCGGTTCCTATTCAGTTAAAGCCGGTTATAACATTCTTGTCTCTCAAGCAGGTAAGGGGTCTACGAGTTCTCTCGGTTGCTGGCATCCCAACATCACCCCGAAAGTTGCATATTTCAATTGGTTAGTTTTGAACAAGAAGGTACTTACTCAAGCTAAAAGGCGTTCGTGGGGTTTCTCTAGCCCCTCTAAATGCCTTTTGTGTGGTGCTGCGGAGGAAGACTTAGATCACCTCTTCTTGTTTTACCCTTTGCTTCCCACTGTTGGGATTGGCTTCTTAACAAATTAAACCTTTCCTGGGTCCCTTGCAAAAGCATTGTTGCTAATCTTTCTTCTGGCCATCCTTTAACACCAAATGCCTGTTTAGCTCTATTTGGCATGTCAGCCCTTATTTTTTGCTCTGGCATATCTGGTGGGAACGAAACCTCCGTCTCTTTAGGGAGCAAGCGGTTGAGCTTCCTACCTTCCTTATAAAGCTCGAGGTGGCCATTTTGGAGTGTGTTAATGCCAAGTGTCCCACCTTTTCCTCCTTCTCTTCTAAGGATCTCTCAATCCTTCATCATTGGCCCCTTATCAAACTTCCTAAACCTGGGTCAATTGTTCGAAAAGGGCTCTCTCAAATAGAAAAAATGATTCAAAGGAAGAAAATCAGGTGGCGTCCTCCTCCTAAGGGTCATTGGAAATTAAATTTCATGGAGCTTCTAGAGGTAATCCTGGTTTATCCGGAGCTGGCTGCATTCTCAGAGATGATCGAGGTCGCCTCATCAAAGCAGGATCCTTCCCTCTCAAAGAGGGCACTTGTAATTCCGCAGAAGCCCAGGCTCTTCTTGAAGGGGTCAAGATGGCGGCATATCTTGGTTGTTCAAAACTATCTATTGAAGGGGATTCCCAAATCCTAATTTTTGCAGTCTCCAGAGGTGCTTCCCCTTCGTGGAAGCTGAATCTCTTCATCCCACAAATCCTTCATTGGCTTGGCAAAATCCATTTCTGGAATATTTCCCACAATTTTCAGGAAGCCAATCATGTCGCGGACTTTCTAGCTAACTTCGCCATCGACAATCCTTTTTCTGCTTGTATTTCCTCTAGCGCTGCTCATGATTGGCAAGGTTTCCCCTTCCTTCTTTCCCAAGATCGAGATGGTACTTCCGGGTAGCCTGACGGAGTCTTTCTTGCGTTTGGCAGTTCTTTCGTGCGAGTTGTCTTCTCTTCCTTCTTTCGGCGGCGTTCCTCTGCTTCTTTCCTGCTGTTCCCTCACACGCAGGTTCAGGTCCTCTCGGTCACGTCCGCGGGCTCCCTGTCACCTCCATTTCTTCCGGGGTCGTTTCAACTTCTTTCTCGCACGCTCACTATTCCTTTTATGTCGATTTCTCCACTCCAGGCATTATCCCTTTTGGCCCCTGTTCTGCTTCTTCTTGGTGCAATGTCCTTCGTCGGCTTCCCATTTGTGGCTCTCCGGGGACAGTTTCACGAATTGGCTGACGTCTCGGCTATTGACAGGCGTCGGCTTGCGATGATCTTCAAATTCTCCTCGCCTGAAGAGGCCGAGGCTATCGAAGCAATCCTTGGAGATTCTTATCGTTTCCATGCTCGTCGCCCCGAACTGATTCAGACATTGCTTCCGCTTTTGTCTCATTCTGCCTACTGTTACACTCTAATACTGCGGACGTAGAACGGGTCGCCTTAGATCAAATATATGCAGTTCACTGCGTCGGCTTGCAAGCACAACTCGCCGATTTCTCTCCACCGGATCCATTATGTGGGTGGAGGAAGTTGACGAGGCCATTGGTTTGGTCAAGACATTCGCTGGCTCTGTGGTCAATACAGAGACCTGGTGACATTTGCCCAAAACTTTCACCCAACCTTGGATCAGCGCTTCCTTCCGGTGGTCGACATAGAAGCGGCCCTCTTCCCTGTTCATTCCGCGGTGGATCAACTGAATGAACTCAAAGATCGTGCTTTGTCTGCCTTTCATTTCCTGTTGCATGCGGCTTCTTCGCGGGCTGGCTCATCTTCTGGTTAATCGGATGGTGCCTTCGCCTTTCTCTTGGCTCGTCTGTTGCTCTTGTCTAGGCCTCCCTTTCCTCCCTTCGCCTCCTTTTTTCTTCTACTTCAATCACTTCTCCCGTCTTCTTTCTTCTCTCTTCCTCTTCTTGTTGTAGGGTTGGGGTCCCTTTCCCCACCGGTTCATAGCTCCGGTTAAAAGCGTTTATCAATCAAAAAAAAAAAAAAAAACTTACCACAAAATTCACCGATCTAATTGTAGGTTACACCCTCCCTAAACAATTGGATCACATGATCACAACTTGTACTTTTAGGTGTCTCGTTTAATTGATTTTGTTTATCTCATTGTGTGGGTGCCTCTTCTCAAGCAATTTTTCCCTTCTACGTATGATTCTACAATTAAGCTAAAACAAGTAAAGATGTTTTCAAACCAGAAATCTACTATAAACAAACAATAAAGCATTAATCTAGATTATATTCTATCAAGTGACTTTCCATCAATCGCAATACCATCATGAAGGAAACGCCCCTTAAAAATTATTTAAAAACCGCTCTTTTATCATACACTTTGACCGGGTTGAGTAAGTGGCAACACTTCATTTTGTTTCATTGATAGCCATTTAAAATACGTACTCTATATTAATTTTTAAGACATTTTCTCTATCCTAAGCACCTATCTCAATACCAAACTCTCCATTTTAACCTTCGTAACAATCTCCATAGAATAGATCAATATTTAAACTCTTTAAGAATTTGTACCTTATGTAATTTCCTAAGATAAATTCCTAGCATTGTTTATAGATTTTAAAAATAATATATAAGTGCATACCAAAGTTTTTCTAAATATGAAATGGGTTTTATTTGATGGACTCACATTATCTTTAATAAATGGATAATGTTTGAAACAATATAGAAGTGTAGATACTTTTCAAATTGTTCATAAATTTAAAATGGGTGTTTATAAAAAAATGAGCATTTGGTTTTTCACTTCAATTATAATATATAAATTAAATTTGAAATAAAATAAAGAGAGTGCATACTTGATTCTTACTAAAATAATAATTTTCTAAATTTGAAATGAGCTTTAATTTAAAATTTGTTACATGTCCAGCACGAGTCTAACAAATTCATGAATTACCTAAATAACATTTATTCTTGTTGTTTGGTTGAGCTCTCTCTGAGCATAATCTACCAATAGATTAAGTTTTGAAAAGAAGGCTATTTTAGGTTTCAAATTTAGAATATCTTGTTTGAATTTGTGTTTTTGTCATAATGGAGCCTCTTTTCTACAATGTTTATATAAAATTTTCCCAAACCATTTCAAAATTAGAGAAAACCTTCATAAGTTTTCCAAAGCACGAGGAATATGGATAAAACAAAGTCGCAATCAATATATTATTCTTTAGAATTGAATTGCTTTTATACAATTTATAAGTGTGTGTAAATAATTTACACGATATGATATTGAGAGCTAATGATATGGTAATGTTCACCTTACAACTGTGATAATTACACAAATTTAGAAACAACAATAAAAACCATAATTGTATCACCACTTAATATTACTCTATAATGGGTGCCTACTCCAAATAGGGCTGAATTAAAGCGAGAAAGTATCTATTAATAACCTCCTAAGTCGGGATTTTACAAACTAAATTTTGATGGAGCATCATAGGGCAATCCCAAAACTCGAGAGCACATGGTGTCATTTGGGATTACTTGGTTTCTCTTATAGAGGTTGGTTCTTTCCACCTTTCAGACAACATAAGCAATGAGGCCAAAGCAATGGCCCTCGTAAGAGGAATTCAAATGGCTCACATTTATAGCTTGAACTCATTGAAGTGGACTCTATTATTTTGGTCTAGGATATAGAAGTTGGAAAATCAAATATTAGAAAAGCTCAACACTTAATAGTTGGCTTCTCAAAATGGGAGATCCAACATTGTTATCGCAATGCTAATAAGGTTTGTTGACCTTCTTGCCAACAAAGGGGTGGAGAAAATCGAAGAAATCAAAGTTGACAATATTTCTTTCCCTTTGGGAACTTTTAAAGGATCTGCCCAATCCTCCCTCAATAGAACCCTTTGATCACTCACAATGGAGCCCACCTGCCACATAGACTTTGCCCTCACCAATCATTGGTGCCACCTTGAGTTTTTTCATCGCCAAAGAGTCGTCACAAGATCCGACATGACACCTTAATGATTCATTTTGCACTCATTTTTAGTGACAATTTTGAGACACGTGGGCTCCTCTTTTTTGGTTGGTTATGACATGGCTCATCAACCTTTCGCACGAACCAAACCTACCAATTTAATCCCCTTTCCCTTTCCACTTGCCTCTCATTTCCACTATGCCCCTCCTTTGCACCCCCTTCTAACATGGATGTGTTCTTGTTCCCTAAACTCTCCCTCAAAGGTAATGCCCATGAAATAGCCTACTCAACCTCAATCTCTTGGTAGAAGGCTTTGCATCATTTTCATTTTGTAGTCGAAACAATGCTCCACACCATCAAGAACATATGGGATCCCAAATACAACTATCTAACAGGACACACGGGGCTCCTCTTTTGGTTGTGTTACCATAATTCATGCACCAAGGATTTGCATCAATGGGCGAGATAAGATGGAGGTGCATGGAAGTAAAATAAAAGAGATAAGGTACATGCTAAGAAAAAAAAACAAGAAATCATTCTATATTTGGCGTTATGGAGCGAAAAAATAGAAAGGATTACATAAAGAAAAGCAATCCAGTTTGTCCTTGGCGCCAAGCATAAAGATAGAATTGGATAAAAATAGCAGCCCATGCGCCAAAGGAAGATAAAGAAGACTTTGCATGGAAGAAACTAAAAGGGAACTGTTGTTCTATTTTTAGGTGCATGAAAACAAATAAAGAAAGTTGTTGTTCCTGAAGTTTGCACCAAAGAGGAGAGGTGCATGGGCTAACTAAATAAAGAAAAAGCATGTAGCAGTTCCAATTTTTGTTGGCACCACTGACATGAGGGAATAAATGGTTAAAAATAGTACCATCATTCCAACAATAGAGTTGGCGCCAAAGAGTGGAAGGAGATAAAATTAAATAAATTCAAAAAAGGGAAATGTTGTTCCAGTTTGAAGTTGACTCTAGCAGGGTATATAAGGTAATAAATTCAAAAAAGGGATTGTTGTTTTAAGTTGAAAGCATGTGCCAAAGATAGGATAAGACAAAGAAATAAATAAGTGAAAGGCAACTGCAGTCCAAGATGCATAATAAATAAATAAAACAAAAGAATTTTGTCCCATGTGTCAAGCATGAAGGAGAGATAAATATAAATATGGAACTATTGTCCCAATTTGGAGTACAACCCAAGGATAGAAAGTCAAGGGTAAATAAATATAAAATAAGAGAGTGTTGTTCCAGTTCTAGAGTTGGCACCAACGGAGATGCAAAAAAAGAATAAATAAAATAAAAACCAAACAAAAGTCTTTCCTAGAGGTTTGTGCCAAAAGGAGAAGGGAAATTAGATAAAGTAAGTTGTTCCATGCACTATGAAGGGTGCTAAAAATAGAAATTAATTAAAATAAATCCAATGTTGTCCCAATTTGGTGCCAAGGCTGCGTGGAGAAAGAAAATAGAACAAAATAGTCTATTATTGATAGCGTAGCCTATTCTTGTTGGGAGTAGTCTATATGGGCTGATTTTTATTGTAAAACCATATACTTGAATAGTTGATTGTACTTGCACCTCTCGAATAAAATAAAGCTTTATTTTTTCCCTTTCGTATCGTTGTTTTCAAATTGTTCATCGTGTTTGTTGTAGGATATTGTATTTGCTTTGGTATGGAATTTATTCCCTCTACCGCTATCTTTTCTTAAACCCTTGAATTAATTTTGCAAAACAATTTAAAATTGTGCAAATGTATGAATTTTTAATTCTCTATGTGTAGAGTTACATGCGGGTATCAAACTTTTGGTGTATCACCCCTATTTTTCATTTCTCATGTTCCTTTTCACTTTTCCTTGTCAAAGTTTTTATTTTTAGGTGATTCACAAGGGAAACAACTCTCTCTCGGAGGTTCACCTCGGACATAGGTTACCCACAGCCTTGAGGTGTTCCAATTTTGTCAACATGAGAGAGAGTACACACACCATTCTCTATCAAGGTGCAACTTCTAGGTGACAACAAAGGTTGGTTGTGGCATGGGTCCCCGATCTTTCCACACAAACCAAGCTTACCTATTTAATCTCATTTCCCTTCAATCCCTTTCCACTATGCCCCTCCTCTACCTCCCCTTCTGCCATGTATGTGTTCTTGTTCCCACACCTCTCCCTCAAAGGCAAGGACCATGAAATAGCCTTCTCAACCCCAACCTTTTGGTGGAATTGTTTGCATCATTTTCATTGTGTAGTCAAAAATAGTGCTTCACGCATCAAGAACATCTTAGATCCCGAATACAACAAGCTTATAGTGTTAAGTAGTTGGATCCATGTCTACATAGAACCTCCACAAGGTGGTACCGAATAAGGTAACTACAAGCGCCATTGTTGTCACATTGCTTAGTAAAAGCACCAAGGTGGATTGGACGAAGAGAAAGAAAATCCAACCTCATGATCTAGTTATTCAACAATTTTCGAGAACATAAACTCATGGTCTTGTGTTTATGGCAACCTTCAAGGAATTAGGTAGGTTTGCCTCTCTTACATCTTTTGTTGAGAGTATTCAATTGCAACGTAGATTTTCAACTCTCAAGGGTTTTGACGCTTACCAAGTCGGATTTGGTAGAGAAATTTGACGTCCTATTCTCATGAATAGTACATGGACATAAAGGCAACCGTAGGTCATAGCTGGTAAGTCCCACTCCTATCTTTTTGACACAGCCGATATGGTGAATGTTTCCATTGGCAAGTGCATTGACCCAAGCAAAGGTAGTGTTAGGGTGGAACCTGCTTATGTCGATGGCACGGACTATTCCTTGACTCCCAATCCTATAGGTAGGTAGAATCCCCCAACTTCCTAGGATCATGTTACATATTGTTGTATGTGTAGGAGTGCATAGAATGGCTCTAATCCCTTTTATTTTTTTGCATTTTGATATAGTAATGGTATTAGAAGTCCAAGATGGCATAGGCTGCTCATGTTTAATAGTTTTTGGTAATGATTAAGGCATTGTTATGCCTTAAGTACTCGTGTAAATCTTTAGAATATTTTGAGTTTAAACAAGAAAGGGACCTGTCAACCCTTGTTTACATATCAAAAACTGTATAGCTCTAAAATATAAATTTTCAACAATATAAATATTTGATTACAACAAAAATCAGATTTTTAAAATTTGATTTTGAACATAGCATTAACATAACTTGTGACTCAGCAAAATGCCTTTAAATTCATGCTCGATTCAAAAATATCAATTTCAAAATACAAAAATCAACTTAACATTATTTGATTACACATCATTTAGTAAAGCAAAAGCGCATCAATTGAAGATTCTGCCAAAACCAAACTTGTGTCAAGTTAAAACTTGTCACTATATTTATTTGGGTTTGATGCAAATAACAATTCTAGACAAAAACATCCCAATTTTGATGCTAAAAACCTAAATCTATTAGTGAGTGGCATTTAAATGCAACATCTACCAAACAATTGATGTGACCATGCCAATAATAGGGACCTTGCAATATCATAATACCATCATCAATGCCAAATGCCAAATACTAAATTTGTTCGTTCATACATGTAAATGCACATCAAGAATATAAATCAATTTACATTTCAAACTAATCAAAATGCATTTCAATACACGTATTAAAACAATCACAACCTGATTTATAATAAAGCCTCGGCTAAAATTGCTACCAACCGCAAACACCAACTCTCTTAAAATTTTCATTATAACAATCTGCTACCTTAGTGTTAAATCTGTGTCCATTTATGCAAATTCTAAGTCCGTATACCTACACAGTCCGTTCTTTTATAACAGTTCATAAAGAAGCCTTCTGATATCGCCCTAACAACATAAGATTATTCTAATCTTGTGATGGATTTGTATCACAAACTACTCTCGTATTGTTAGATTTGACAAAACTTGCATCCTCACCAAGTATTAATGTCTTCCATATAAAGAAGTTTTGTTGACCCGCTCTAATTATTTGAATTTGTCTCTATATGCTTTGAGATGGGGATATTACACCCAAGCATCGATGTCATTCCAATGGATTGTAATGGTAATCATTCAAGAGCAGTCATATTATTAGGCATATATCTGTTAAATTCATGATATTAGCAATGCAAACAAATAGTACAATCATAAGTTTTTACCATATTTTCAACAGTCGTTCACTTGGTTCCATAGGAAGGCACCAAACTTATTAGCTGGTCAGTTTGAACATTTTAGCAATGACTATTGATGTCCAGGTGACAATTCCTACAGCACCAACTAGTCTTCCAAATGGAGCTGTTGAGACGAGAGATGTATTTTAAGGGCAGGGTCCCATGGACCTGCTCCAGCTCCTATTTTCCTGTTGCAGATGGTCCCATGTTGATTTTTTCAACCAGCTACAGGAAAATCCGAATCTTGACCTGGAAATCAAGAGCTCCACATTTTTGCCCCTTAAACTTCAGAGGTGGCTGGAGAGGGGGCGCTGAGAGTTTCCCCCACTGTTTAGGCTATTTTGTTTCCATGTGGCATCAAAAATGCATTCTGGCCACTAATTTTTGGTCATTTTTGGAGGGAAAATTGCAATGGGTTCCTAAAATATCTCAGCAGAAATTGTAGAGGAAAATGGTAAAAACATGAGACCTTAAATTGGCTAAAATGTCCCTGAATTTTCTCAGCAGCACCTGCTGAGATATTTATGGAGCCCCCACTCCATGGGATCATACACTAAGTCCACCTTAAAATATGCTCAATGAACTGTACACTTTTGACATTTACTGGTCAGCAAGCTTAATCATTCACGGTTAGCAGTTTCATGATCGGTATGAAATAAAAACATTGTATGTCTCAAGATACCGTGACTGTACTTTAGCTGAGGTCAATTAACTTAAAATTTCATTTTGTGAAATTATACCTTTTCGGTCTTTTTGAGGTAGCATGGCAAACAAAATTTTCTAATATGAGTAATAATTCATGTAATTAATGGCTTTGCACTCACAGAATGCAAACAGAGTCAAAAATGAGTCACACGCACC
Source organism: Taxus wallichiana var. yunnanensis (assembly GCA_018340775.1). Lineage (NCBI taxonomy): Eukaryota > Viridiplantae > Streptophyta > Pinopsida > Cupressales > Taxaceae > Taxus > Taxus wallichiana. The sequence continues at coordinate 12,396,958 of CM031242.1, read as the reverse complement.
CAAATATCTGAGATCCAGAAGAAATTTTCTGAAGTAATTTTTCTATTATAATAATTACATATGCATGCCGAGTACAATGGGTAAGCCATAAATCCAAGGCACCCATACTGTCACTGGTTTATGGCTTTACCAGAGTATTTGCCTCGGCAGCTTTGCTCAAATCAACGTATTTGGCATCAGGAGCAAGCAGTGATGAAGGTGCAAAAATAATATACATTGGAGATGTCAGTTTGACCAAAATTTGAATTGGCATCTTCTCAGACAGCTCATGACAGAGTGACCAAAATTTGAATTGGCATCTTCTCAGACAGTTCATGTCAGTTTGACCAAAATTTGAATTGGCATCTTCTCAGACAGAGATGCCTATGAGCAGTGATGAAGGTGCAAAAATAATATACATTGGAGATGTCAGTTTGACCAAAAATTTGAATTGGCATCTTCTCAGACAGCTCATGTCAGTTTGACCAAAATTTGAATTGGCTTCTTCTCAGACAGAGCTGTCTATAAGGTTAACATCAGGAAATCACAACGTCAGTTACCAAACTAAGATAGTTGCTTCTCAGGTAATCAAATCTGGTAAGTTACTTCTCAGGTAATAAAATCTGGTAACAGCTGTCACCCACTCACAGCCATAAACGAGCTCTTCTATCCTTTGACACCAGCAAACAATGCACTACTGAAAAATCTCCATGCTAAAATGCGCCAACCTCTGAACCAATCACCTGAAACACGGCTCTCATTAACTCAGCTCTGATGTATCCATCAAAATTTGCACTGAAATTGTGTACCACATACAAATACCTACCAGCCACAATAATATGTGAAAGAATGGAAAAATACCGAACTTGTCAGTATCTTCAGTAACAATCAGCACAACTCTGTAAAACAGAATTTCTGCAATGAAGTCTGTGCAAAATACGATTGATTCAAAGGTAGAAAACAAGTACTAGTCCAGGCCCACACTTTACTTGTGCTGAGGGGAACAGGTTACATATATCAAAATGCAATTGATTCAAAGGTAGGAAATATATTTTAGTCCAAGCAAACACTTTACATTGTACCAAGAACAGCAGGATGGATATAGAAAAAGCTTAACACAAATACAGCCAGCCTTAGTTCTTTTTTTTAGATATCAGATTCTTGTGCTGGATTTTGTTGACCTCTGATGCTTCTTGCTGCTAAAAGGTACATTGTTACAATTCATTAGTTTCTTATCGTAACATAAAAATCAAAATAAAACAGTGCATTATTGTAGTAAAAAAATTAAGCGAGTTGAACCGGTCAAAACTTGAAACCTTGTATAATTCATTCCACCAACGCTCAGATTGCTCTTGTAGAAGCAGCCATTCCATAGCCATTTCATACTCAATTGTATTTGGTTGAGAACAATGTGATGTTGAGACCGCTTTTCTCTGTTGAAAACAGAAATTTGATCACATAAGGTAAGCACCAGCAGAGAAACAAAATATTTAAGGAACGACCACATAAAAATGAAAAAAGATAAAACCACAAAAATCTTACACCTCGCTAGAGCTGAGATTTCCAATTATCCCCATTTTGAGTAAATATATTCTTGGGTGAATCTTCTTAATTTGAAATAATTAGTGAATGAATAGTAGAGTAGTGTGTCTCTCTTATGGAAATTAGAAAAGAATGATGCATGTCATGTCTTATAGAATAGCTTTGCTGTATAAAAAATTGTTGCATGCAATGGTTGATGATTGGCAAATGCATTTTTAACTCCTTAATTGTGTTGTTGATATCTCCATGAAGACTGACCTTTGTATCGTAAGAATTTTATGTTGAAAATATTTTCCAGAAGACTATATATGTTTTGAAGATTGTGGGCCCTAAGCCACTCACCAGGTTCTCAGGCAAACCTCTAACATCACTTACGCCAAGAAAACAAATTAGTTAGCTGTGTTAAGTTATTAGTCTGTGTTTCCACAACAGAAGCTATCCCCTACTACCATATAATTTTGTTTCGTGTGGCCACAATCCTGTTGGGGTAAAGGGGGACCATATCATTTTGTTTCGCATCGTGGCCACAATCCTGTTGCGGTAAAGAGGGACCATATCATTTTGTTTCGCATCATGGCCACAATCTTGTTGGGGTAAAGGGGTTAATTGACCACAATCTTGTATTTTTTCCAGTTGTCCCATTTTTCTATTTTCTGGGTAAATAGAGAGGCTCCACAAATATAAGGCATTATCCAATTTTGTTCATTTCTCACTTTGTGGTCAAAGTTCGAAAATCTAAAAGACATATATGGTTGTGCACGGAAGCCGCTCCTCTCAAATGCAAAAGGAAATCACAGTCCAATTTCTTCAAATGATGTTCAGGGCTTGTCATCTTACATTGGGCCTAGAGTTAGTTTTGTTAAATATTAAGGTAATGGTGTTTATTAAGGTCACCACAAAGTGAACAAAATCCACGCAAACACGCTTTAACTAGCAAACATTGTGAAGTACTGATTTTAATATTTTGGCACATTACTCGAGAATCTTTCTCAAGGTTAGGATACAAAGCTGTTGTGAGTTTTGCTGTGTCAATTGTTCATCTGAACCAACGGAATAAATCACGCACCATATCCTCGGTCTGATGTGCTCGTTGCATTAGGAGTTTATGTTTCTCTACACTAATATGCCCAGCATATTTTTGTTTTTCAGATGTCACAGGAGCAGCTCTTGTAGCTATGAGAGACCTGCAAAAAAAGACAGATTGGTAGGAAAACAGATTAGGACACCCACTTGACAACTATATAAAACAAGATCTAATAAAATTTACAGTACTTTATGAGTTCTTCCCTCTTAATCAGATAATTGAAAAATGAATTAGTGTGCTTTATATATCAAAGCCAGAAAAGTGATTTACCCCATATAGAGCAATAATTTACAACCTAATTATGACATGCTAATACTTGAACATCATTTCTGATTACCAATATGCAAAACATCTCTCTTAACAAAATAACATTTCCAGATAAAGATACGTACATACATTTCTAGGATCATTCTGTAATACATTAGAACATTAAGAGGTTACATATAGAGATGAACTAGAATCACACTTCTAAAGATGATATAAGGGAAGAATTAGTGTGCAATTTATTGGAGAGGTGTAGACCAGCGCACTCAATTACATGGCAAGTCCCAAATTATGGACTGCGACTACCTATTAAAGGGAAACAAAGTTGCCTGATAATCACAAGAAGAAAGAACACAAAAATAAATAAAACAAGCAATAAAGAACGTTAGTATCATCTTTTTGGGAAAAAGAATCCTTAGGGATTAAAAAAAAGTTCAAGTTTATAACCTTACCACATTGCAAAATTGATTTTTCAAAACTTATGCAGAGTTTTTATTTGCTTGTTCATCATGATTGACAGAACAGCTCACTTGACATACAATGAGTTATTTAATAATACAAGGTAATGGTAGCATTTACACAAAATTACACCCTCATTCACTAGGCAGATGATAGCACCACGCTGTCGAATCATATAATTTACAAAGATCAATCAATCTTTTATATTATCACACCATATAAATGACCTGATATAAACCTACAAGAACATAAAGCATAGAACAACAACAAATGCAGAACATTAAAAGATAATCAGGAAACTGCTGCCAACACTGATATGCTTCACTCTTAATTGGCATATTTAATATAGGTTTACAAAGGTGAAGCTGCACGTTGATTGGATAAGGCCAAGTAAATGCAAAATGGCCCAAAACTGAAAATGCAAAACTCATCTTGGTCCAATTTACATGCAGTCAGCAACGCTCTAGTGAACCCCACTCAGCTAGTCTAAAGTTCTAAACTAGTCAGTGATGCTCCAGCACGCCCACCTCAGCTAGTCTAAAGTATATGCAGTCAGTGAGAGTGCAAATCATGCATACAGATATCTACAGTATTTCAACAGTTTGAGGGAAGACTTAAAGGACCCAGGAGCGCTTTTGTCAATAGATTGAGATGCAAATCATTGCCAACAAAACCAGGAGGACCTTGTTCAGGTTGCTTGTCACGCTGGTGCAGCAGTGTTTTAAAAATCGTTCCAATTCCAGTTCGGTTCAACCAGTTTGGCCGATTCATTAAAAAATTTTGCAAACCATTAGAAAACCGAACCAATGGCCGGTTCAGTACTGAACCGGTCAAACCGGCTGGTTCCGTACTGAACCGGTCAAATGGGCCTGTTCCATACTGGACCGGTCTGAACTAGTTGAGGCCCGAGGGGTATGTTTTGCCTTAAAACATTTTTTTCCCAATGTTAGCTTTTAAGTTACTTTTTTCCAACCCTAACCCTAAAATGATGTTATATACACCCCATTTGAAACAACGCTTATATGATCTCGTCTTCATGCAATACAAACTCCGGCTCGGGCGCAACCAATTGCTAAATAGGATACCCTAATATAGCTCCCATTGTCTTGGATGATATTGATCCAACCTCAAAATGGGAGAGGAGAGTCACCTAGCGAGTTTGAACCTCCGGATAAGGCGCAACCAATTACTAAATAGGATACCTAATATAGATCCCCATTGTCTTGGATGATATTGATCCAGCCTCAAAATGGGAGAAGACTGTCACCTATCAGAGTTTGAACCCGATGACATAGGATGGTTAGCCTTGGATTATGAACCACTAGTAGCACCAGACATGGCAAACACTAGCCGTGCTACTACAACTACTGCAGATGTCCCTAAGGAGTTCGATGTGTCTAAGCCAAAGGAACATGATGACATTGATGAGGATGAGGATCCCATTCTTCACAGTGGTGTTTTGTTTGATGATTGATATCAAACATGTAGTAGCTTGTAGCATATTGTTTTTTGGACTCTATAGGCCATTTAGAGCCTCATTGTTTATGTATTTTGTTTCGGATATGTAGTGCACTCGGTGCCATTTTGCTATATTTACCCTTACATGGTATATGCATGAGCAAACTTTGCATATTTTGTCTCTAATTGTTTGTAATCATGGTTTGGAATCTTTAAAATTTCTTGTTTTCATTAAAATTGTATTCGGTCTGACCTCGGCCGATTCCTAGTCCGGTTCCAATTTTTAAAACATTGGTTGGTGGTGCTCTACAGATGTGAAATTTGGGGCAGCACTACGTCACATTTAAAATGGCGATGGACAGAGGATTCAAAAACACCCAATCACAAGTAGCCTCAAAACTAAAACATCGATTCCCCATGAGATTTTATTAGCTGAAACAGTTGATTTTCCAACATCGACTATGATTTGAATGCTTAGTTACATAAAGATGACAAAGGGTAATGAGACTCATCCTTGGTCTAAAATGGTAGTGGAGGAAGAGTTAAGCAATTGAGAGAACACATCGCTGAAACAAAATAAGTGGATGAGTAAATGATGCATTAATGTGCAAGTGTCCGAACAACAATGACGAAATAAAAAGGTATGTGAGAAAAATTCAGGGTGACCATGTGGACAAAGCAGCTCAGACTGAAGAGAGTTCTACATATAAATAATATAATTCCACTAAATATCATGATTGAAATGCCTAGATAGGAGCAGAAATCAAGTGGATGGCAAAAAGTTGATGGCTGAACTAAGGACTCACATCACATTTGGAGTGAAACTCATGGTTATCGGACAAGTACCTCAATCTATCAATCAAGTGTCCATATATAGATAGGATTCCTCGATCCAAAAAGATTGGAGATATAAGGACCCCCTTCACTATAGTAGAGTCAGCCGGGGCAGATATATACATATCCTCCCCCTAGTTCTCCGCCTTGGGCGCCATATCTATTTATTAGGTGCCCCCATCTCCTTATATCCCTTCACGCCTGAGAAGATAGGGAAAAGAGAACATGCATGTTTTGTACTTCAAGGTTGGTGGAGACAAAATGGCATCCAAATCAAATGCAGTGATAACTTGAAAGTTGACACTCTGACTGCCTCATTTGAAGAGGCTAGATTAAATAAGATCAAGATTTACGGTAGAAGATCCAACATCAAAAGGGAATAAATATTTCACAAAATTAATGGGGCAGCCTTTGTCTCAAGCAGTCTTGGGGACATGGGGACAGGGGAACGGGGGACAGGAGAACGGAGGGACAGGGTCTCTAGGATGGCTAAAAAAAATCCAAATTTTGGGGACGGCAGAGGGCGGCAGGGGGAATAATGCATAATGTTTAATATTTATATATTTTAAATTTATTCAATGAAATTTAGGGATTTAAAGTTTAGACTGTATTTAATGTATTTTAGGTACTTTAGAGATAACAATTCAATGTGTTTAGTACTTTAGGTATTTAATGTGTTGCCAGGATACGGGTACGAGTATCGTACGGGTACGGGTACGATACGCGGATACGTCAATTTTAAAAAACCCTTGGGTACGATACGTCTTGGATACGTCCGTACATATATATTAAAAAATCAAATATATATATATATATCTACTCATTTTACTCATTTTTTAGTCCATAAATAACTGAAATAGTAATACGAAACTTGAATCAATGTTCAAAACATTCAATATACTTAAGACTTAGCATTTTTATTGATCATGTGGCTGCCATACGTATCCTTGGCGTATCAGTATCCGTATCCGTATCAGACAGGAAACATGGGGGGTCAGGGCATATCCTGGTAACATAGAAAATATACAGCTCTTTAAAAGTAAAACATCTGAAAACTTTGAAAGATTTAAGAAAAAACGAGCATCCCCTCCAAGGCCCCGAAACATTCAACCAGAATGCCACCAAAATCTAGGGGACATGTCCCTGCATGACACTGACATTAACAAATGTTCAAATCAAAAACCAAGCAATTATCTCACTGATGAAGAAAGCAGTCACTCATTATTGTGTGATTTGATAGCAATCAAATTGCAGAGATTCAAGTAAGATAAAAGTGTTGCTTTCTTAGAATACAATTTCAGAGACATTAACAACTGCTCAAATCAAAACCAAGCTCTTATGTCGCTGATGAAGAAAGTAGTCACTCATTATTGCATGATTTGATAACAATCAAATTGCAGAGATTCAAATAAGATAAAAAGTGTTGCTTTCCTAAAATACAATTTCAGAGACAACCTTCCATCTGAAAAAGTTAGGCATGCTTGATTCAATTTCTTCAGAGCTGTTTCTGCTCCTTCTCTTGTCCTGAAAATGACTAGGGCATCACCTGCTCCAGCATGGATAAAACAAGTCTCCTTTCATAAGCTTAGATATAAATATATTGGGAACAGAGTCGCATAAATAAATGAGGAACATAGCTTCTAAGCCAGAAATCGGCAAGCACTCAATAGAACATTGATGTTCACAGTCATTCTATTGACAACCTTCAAAAGATGATGATGTGATTACTAGAGATGTATCCCTTCATTTCATAAAGTCTCATTTCATGCAGTATTTACCTGTACAGTCTTCAAATTAAAGATATTCTTGTGTGAATATAGAAACTAACAAAGATATTGCTGCAAGATAAATTCAGTAAAGCTTTACCAAATTTTGGGTTGGAAAACATAGTTCGAGGCATGACTTTAGTAGTACATCGCTCCCCAAGCATATGCCATATAACATCCTGTAATAAATTACACAAAACTCAGAAACATGAAACCGTAAGCAACTAAGAAGATATAAACAATGAATAAGTAAACAGAGAAACTGAAAGAGACTTGTTACGATGCTTGAATGCAATCAACTCCAGTTCCAGTTATTGGTACCCTGTTTGTCCTAAAGGAATTTTTGTGGGTCCATTCAGACCAGTTTTGTGGATTGATTGGGAAGGACTTCTATTCATGTTGGACCAGTGTACCTTTCTGTTAAAATCTTATAATTTATTCCAAACATAAAAACGATTAAACCAAAGTGGAAAATCAGCTACAAACAGGCTCTTAAATGTTAAGAGCAGGGTCTGTTTGGGATAAGAAATTTAAATCGATGCCCAGGTCTATGGATTATATTCCTGGTAAAGTGCAGCAACCATACTGCATTCTGAGACACCATCCAACTTTTAAGGTGGGTATGGGAGGTGATTTTAAAATTGACATCCAGATCTATAGATTATATTCCTGTTTAAGTGAAGCGACCATACTGCATTTTGTGAGACTATCCAACAGAGTTGGCATCCATACCACCTAAGCTTCTCTTCTTTTCTTCATATTACCTCAACCAATGTTTTACTAATATTACAGCTCTATTGCTCCCAGTCTTCACAGCAAGATACGAAAATGATTTATTTTGTGTGCATCCAGAATTCAGATTCATGATTTTTGTGGTTTTTATTTTTTAAACAGTATGTGTAAGTGATGTCCCAGGGACATCAGGAATGTCAGCAGAATGACAAGGGGGTAGCAGGATGTCCCCAGCAGAGGGTTTGGGGCAGAGGGATGTCCCGGGGTCATTTGATAGCAGAGGCCACGGGGATATCCCAGGTACATCCCTTTTTCTTTATTTTTCTTTTTGATGTACAGGGAAATCGGTTACAATATTTCATTATCTCTGTCAAATGTCTCTTGTTAACTGTTAAAAGGGACGGGTTGGAGACATTTTGTGCCCATCCCCGGGATGTCCCAAACCTCCAAGGATTCTGTTTGGACCCAGGGATACATCCCTGTGGTACACATATAAATATAGAGAGAGAGAGAAGCACAGTATTTCTGCCTCAGGGCATACTCTTATTTTTAACTTGATATCATAACCAAACTACAAGAATAAGGTTGATGAATTGGGATAAAGATAGTCAATACCTTTAAAAGGTTGGCTCCTCCAAATAGTAAGGAAAGCACCAATAAAACATTTGTGAAATTAAAAAATCAAGAATGGCATAATCAATAACTTCCTTTCCCATAAGAAGCATGAACCACATCCCTACAAATATTACTATCACTGATAAATGCTGCAATGAAGCAGAGAAAATCAAAATGTACCTAACTGAAAAACTAATGGCACAACCAGGGAAATGATGGTAATATGTATGAGTAGCATTATTTTGTGTAAGCTTCCTAGAAGATCAAATTTACATGATATATCATTTCTTGGGTAATTAACATTTGCAATATGGAACAATAAGATCGAATCTGGTTATATTATTCATGCCAAAACAATATACAAGCTGTAGACTTCTATGATTTGGCTAGTGCTTAAAAATATTTCTCAACACCAGATACTTGAAATTGATGAAGATGAATATTGCTGTACATATTTTTTCATCTTTCAGATTTTTATCATTGTGTTTACTGGAGTTTTTAACAAAAACTATGCACTGTGGAAGCTTGAAGTCTAAGTCAAGACCACATGCAACAGATAGCTACTCATTTAAATTTCTATGTCCATGTTTTTACAGATGGTTACCACTAAGAAGTATCTCTACTTAAATGACCCCTCAAACAGATGCTCAAAAATGCATTGGATAGCTTCTTGTTTAAATTTCTCTACACTGCAAAGAAGCGGCTCTTCAACATCATCACTAAACCCATGGTCCTTTATGCATATGAGATCTGAAATTTAAACCTAGAGCAGACAGATTGGACATTTACTCGATGGGAGCAGGCTATCTCATTCCATTGTATGATCTGTTGCAAATGGAGGGTGCCCTAGTGGAAGGGTTAAACTGAGTTTGGTGCACAGCCTCTTCATCTAGAGAACATCTTTAAGGTCTTTTTCCATCTCCATAAACATAGATCCATGGGGAATCTTGCCTCAAGCTAGGAGATAAGTATGTAGTTAGCACTTCGCCCTTTCGGAATGGTTGAACACATTAATATCAAGAAATTAAACGATTGAAAAGATATTTAGCAAAGTCAGCATCGTATAAAATGAATAAGCGATGAGTAAGATTTTGAAATATTTTTATATTAGCTCTTTATAAGTAATGTATGAATAAAATAATATAAATAAGTATGGCTAATGATGTGCACGTAGGTTGTGCTTATCCATTAAAAGTGCATCCTAGACCATACAAAAGTGCATGTCCTAATATACACTAACATCCTCCTAAAGATGTACTTGAAGGACCAAGGAATCACAAATCCATCCCCACATTGATGACACCTTCTTTCACTCACAAAAAGTTCCTTAAGCTGAAAAATTCAAGCCTCAATCAAGCGCTTTGTAAAGATATCACACCCTAATTTTCTATTCGACAAAATTTAAGATCAATGACCTTGTCATGTATTAACAGTGTTACACAGGGGCGTGTCCCTTAGATTTTGGTGACATTCCGAATGTTTCAAGGACTTGGGGACTTGGAGGGGACAATCAATTTTTTTAAAATCTTTCAAAAGCTTTCTGATGTTTTAACTTTTAAAAAGTTGTTATTTTTACCAATAACATTAAATTATAATCTTGAAAGTACCTAAAATACATTAAATACAATTTAAATTCCTAAATGTCATTGAAAAAGTTAAAATATCGAATATTAATTTTTATGTATTATTTTAATAGCCGTCCCCAAAATTTGGGAAATTTTTTGCCGTCCCGGAAACCCCATCCCTCCATACCCCCATCCCCGAGACTTAGGTAACTTTGTGTATTAGTGGTCAAATATAATGCATATGAATCTCAATGTGCTTTTTGCAAAGGTGGTGCTCCACCGGGTTGTAAGAGATGTGGATGGCACTCTGAAATCTGCAAGCCCAACCAAAGCATTGTGGGTTAGGCTTGCGAAAATCCAAACTCAAAAAGCAAGCATCAAACCCAAACTGGCCCATAGACAACAATGACAGCTCCACTATACTTGGCCTTCGTTGCAGACTGCTGCTTGCAAGACCAAGTCTTGGAATCTGCCCCAAAGATGATAGATATATCTTGAGGACAATCACAAAGCTATCCCCCCTTGATGACACCCTCCACTGACAAAAGGTCCATAAACTGAAAAAATCGAGCCTCAATCAAGGGCATTGTGAAGATATCACAACTTTATTTTTTGTTCAATAAATTTTAGATCAATAACTTTCTCATGTACAAACAGTCGAATATAATGCATATAAATCTCAATGTCCTTTGTGCGCTGGTGCTCCATTGGGTTGCAAGAGATGTAGATAGCACTTTGATATCCACAAGCCCAATCAAAGTGTTGTGGGTTGGACTTACAAAAATCCAAACTCAAAAAGCTTGTGTCAAATCCAAACTAACCCACAGACAACAAAACCAACTCCATGATACTTAGCCTCCGAGTAGACTACTTCTTGCAAGACAAAGCAACGGGACCTGCCCCAAAGATGATAGATATATCTTAAGGTTGGACTTGCGATCATCTAGACAACGTGCCCAATCTAGCGGTGTAGCCTACAACCAATGTTGTGCCACCAAAAGTGTAATCGACAATTGAAGCTTTGCCCCTAACAAAGACTCAATTCCATGGTGAATAATACCACGAAAATACCTTATAATACACTTGGCTGCTTGCTAATGACCATATTGAGGTCTTGACAATAGTGTGAGATTAAGCCAACAACAAAAGACCAATGAAGACAAGTATGAGTCAAATAGAGAAGACTTCCCACCAATTGCCCATGGAGTGTGCAATCAATTGAAGGAGAAGAACACTTGGCAAAAAGCTTTACTCCAAATTGAAAAGTTGGGGCAAACATATAGTTTTCTATGTTCATGCCGTGAATGTCTCAAGCATAATTGGGCTGATTTTTAAATATCCCTTTCGCAAACAAAGAAGATCTAAAACCAAGAAAAAAAGTAATAAGCCCAAGTTGTTCATTTCTACATATTTCATCAACTATGCTTTCACATCACAGATTTGAAAAACCAAGAAAAAAAGTGTAACAAGCCCAAGTTGTTCATTTCTACATATTTCATCAACCATGCTTTCACATCACAAATTTGTTTGGTGGAACTCCTAATGATTAAATCATCCAAATAGAGAACCACAATTGGGAGTAGTGCATCTACTTTCTCCGTGTAGACAATGGGATCAGAGCAACTCCATGTAAAACCAAAGTAGGTTAGAAACCCTATAATAGGGATTCCTCAAGACACTCTTTTTCATTGTTAACACAATATAGTGCAATTTACTAGTCTCTCCATGTGTTCCAATATATATGATTATAATATTGGATCATTCGTTTTAAGACATGGTATCAAAAGTTAAAACCACTTACTAAAGGAATATATAAAGCTGTTTGTGGCGGGATTAGGTCTAGAACTAGCAATCGCGCGTGAAATGTGTGATGTGAACGTCGAAGGGGAAGTGAAGGAAGAGGTTGATTTTGAGGGACCAAAACATAAAAGGAGGAAGGGTTGTAGAAGAGGGGGTTAGAGGGAGGAGAAGGAATAGGGAGAGGTTAATGTGGGGGCGGGTATCATTTTGTGGAAGCTATATTTTTTTAGGAGGAAGATATGTATCATGTGTATGTTTTGTTAATTGTTTGATAGAGAAGTGGGATATGGCGTGCATGGCATCGTGGAAACACATTCTAGAGATATCTTTGAAAGTAAGGTGTTGGCAATGAATATTTTAAAGGAGAACTTCCATTTTTTGTTCAATGTGGAAGTCAACAATTGTTAAAGAAACTACAATTTTTCAATGAGGGTTCATTATGTTGTTGTTTTCATGTTCATGTACGATAATGGTTTCTCTTTAGATTTCAAGAACGCGATCAAGGTTCCCACCCATAAACTTTTGTATTGAGTTGCGGAACAGGTGTGGGACATGATGCAAGAAGAAATGAGTAACACGAGACATCAAAATAGAAATCAGTTTTCGCTATAACTAAGTAAACCATTACCAAGATATAAAATATTTTATATTTTAACGAAATTTAGGTAACTTTCCCTGAGGTCCTTTATCCATGTTTTGTTCGAATGGAATTTTTAAAACATTTGTGGAAATTGTCAGGTACATATACTAAACTTAAATGATGATGGTGACATGGCACAATTTCATCTTTGTGGAATTTCTATCCTTGCAAGGGTTTCGAATGGCTATTTCAAAACGACAAGGGTTTATGCAAAAGTGTTAAGTTCCCTAATTCAGAATACCTTGCACCTACTTTTATGGGGACATGAACCGGTGACCACCTACAATACAATCAGGCGCACCCTCTAGGGAATATTCCATGCAGACAACTAAAGCGAAGCATTGTTACAGGCATCCCTATTAGACGACAAAAAACCTTTCACTCGCCCACTCCTCCTATTCATGTTCATCCTTTATGAAACAAAATGCAACTGCAAACAATGTCGAAAAAAATAGTGATGACGAGGAAGAGAATTACTTGGACACTTGTGGGGTTCACGAATGGCAAGTGCACAAAAATGTGTTCCCGAAGGTGACATCAGCGGAGCATGGGGTAATGAAATGGAAGGCTAAGATTATTTTGTTCAATGTCTATTTACAGACATCAACAACATAAGCTATCTCTGCCCTTGAATGTCTGGCACCTGTTAGCCGCCTATCAGGTTTTTCCCTTGCTGAAAATGTCTTTGGCGTAATAAGACGCCAATAACTACTCAAAATTTTATTGTTGTGTAAGCTCTTTCGTTTCATCCCACCACCAAGAAAATCTCTATCTTCGTTTTGTCCACGCACTTAATCATGGGCCCACGAAGGACATCAACGTTTAAAGTAGAGTAAATTAAATTCATTAAATCCAATCAATCATACTCTTCAATACTTATGAAAGGATTGAACGGGCATTGTCAATTTCAAGAAAACCGAAGATACAACACATGCAAGTCAACGGTTTCAGCTGGTTCCGTGGAAAATGTCGGCGTACTTTGAACAGTGGGCCCCCGAGTCACCTATTAGACCATCCCCTAGCTCAACCCACCACCTCGACATCCCTTTAGTGTGTGTGTGTATAATTTTAATCTTCACATTTATGAGATGACAATAATAATTTCGTTATCGGGACCAAATGGAAAAAAATGTAAATAGTGGGCGGAAGTTCAAAATAGCGATCACATGTGACCGACATTTGGAAGCGACAGTGCTGGGAATGGATTTACAGATACTAACTAGAAAATTGAACAATATTAATTCAGGCTATACAAATTCAAAAAACAACATTGACATATATGAAAGGCCTCATTATTGCATGGAAAAGTGCCAACAAACGCTTACATTTGAAGGAAATGGTGAAGATGTGTGTTCAATAGATCAGAAGAAATATTCTAACATTCACTTGGTCTCTTTGATTGGGCAAAAGATACTGTAAACACATCGTTTAGAATGGAGATATTGGTGACCAACATAACAACTTCCTACCAATGTTTTGTTAGGAAAAGAGGAGGCGCCCATTATAGCAAGGCGTGACATGCATTTAGAGCGAGATACATAATCGGTGGGGTGTGTTTTTTTACAGCTTAGAACCCTAGTCGGCCGAGAGGATAAAAACTAACAGCGATAAAAACAAATTACAAAGAGATAAAATAAAGAACAAGAAAAAGTGCCACCTTGTATGCCTTTTTCTCAATATTTCCTTGATATGACAAGTCTAACAATGATATTTTAGGGTTTTCATGTTATAGATATAGATATTTTACATTTATGGTCATGACACATTTTAGATTTTTTTAAGGGCATTCGATATACATATTCCTTAAAGTGAAAAGATTCCAGTTGAACGTATACCTTCAAAAATATTTGTTTCTCCATGTATTTAACAACAAAATAAAAGTTGAATGGGAAAAATAGACCCATGTCAAACAAACCCACCAACCGGGTTAAGCCCTCTTTAAAACGCAAAGCAGAATATGGAGAGCGACACATCCTAAACAGCCTTTCAGACCTAATTTTTTTCCATTTCAACCACGCTGAAACCCAAGTTAACGTTGTAAATTTAGTAGTAATTGGATAGATGCTGCAACAAGAAATGAAATAAATAAATAAACAGAACATTACGCAGAACTCTGCTAAACGGAGCTCTCGCTAATGGCCATTCTAAAATGAAAACCATTATGGGTTAAATCAGACCTGAACACGGAGATAAAGTTGTAACCCTAATATCTCCTCTGAAGCGGGATCAACTGTTTGCCGCCATTTTGTTTGCTGCATGCAGAAGAGGAAGTAGCTGTAATTATTTTGTTTCATCTGTTTGTGAACACCGCCCTTCGTGCACTATAACCTTTGCCGCATCATTCCCGCAGTACTAAATAAAATATGAATATGAATAAAAAATGGAAAAAAACAGTTGTTTTAATACTTACTGTCGGATCACGATGTTGATACGGAAACAAAGCAGAGCCATTGATATGCATGGGCTGTGTCAGAGGCAAGAGACTCGCTCTCACTTATAGACGCCTTCAGCGTAGTAAGATAACACATGGATATTTTACTAATAAGAAGAACCCTCCTTGACCCTGTGCATGAGAATATATGGTATGACCAAGCAATTACCACAATGAAGACTAGGGCTCAAATCCCACATGGAAGCCACAGGGCCCAGCTCCCGCAGTAATGCTGCTATGATAAAGCCGGCCAAAAAGTATGGTTGCTACACACTCGGGCAATGGGGCCACTATTTTCAAATTTTGTGACCTCAATCAGTCTTGGCTAGGTGATGTTGTCCCACATTTACCAATCTGCCAAAAATAACCTTCTTACATATTTGTGTGCCATTTCTAAAATGGATTTTATATGGCTGTGGATTCAGAGTAAAGGATCATTTTGGTTTGTTGCAATTTAGCAATGTTATTAATTCTTCAAATGTATCTATACTTTTCATAGCACCAGCTGGCATTTTTCCCAACAAATGCACTTTGCCTGTGAGAACCAATTTTTGGATATTCGGAGCAATCACAAGCATAGTTCAAGATAAGCTATTTTAAGAATCGTGACGTTGAGGGGACACGTTATAACAGTTTACCAAGTTACCAAATTATTGAAGTTGAATATTTGGCATAATGGTATGCAATCAAGATGAATATTTCTATCAATAGATTCCTCTCACAAGTCAAACAAATTGCTAAGTCCAAGCCACAATCAGGAGATACATTGTAAAAGTTACCCATGAAGGCCAATGTATGCCAAAAGAATATTGAAATCTTTCTTACTAAAGAAAGAAAAATTGTACCATAGAGAAAAACTGAAGTTGGTAGAAATACTTAAATAATTTGGTAGAAAAGCCCCGACTCAAAACAAAACTAGCTCAGAGAACATGGCAAGATACAGAACAACATAGAAATCAGAATTATGGTAGGATATATAACAAATGCAAGTGACAATAGAAAAGTCTTGACCATGGCCAAGATAAAAACTGCTATGGACAGAATTTGAATGAATCAAGAGACAGTAACATACCTGAAGTTTCAATAAACAAAAAGAAAACAGTCCAATGAAATTAGTAACCACGACCATGATGACCAACAATGATGCAGGAGTATCACTAGAAAATAACATGATCCTACATATTTAAGACAATTCTATGGTCGCAATACATATGTAACTTAGTAGGAAAAACCACATGACTCAAAACAAAATAAGCTCAAAGAATATAGCATAATAAAGAATAGCATAACAATATCAGTATATGGCCACGTTACCAGGGTTCGCCCCACTTTCCCATACCCCTTAGACACGTACCTGGTACGGATACATCCCACGTCACGGTACTAATACGTCCCAAGTACGTACCCAGACGTGCCGAGACGTATCAATATTGTTGGGCAGTGGGGGGGGTTCTAAATTTATTTTATTTTATTTTGACTCAAACAAACTTCGGTTTTATCGAGGACTAGACTAGGAGGGCATGGCAACCACAAAGGAAACTTGGAGATTGTTTAAAATCCCTCCTAGTTTATTGAAAAGAAAATATTCAAAGCTTATCAAGAACGTTTGAGGTAATTATTTGGGATCATTGCAATTGACAAAGGAAAGAAGCTATTCATAGAAATTTCGACATATATCTCTGAGCCTCAGTGCAAGTTATTTATGAGATCAAATCTCAGGTGATCTTCAATACTAATAGAAAAATTTGGAACCGCAAATTGCATAGCTTAAAGTTTCAAAGAGCATCCTTTCCTAGAAACTATTAAGGCACAGCATTGACTCCTTCCCGCATCCTTAAGGAGGATTAGAAGGTGATTTTGGATAATATGAATGCAAGAACCAACCATTGGACTGACCTCTTTAGTTATTGTTGGCAGGTTACAGTCTACCTAATTTGATAGGTCCTTCAAGGGCTCCCTATATACATTTTTTATGGCCACCATCGCAACACAAAAATTAATCTCAAAGGAAATGAATGAAACACGAAGGAATATAATATTCATGTATCATAGAAAATGTAAAATTTAAGTATATGTATATAAGTATATTGAATGTTTTGAACATTGATCCTACCATATTTTTCAAGTTTAATATTTCTTATGGACTAAATAATGAGTAAAATGAGTATATGAATAATATATATATATATATATATATGTACATATATATTATTTTTTTAATATATATGTACAGACATATTCAAGATGTATAGCCAAGGGTTTTTTAAAATTGACGTATCCGCGTATCGAACCCGTATCATATCCTTATCCTGGTAACACAGGTATATGGTAAAATTTATAACATATGCAAATGACAATAGAAAAATCTTGGCCATGGCCAAGATCAAAACTGACATAGACAAAGTTTCAATCAACAAAAAACAGCAAAAGCTCCATGAAGCTAGCAACCACAAGCATGATGACCAACAACGATGCAAGAGCTTCCCTCAAAAATAACATGATCCTAAATGTTTGAGACCATTCTATATGGTCATGCAAAGACAACACCTTTTTAAGATCATTTTGTTGGATTTTGAGAGGACCGTGTTTGAAAACATTTTGAGATGAATATGAGATTGCGCTTTGGTCAAAGACTCTTGCGAAAGCCGTAATTTGTCGTGCAAACTTGGAATTGAATGTCATTTCTTTTCGAAATCATGCCGTAACTTTTCAAGAGTACTGTTATGGCGCCATTAGAAATCATACAAACCCTAACTTGATAGTAATTCTCTTATTTCATATATTTTTACAATGCGGATACAATGGATGAATTAACTTGCTTATGTAGACAAAACCTTTTGGAATTCGTTTGGTGGAATTCTAAATGCCTTAAAAACAATTTTGAGGTACCACTGCAATGACACTTTATGAGTTTACAACAAGACTTTGTCAGGCTCAAATGATGGTCCAACTTTAATACATCAGATGGTGGACAGAATTACTTTTTAAGGTAGCGCAATAGGGATAACATGTTGAATGCCCAAGTGTAAGGGAATCAATGTGTCAATGCAATAATCATGCCATGTTTAATTCACAATTTGATCTTTCATAAGACCATTTCATGAACACTTCAGCAAGTTGATTTCCAATTGCGGAAGTATACCACATGTCACGTGTTGATGCTTTGACACATATCAAGATGCCAAATTAAACATGTAGCTCATTTCATCCATTTGCAGTTGTTATTTGGGTCATTGCATATCAGCATCCGAGATCTGATATTTATTCTTCCCTCATCTAACACACAAAAACATGTCAGTAAATATTTGGAAGTGTTACACAGGAATGCATCCTAGCGATCAAGGATGTCCCAGATGTTTTAGAGACATGGGAACAGTAGGGACGTCCCCAATTCTTTTATTCTTGATCCCTTCACAACAGATTGCCCCTCCCCACACAGCCCTCCCAAAAAAAAAAAACCATTGAACCATAAACCAAAAACACTTTCAATAAATTTTAAACCCCAATACATTGTATAAAGTTGAAGGATTTAAATATTGATTTTTATATATTATTAATAGTTGTACCTCCACCATCCCCAAAATCCACACAAAGAATTCCATTCCGGAAACCCTGTACCCCATTCCTGAGAGACGTGCAACAATGATATTCAGTCCAAATTAATGATAGGGGCTTTTTGGACTTGGTTTGGGTAGAGTAAACTGGAAAAGAGAGAGTCTTGAAAGAAAGTGAGACAGAGTATCTTAAAAATGAATGCTAGAAAATCTGTTACTCTGAAGAGAGTCTAGACTCAGTAAGTGTGTTGCAGAATAAAGTGGAAGTTCGTGTTTGATAGAAAGCATTTTAAGTTAAACAAGATCAATGCAGGCAAAGATAGGATGTATTTGAGTTGTAAGTGTGAGGTAATGCATTTTATGAGCTTAATGCACAATGTCATGTTCCGCGATAGGGATAACATGTTTGCTTCTGTTGTGCAATAGGGATAACTGTCAAGTTCAACCCACTGCTTCTGTTGTGCACTTTGAACAGCAGTGGGTTGAACTTGACAGTAGTTCATTTGATCTTCAACCCTACTGCTTAAACAGATTGGACATAAAAATATATAATGTTGTATGCTCTCCATCTGATATTCCCTATGCTCCAGTCCCCTTCCAAAGTTCAAATCTGTATATTTCTTGGTTAAGTAATTTTGGGAGCTCCTCAATGATAAGAATTGCATGCATGCTTCTGAGTCTGACTAAAGATGGGTTCTTGAATCTAGAGCAGTTAGAACATTCTTCAGGAGAAAATACTTTCATTACCAGAAAGGCCGTCGTTGAAATTTTGAATTTCCAAAAACAAAAAAATAATTAAACCATTTAGAAAGGAATAACGCTGTAGTTGATCCCCGGCAGTTTCTCAATAGATTGAATTCATATCAAGTGCAGTTCAAGAGTTCAAGAGTAGCTAGAGCATTTTTCAGCAGAAAACACTTCAATACCAGCAAGCCTGTCATACAAGAAGGTCTTGAAAGAAAATGAGACAGAATAGCTTAAAAATGAATGCTAGAAAAATTGCTATTCTGAAGAGAGTCTAGACTCAGAAAGTGTGTTGCAGAATAAAGTGGAAGTCTGTGTTTGATAGAAAGCAGCATTTTACGTTAAACAAGGTCAATGCAGGCAAAGATAGGATGTATTTGAGTTGTAAGTGTGAGGTAACACATTTTATGAGATAAATGCACAATGTCATGTTTCGCCATGAATGTTTAAGTGTTTGCTTCTGTTGTGCTCCCTGAACAGCAGTGGGTTGAACTTGACAGTTGTTCATTTGATCTTCAACCCTACTGCTTAAACAGATTGGACATAAAAATATATAATGGTGTATGCTCTCCATCTGATATTCCCTATGCTCCAGTCCCCTTCCAAAGTTCAACTCTGTATATTTCTTGGTTAAGTAATTTTGGGAGCTCCTCAATGATAAATATTGCACACATGCTTCTGACTAAAGATGGGTTCTCGAATCTAGAGCAGTTAGAACATTCTTCGGGAGAAATTACTTTCGTTACCAGAAAGGCCGTCATCAGTTACCAGAAACGCCGTCATTAACATTCTTTGGGAGAAATTACTTTCGTTACCAGAAAGGAATACCGCTGTAGTTGATCCCCAGCAGTTTCTCAATAGATTGAATTTATATCAAGTGCAGTTCAAGAGTTCCAGAGTAGCTATAGCATTCTTCAGCAGAAAACACTTCAATACCAGCAAGCCTGTCATACAAATGCTGGGTTTCCAGGGAGAGAACTAAAAAAATTCAATTAATAAAGATTGAAGCTTTTGCTTTTTCCCAGCAATTTTGTTCAATAGTTTGAAGCCAAATCAATTGCACTTCCAAACCATTATCCATTGAAGACTCCACAACTATGAATAAAAGAAAATGAATAAGACATTTATCTCAATGATGATGGCTGGCCTGTCCACATCTTCCATTCCAGTGAGACAAATATAAAGAGAATCTCAAGAAGCAGCAACCCCATCAAACAAAATAAGTTCTAAAGTTAAAACGGGATGAAGGAATGATAGACAAGGTCAATATCGAGAATACCCAGAAGTCGTTTGAACTTGTAAAAATCACGACAAAAAAAGCAATCAATACTTCCAAGTCTTTTGAAGGAATAAATATTAAAAGATAAAAGAAAAACACCATACTATAGTTAACCCGGACGTAGAAACATAATCATAATTGCATTTTATATTTTATCGCCTTTATCTGCAGTTGACAATTTTGAGGATATGCTTCCTGAATATAAAAGCTGCTCATTTTATTGATAGTATCACTGTTCTTGACATCAAGTGTGACACCCTTGGGAATTCTATTATTTTCAGATGAGATGATTGGATATTTATGAGAATAATGTTTCAATCGGCCTGAGAGGAAATATGCATTCACCGCAGCAGTCAAGTTCAACATAAAAATATATTGCAGCAAACGAAACCTCCGTCACAATTCATCAATCTTGAGAAGAGAGAGTGACAGGATTGAAGAACAGCCAATGACTCTCTGCATAACACTATTTAGTGTCAATAAAAGTATATTTCCATGTCAAATGGGAGCAATGGAGAACTGATAATTTTCTGTGAAATGTGCTCTGTTTTGAAAAAATGTCCATGCATCTATTATGAACTGTCGATTTCAATTACCACATGTAATTTCACTTTATTTGTATACACAATGGTGGCAATTCACTTTTCAAAATATGGAGGTGAGCCAGTTATTTCTCCTTCACATCCAATGGCTTTGTATAAAGACTTATGGATTTGGCTAGAGTCTTTAAGTCTTTACTATAAAGAAAACAATTCAATCAAAAGAAAAAGAGACAATACAACTAACAATTTAATTTAAGTGTTTTTACCCTCACACTTTCTCAGGCCACAACATCACACACAGACGTGCCCAGTACATATAGAGACTTCAATCACATAGAAAGTTCAGTCCAGTGTGGCTCCTAGCATTAATCATATATCTCACTATCAGTATGTAGACAAATTTGACTTTTGGATAGGAGATAAGGCAATGAAAAGGCAACAAGAAAGGGTGACAAGAAATTATTTAGTTGGAAAAATACTTACATCTATTTCTGACGATGTGTATGACGGATCGAAGTTTTGTATTCGGATCACTGCTCTCTGCTCATAACCATTTTGAAGACACTCATCCCAGGCCTGAGTCATATAAAAGACAGTATTCAGATTAGTGATAACAAAGGAAATGATTATCAACTTTCTTCCTCTAACCATATTCATCCTTTTGAAAACACTAATGTTAGGTCAAATCTAAATGCCGAATTGAATATAATTGAAATTAATGTGATAGATTGATATATTTTCAATGACATGTAGATTAAACAGATGATCTGTAGGAAATTTCATCCACTCTAAAATGATGCCACAAGTTGCCTCTAAGGGATCTTAAATCTAATGTTTTCTTACTTCTTTATACTATGTACGAGGCAGTAAAAATTGAGAACTTGCACATGATCTACATAATGGTCTCTTACACACAAGCAATTATACACCACTCTACATGCCAGTAATATACTTCAATAAGAAATGATTTGAATGATCAGGAAAACAAAAAAAAAATCGTGAAGACTTTAGATAGTGTCGGTGAATAAAAACCTTGACAGCATTATCATGATATCATCCGATACCAATTGTTCAACCACCTCTGTGAAATGCCAGCAGCTTTGAACTCTTTGATTCTAGAAAGCATAAAAAATAATAGAACAACCCTTTAGGCTTTAAGCAGAGCACTAATGTAAACAAAAGGCATGTCAAGACAATAGACCACAAATTACAGCACAAGGATATTGATAGGCTTGAGATATAGGATGTTCCCCAAAGGCTATATAGCATTCACTTGAGGGGATGTTGCAGGTTCTATGTGAGAAGAGAGCTATCGCAAAGAAAAGGGGGCAGACATAACCCCAGGCAAGGGATTTCCTTTCTGTGTGCCAACATCCCATCTCTCATTAAGGGAATGGAAGGTAAAATCCTTTAAGCACTCGAATGGCAACAAGATCAACGGAGCAAGAGAGGGCTCGAAATGCATAAGTTGCAATTAGTAATGGAAACACTGAAATAGGGATGGCATTTCAGACCATGAACTGAAATGGAGCAGATTTAACATTTCATTGCAAAGATTATGTTAGATTCCACTTCAAGAGATCAAATATTGTATCTATGCTTTCCAGAAAAGTCCATGATAGGATTTATTTAATCTGTCCCTCACTATTACTGCACCTATGTCACATCCTTGTACCTCAGATCCAAAAGCACCTCATCTTAGTGACTTCTCAACAGGTCTCAAACACAATAGCAAATCTACAGACATGGCACTCAGTTGCACTGGATAGAAAAAGAGAAGAAATCAAAAGCTTTCCCTGTCAACTGGGGCCCTCTGCAACCAGTAGAAGAGTATACAGTACAGAGATTAGTACCAAATGAAACAAGTCTCTTCACCTTCACATAAGATTTGTGCATCTGTCCTTGCAGAGGAATTCTGCTGCATCACTCAAGTAGTGCAAATGTCTTTAATGCCCCCTACTTGACATTGGAGTACATGGTTTCAACTGCATTTATAAGCACCGTCATGGTTCTCAGTTATCTCATTGCAACTGTCTTGCCATAATGTGCACGGAGACAGTACAAGGATTTGTATACCAACATAATTCTGATTGCAGTCTGAATGTTACATAATCAAAGGCTTCCACAAGATTTGTTACTCTAAATTTTGTTAACATTTGCTTATAGCATAACACACCAAATCCTATAATTTTAAGGAGATATCCCCTAGTTGATATCGGGTTGCATACCAAGGAAATATGTCTTGGGTCTCACTGTAAACAGGAAATTACATTTAGGCATCCATGATTTATACAGTCCTTTCCAAAATTACCATAATATTTAGGCATCTGTGATCATTCTAGTGAGATAACCCCGCATTGATCCTGGGTTGTGTTCCAAGGAAACGTGTCTCAGGTCTCACAGTAAACAGTAAACAATATATAGGTGTCAGTGATTTAGCATTCCATAAAAAATGTTATCGTTTACCTCATTGAAGTGTCTGGTTACATCCAAGACAGGATACAGATTTGACCAACACAATTCTGATTATAGTTAATGGCAATTGTTCTTTGTTTGTGTATTTATATTTTCCTGCACTCTGAATCATGTAATCGACGTTTACCTCATTGCAACTGTCTGGTCACAGAGTACATCCAAGACAGGATAGATTCCCAACACATTCTGATTATAGTTAATGGCAATTGTTCTTTGTTTGTGTATTTATACCCTGCACTCTGAATATTAAGTAATAGAAGACTTTCCAGACTTTGTTAATTTGTATGTTGTTTGCATTTGCTTATGCTATAACTCACCAAATTCTGCAATTTTAATGGGACACTCCCCATAGTGATCCTGGGTTATGTAGGTCTAGCTGTAAACAGTGAAAGAATATTTAGACATCTGTGATTCATATACATTCCTTTCCAGAATTTACCATAACTAATGATATATTGACAATCTTTCTAGTAGAAATGCCATTCCCACCATCATAAAATGTTAGCTGCACAAAACTATGTACTGGTTTTATAAGAACATATTGAAAGCACTTACTAGTCCACCTAATCCTTTTATGGAGCCAGGTAAACGCCAGTTCTTTCATTCCATTGTTGGTACAAAAATAATTCATTAGCAATTAATTTGATAAGTCAGATGTTTATGCATTGTGCTTAGTTCATTATTATAGTATGCACTTGTTGCCATATACATGAGACTATGACAAGACATAAATTTGTTATTTTCCATACAGAATATCATCACATCAGAATTTGTTAAACAGTTAACAAACCTTCTTAATCTTGGGTGTCCTGCACAAGCACTGGTCAGCACAATCTTTGCTTGGATTCTGGACATTCCTGTGGCTCCTCATAGGAAACTTCTTACTTGGATTAATGCTGGCTACAGACCAGTAGTAGGAAAACTCGCCAAAACCAAAACTCGCCAGACCCCAAAAAAAACTGCTAAAAGAATATTCGGCCAATACTGAATACTCGCAACTTAAAAATACTCAAATTTCTTTAAAAACATAAATTTTAAGCAACACATAGCTACAAAATGTATTAAATGAGCCCATAAAATGTTGGAGAAGTGTTTTTTTAGATTTGAATACTACAAAATCGCATCATCATGCGAATCTGATACTAGTCCCCACACTCGGCTGCGTCTCCACGCTCCTCCAGAAGCTGCGAATGCTCGATCATGGAACTAGATGATGGTGCTGGTGGCTCCTCTGTGCATGTTGAGATCACCCCAAAGATGTCATGTCCAATATCTCCTCGGAGTGGAGTGCTTTCCCTCCATAGAAAATAAGAAAAATATTGCCCATCTGTGCGTAGGGCTGGAGAAACTCACGGTATGGATCTATCTCATCCAAATCAATGAGCTCACACCGATGTCGCCTCAACTTTTTTTGTGCAAACCGAGAGTTATGGCACAAAAACCAAGTGTTGAGCCTTTTTGAGTCAATTTGTTGCGCTTCTTCATGATTAGTTCACGGGAGAATACTTGTCCTTTCCAAAAATGAAAGCAAATATTTTTAATTACTCCTGCTCTCACAGTGCAATCAAAGCTCATGATTCTTTTGCAAGAAGTTGCTTGGCCCAAAAAGGTCCAAAAATGGAGGAAATAAGAAAAATATTGCCATCTTTGCGTGGAGTTTCGAGAAAATATGCACTTTGGCGACAGTTTGTGAAAGTTATGGCACATGCAAGTTTTTGGCTACATCTTCCGGACCCTTTCCAAAAATGGCAAATTTTTTTCCAACTTTGTTTTCTTCACCAAAAATCCAAAAAAAGGAAAGAAATGTTTTTTTTTGCAGTTTTTGGCGAGTTGCAGTAGTATTCCAACTATACTCGGTGAGTTTTTTTTTGCATTTTGGCGAGTTTTAGTTACTCGTTTAGCATAATTTTTGGCGAGTTTTTTTAAGTAGTATTCCATCTATGCTACTGAGACAGTTGTCGGAGCAGTACCCATTATTCAGTCGAAATTTTCCTTCCATTATGCCATCTTCCGTGATGATATCTTCCATAGTGTCCTCATTCAAGTGGTAAAGCATCCTAACAATGCATCTTCCTTCATCTACCATTGACATTGTAACCGGACATCATTTATCATGCGTGAATTACGGAGAGTAGAAGGCACTCGCCTCCCTCTCAATTTCAAATAATATACTATGAAAGTTGCTCTGTTATTCTGATGGCTTGATCTTGTCCTTCATTGGTACGTCTTGTGCCCCAAAGCAAAGATATTTATGTGTTTCAAAAGCCTAGTTCATCATTGATTCATCCACAAGATATTTAGAATCAGAAAAGAATCTTTATGCATATTCCTAGTATCCAAAATGTTCAAGAAAAGTTTGTCTTCATTCCTAAGTACTCAGTTATTTAACTAGAGTCTTACCACAACGCAACAATAATCCACCGAAAAGACAATTCTTATGACAATTCTGCTCCAAATAAAGACACGCTTCTATAGTTTGAACTCTGATAAATCTACACACTTTCAAACAACTTTTTGAGTTCCACACAACAATCAATCATTTAGAAAGACTTCCACATGTCCTATTGCAGATTTCTGCATATTCTAAAGAAAAAAAAGGTGTTATTTTATATTACACATAGGGTTAATCCTTACCTTAATATATATCCTCATTTTCATAGTGGCGTGTTCACTAAAATACATCATTCAATATTATCACAAACAAATACACATGAAGGAGGGGCAGAGGTTACTAGAACTCGGGGATATGGCTTGAACACTTAGCCAGCCAAGCTAGCCATAGAACAGGGATTCTGTGTGCTGATTTCTTTCAATGGTGAAAGATTGTCGGCGTGTGCCAGCATAAGTAGGTACATCAATTGGTGCATGAGGATAGAACCATAGACAAACATCATAAGGGTTGAAATCAAGAGCTGTGCGGAGCTTTGTTTTAGTCTACATTGCCAGGATACGAGTGCAGATCGTGCACGGGTGCGATACGTGGATACCTCAAATTTAAAAACCCTTGGATACAATACGTCTTGAATACGTCCGTACATATATATTAAAAATATATATATATATATATAGATATATATTTAATGTACATCTACTCATTTTTAGTCCATAAAAAACTGAAATAGTAATATAAAACTTGAATCAATGTTCAAAACATTCAATATACTTAAGACTTTGCATTTTTATTGATCATGTGGCTGCCATACATATGATATACGAATATCATGTCAACATGAATACGAACAAAACTTGAAATTTGAAAAATATACTAGGATCCATGTTCAAATTTTCATAACTTTTTGTGGGAGTGAGGGTGTATTATTTTATTCATTTAGTTTTTAGGGTTCGGTTTTAGGGAATAGAAAAGTCAAAAAAAAGATTAAACTTTAAAAAGACGTTTTTGGTGAGGGATACGTATGGAAACCTCCTGGATACGTCACGGATACGTGCCCACATATCCGTGACGTATCCGGGAGGTTTCTGTACGTATCCGTATCCGTATCAGCACGTATCCGTATCTGATACGTATCAGGGGGGATTCGTGGAGGGGCTGGGCGTATCCTGGCAACGTAGGTTTTAGTTATACTGAATATAAGGCATGCACCTATCCTAGGTTTATTCATGCTTATTGTTTGTGCATTCAAAACATATGATGTACAACAGTCGAATGATCTAACCATCGATCCATTGAAAAAGCCGTGAACATGATGAGCTTTGTACCTGAGTAAGGACCAAAGCGTCTTCCACGACACGTTGACAAAGTGAGCCCCTATCTAATACAGTTGTTACAGGAAGTCCACGGAAAATCTATACATGCTCAAAAAGAGTTTGGCAGTAGTCTGCAATAAGACAGCCTTCCACGCAAGGATGGCCATCTTCAAAAATTAATCTACCACCACAAAGAGAATCATTGTTGAGGTTAGCAGTAGCATAGCAAAAGGAAAATTAATTTAGACCCATCCCCATGGATGCTATCTTTGAAAATTAATCTGCCACCACAAGGAGACGATCAATATTGAGGTTACTAGTAGCACACCGAAAATCATCGAAACCTATCCCCATAGATGCTGAAAGAGTGACCAAGTACAAATCTTACTATCTCTTTGGTGGTTTGGCAATAGCACATAGGCGTGATTGTACTAGTTAACCTGACCTCGTAAATTAGGCCAACAAGAATATTTCTAAAATACAGTCACAGCCTTATAGAAATCAAAGTGATGCAAGTTAACTGAAGTGTGATTTGTAGATCAGCTTCTGCCATTGAATATCCTTTAAGACACAAAGGCATCCAAGGTAGAAGAGAAGATATTGTGGAGTTGATCTATCTATGAGTATGGAGTATTGCACCTGCACAAAGAGCAGTATAAATCAGCACCCAGAGTGTTAGTAAGACTTGTACAGTTGTGACCACCAAGAAGTGCCACGCCCAAGAACGTTCGAGATGGTAAGGAGGTAGTAGACAGATGACTTGGGCATTCTAGTAAAAGATTTGCATTATCTGACTTTCTCCTTACCATGATTGAATGGTTACATATGAATTGGCACACACCTTGCATCTGACCTGCATCTCTACAAACTGAAAAGGTATATATTGCAAGTGCCTGATAGTCTCCTCAACAAGAATGTAATGTTCTATTAGCACTTAACCACGACAGTTGTTTACAGTTCCAGACTATCGAATGGTACCGGATAATTACATAATTGAAGCTCTTGGAAAGATCTATGTTGCCAGAATACAGGTTCAGGTACGGGTTAGATACACGGATACGTAAATTTTAAAATCCCTTGGGTACGATACATCTTGTATACGTCCATACATATATATTTTAAAAATAACATATATATATAAAGTCATTTTACTCATTTTTAGTCCATAAGAAATACAAAACTTGAAAAATATAGAAGGATCAATGTTCAAAACATTTGATATACTTAAGATTTTACATTTTTATGATATGTGAATATTGTATTCCTTTGTATTTCATCCATTTCCTTTGAGATTGATTTTTGTGTTGCGATGGTGGCCATAAAAGATGCATATAGGAAGCATAAATATACTCATTTTATTCATTTTTAAGTCCATAAGCAATACAAAACTTGAAAAATATAGTAGGATCAATGTTCAAAACATTCAATATTCTTAAGATTTTACATTTTCTATGATATGTGAATATTGTATTCCTTAGTGTTTCATCCATTTCCTTTGAAATTGATTTTTGAGTTGCGATGGTGGCCATAAAAGATGTATATAGGGAGCTCTTGAAGGACCTATTTAATAAGATTGACTCTAACCTGCCAATGATAACTAAAGAGGTCAATCCAATGGTTGGTTCTTGCATTCATATTATCCATAATCACCTTCTAATCCTCCTTAAGGATGCGGGAAGGAGTCAATGTAGTTCCTTGATAGTTTCTGGGAAAGGATGCTCTTTGAAACTTTAAGCTATGCAATTTGCAGTTCCAAATTTTTCTACTAGTATTGAAGATCACCTGAGATTTGATCTCATAAATAACTTGTACTGAGGCTCAGAGATATATGTCCAAATTTCTATGAATAGCTTCTTTCCTTCGTCAATTGCAATGATCCCAAATAATTACCTCAAACGTTCTTGATAAGCTTTGAATATTTTCTCTTCAATAAACTAGGAGGGATTTTAAACAATCTCCAGGTTTCCTGTGTGGTTGCCATGCATCATAGGGAAGGATAGATGATCAGATAAGCATTCTGAGTCAGAACTGCTCTAAGTAAACTCTCGGAGGCATGGGTCTAAGTCTCAAAAAGCTTCTGAAGGTCTAGTAAGGTGATAACTTACTATGCTTTAGTTGAACTGGAGATTGCTATGACATTACCACATACGACTGAGAAATGCATGAGAAGCTATGCTAACTGGCCAAGCAATGTATGAGAAGCTAAAAATGCTGAGTGGCCAAGCAATCTAAGAATTGCTATAACATTTACGACATAGGACTGAGGAATGTATGGGAAGCTAAGTTAAGTGGCCAAACAATGTACGAAAAGTTAGATAAAGTTAAGGGGCCAAGAGATGTATGAGAAGCTAAAAACAAATTCGCAGTAGATATTTGCTGAGCCCAAGGAAGTTGCAAATCTCTGTAAGGGACTGAGGAATAGGTCAGTACAAATGGCCTGTATCTTCTCTAGATTAAGTTGTAAACCAAGCTTGTCCACGATATACCAAACTATGTATTCTCTGTAAAGCGTGGAGCACCTGGTTCATCTAAGATGCTCTTTCCAAATTGTGATCTCCACATTCCATACTGCTTTGGGCGAGAAAAGTGGGACTAACACAAAGTGATGTGCTCGATCTTATATAGCTATTCTGATAGATATACAGTGTACACTAATGAGTTCAAAAAAATTCTAATACATTATAAAACTAATGTGTTTATTAATCTCCTAATAGTAATATACTATGAGCTAATGTACTTACTAATTTTTATGCAACTAAATATAAAAATTATTACTACAAACTACTATATTTATTTATTTTCTTGTAATGTATTTATATAAGTCACGAAATGGTAGCACATATCTATATATGAACTTAAGGAAAGTGGTTTCTCCATAAAGTTAATATTTAAGTTTTAATTTGACACATGAAGTAATTAATTAAATAATCTTTTAGACATACATTCATATAAACTACTCTTAGCTTAAGGTTTATTTCTCAACGGGGCAATTATAAGCATGACATGCCATTACCACTGAATGCCATGGAGCAAAAACAGGCCATTGGGTATGACAGTATGGCACAAGAAACACATGGTTGGGTGCAAAAATCAGCAGAAGTTTGGCCACATGTGAGAAATGTATGCATAACCTACAACATTTAATCCAAATAAATGAGAAAATAATGTGATTGGCACAACTGAAAATTTAGCCAGAATAATGTTTCTGGCACTTTGACTAGAACTTCAAAAGAAATTTCCTGCTAAGATCTTTCATAAATTTATACCAACTTATACGACTTTTGCACGCTTCCACAGCTTCCATGGACACTGATGTTTCTGACTCTAGCATTGATCTCTATTTTTATGGTTATTTTTGTTTTAAATGGCGAGAAAAAGTAATAATTCCTGGCCAAACTAGACAAGTTTGACCAGGCCAAAATGTTCTCAGTTCAGTCCAAAGCTCGTCGAGGCCTGCCCAAACATGTTAACTATGGTTAAAGGTTAATTTGGCA
This sequence comes from Taxus wallichiana var. yunnanensis, assembly GCA_018340775.1. Lineage (NCBI taxonomy): Eukaryota > Viridiplantae > Streptophyta > Pinopsida > Cupressales > Taxaceae > Taxus > Taxus wallichiana. The sequence continues at coordinate 12,365,996 of CM031242.1, read as the reverse complement.
TCATAGTAGAGACTAGCACAATTGCTGAAGGTATCAGATGAATATTGCCACCTCAAGTTGGTTTGGAAAATTATGGAAAAAACATTATGCTTAACATTCATGCAGGATCTAACACAAAATTGATGTGAATGTTTTCGTGCACATGTGAACTTAAACCAAATTTGAATTCATGTTTTGATCATTCACCAGATTTATTATTCAATATAAAACAAGGTGTATCTGCAAATGCTGGTTCTGATATAGCCTTTTCTGATACATATACAGTCTACACGAATGTGTTTATTGAATTTTAATACACTATAAAACTTTATTAATTTCCTAAAAGTACTATACTATGAACTAATGTAAATATTAATTTTTCTTATGCACCTACATATAAACATTATTACTATGAACTAATATATTTATTTATTTTCTTCTGATGTATCTAATATCAGTTATGAAATGGTTTGACCCCGGAGGTCGTGCCGCATGGATGCGGGAAACAAATTAGGTCACCCAAGTCTTGTGTTCAATTCCTGATTCAAATGGCAAGTAGGATTGGGTCTTCCTACCTTGTCCGGAGATTATAGGGCGCTCACCTTGTGAATTAGAGTCAGCACAAAAGTTCACTACTCAAGGTTGCTAGGCATCTGATTCCTCGGCAACAAAAAAGTTATGAAATAGGAGTATATATCTATTTATGAACTTCAGAAAAATGGTCACTCTCCTTGAAGTTCATATTTAGGTATTAATTTGACACTTATAAATTAATTATCTAAATCATTTTTATAGATGTGCATTTATGTTAAAACATAAATGCAGCTCAAGGATTATTTATTGACACGGCAATTGTAAGCATGACATGTTATTACCATTAAATGCCATGAAGCTCAAACAAGCCATTGGGCATGACAATGTGGCATAACAAACACATAGTAGGATTGAAAAATCAGCACAAGTTGCACCCACAAGTGAGAAATGTATACATGACCTACAACATCCAATCCAAAGAAATGAGAAAATAATATGCTTGGCACTTTGATCGGAAATTTGGAGAAAATAAAGTGCTTGGCACATTAACTATAAGATCAGACGAAATTTCCTACTAGGTGCTTCGATGAATTTTTTTTAAATAATACGACTTTTGCATGCTTCCACAGACACAATAATGTTTCTTACTTTAGCATTGCTCTTTGTTTTGATGGTATTTTTGTTTTAAAAGGGTAAAAATTTAAATATTTCCTAACTGAACTAGACAAGTTTTATCAGTCCAGACCGAAGCTCATCCAGGTCAGACCGAACATGTTAACTATGGCTTAAGGTTAAATTTGGCACCAAAGATGAGATTGACATTGTCGCTCAAGGTGTTAGATGAATTTTATCAACACAAGTTGGTTTGGAAAATTATTTTTAAAAAATGTCATACATATGTGCAGAATCTAACACAAAATCGACATGACCATTTTGGTGCATATGTGAACTTAAACCAAATTTGACTTCCATGGTTTGATCACTCACCATATTAAATCTAAAACAAGGTGTCCACATGATAGTTTTACATTTTTCCCCATAAACCCTTCGGTAACATGTTTATGCTGAACCTGAAACCACTTTCAATGACAATCTTCAACTTTAGGTTCCTTACTCAAATAGTTATATTTGTAAATAAGATTGTCCCTCTGTTTGTAAGCAACCCACCAACATCTTCCTTCCCTTGAAAAGCTGTCAAAATAATATATCATTAATCAAGGGAGCATATATCCTTGGGGCATTTTGCTGTTATAATTGATCTTAGCCAAATTAAATGCAATTCCCCATGGCTACTTCTGACAATGGTCATTGCTCTAAAGTTCAAACATCTCAAGAATATAAGCAACCAATGTCACCATCTTTATACAAGTCCTATGTTGCCAGGATATAAGTACGGGTTTAATATGCGGATACGTCAATTTTTAAAACCCTTCGGTACGATACGTCTTGGATGTGTCCGTACATATAGATTAAAAAATTTTTATATATATATATATATATATACACTCATTTTATTCATTTTTTAGTCCATAAGAAATACAAAACTTGAAAAATATAGTACAATCAATGTTCAAAACATTCAATATACTTAAAATTTTACATTTTCTATGATATACGAATATTGTATTCCTTTATGTTTCATCCATTTCCTTTGTGATTAATTTTGTGTTGCGATGGTGGACATCAAAGATGTATACATGGAGCTCCTAAAGGAGCTATTTAATGAGGTTGACTCTAACGTGCCAATGATAACTAAAGAAGTCAGTCCAATGGTTGATTCTAGCATTCATATTATCCAAAATCACCTTCTAATCCTCCTTAAGGATGCGGGAAGGAGTCAATGTTGTGCCTTAATAGCTTCTGGGAAAGGATGCTCTTTAAAACTTTAAGCTATACACTTTGCGGTTTCAAAATTTTCTATTAGTATTGAAGATCACTTGATATTTGATCTCATAAATAACTTGTACGAAGGCTCGCATATATGTCCAAATTTCTATGAATAACTTCTTTCCTTGGCCAATTGTGATGATCCCAAATAATTACCTAAAACATTTTTAATATCCTTTCAAAATTTTATCTTCAATAAACTAGAGGGATTTTAACCAATCTCTAGGTTTTCGTTGTGGTGGCCATGCCCTCCTAGTCTAGTCCTCAATAAAACTGAAGTTTGTTTGAGTCAAAATAAAATAAAACTTTTTAGAGCCCCCCCACTGCCCCACCCTGTGGGTACGTCCCGGGTAAGTCAAGACGTGCCAAAGACCTACATAGACATACCCAAGACGCATCAGTACCGTACTTGGGACATATTGTACCGAGTACATATCCAAGGGGGTACGGGAGGGTGGGTGGCGAACCCTGGTAACATAGTATAAGTCTTGACATGTCACCAAGTGATGTTGCTGTGTTACTAGGCCTTCACATCTACCTCCTCTGCACTGATACAGGGGCATGATCAAACATGATTTAAAACTTTCTACCTCCTTTGTTTTGTTCATCAAGAATCCATCATAGCCTTTTTGCATTTGATTCATTGTATTCCTCTTTGTAGAATGTTGGTGTAAGGTACCTTCCTATGTTGACTCCGAGTCAGACTGTAAATATGGCTTTCTCCTTTGCCTCACTTTGCTTCTGTGAAGTAAATCAGGATCTAAACAGTATTTGATGCACAAGTATTAATTGATAGATGTATGCAAAATAGCAAATCAGCAATCACAGACATGACTATAATATGAGCTAGAAGAACAATGGAATAGAATATATATTGCAGATCGCAACCACCATTCTTTTGCATGAAAGCTTCATGATCAAATGAGAAAAATGACCACACAAATAGTCACCCAAAGGATACCTTCCAGAGAAGCATACCCCTTAAAAGTACATTCTGATAACTAAGCCTTTAACTCATCAACGCAAACTTAAGTCTTCATTAATAGTTCAATTAACTAATCTCTGAATTATGGCCTATTCACTATTCAATTTGTAAAATTCTAAGCCTAACAGTTTGCCAAACAATACATCATTGGGGCCCACATACCTCCAAACTATTTGACAAAAGGTTTGTGTACCGCATGATTCTGACTGACAATTGAAGTCATCAATCATTTTGCTTTCACACCCTTTTCACCTAGTTCTTACTATACACATATTGAAAAAAAAACAGCTCAACGGTTCCAATCATATTTGTCTTTCAGAGGTGTCAATCATTGATCAATGTGTGCCAGTCGTCACCATCATCATTTCAGGCTTCTTTTCAATTTTAATCACATAAAAAGCATACCCCTTGAACGTGCTTTCCCATCAATAAACCTTTAATGCTTTATTATCGAACTTTTATGTTTTCCTTATCACTTCAATAAACTAAGCCCAACACTACCCTCTACAAAGAACATCCAATCTCTTGACTAGCATAGAGCTAAGTAGTACACATGTCCTTGGTGGATTTCTTGGCGGCACTGTTGGTCCTGTTGCTTCTCCAATTGTTGGTAACATTAATATCTTCTATACCTAGCCATTTTTTGAGCACTTTGATGGACTAGACTCTAGTTTTCTCTCTTATTGTTGGGTCACCCACTAAAGAATTCACTCCTAGTTCTAAAGAATGATTTGTATTGGTTGATTTTCCACAAGCTAAACTTGCATATCTCAAATACATTTATATAAAAAAACACCGAAAAGAATAATCTCAAGGTTCCTATCTTAGACTTGTCACATACCACATTGATTGATAACTTCATTACCTTCTTCTTGAATTTCCCAATGACCAGTGACACATGACCTCAATCTAGCTTCAGCATTGCATCAAGGTTGTCAACATCTTTCCAAGAACACAAAATGAGCTCCAAATTCTACTGTGTGACCAAAGATATTACAATTACATATATTACAGCCCACCACCCCTGATTGCCATCATAAACTGCCTCTCGGCATAATTATGATGAAGAATTGTAGTCAGCTGAGTCATTTGATCCCAAAAAAAAATGTTAGGGTCATGCATCTCATGAGAGACACCCATTTGACACCAAATAAATATTAGATTAGTGTGTATTAGTAATTAAAGATATTAATTAATTACTAATACAAGTAGTTAAGTTACTTCAAATAGTTGAAACAGTTGAGGCATATGTGAAAACTTACTAAAGCTTGACAAAGCAGTGTAAATCTTAGCAGAGTCCTTTGAATATAGTGCAAGCTTTATCAATAAAGTATAACGATTCTCTTCCATTCATCCTGTGTTTGAAAACTTATCAGTGGTATCAAAGCCAATAGCAGCCATTGATCCTTGATGAGGGAAAACGTAAGAGGCATGATGGAGGAGGAGCATGTGAAGATTTCCTGAAGAAATTTATTTGGTAAAGTTTTTTTAAACAAATCTGAATACATCCTACCTGAAGCACCATTTTATTTGATCTGGCATTATAAAATTGGTTGGTTGGGCGTTCATTTGCTTCCACAGAGGTTGAACATATGATTTTTGAGTGAAGACACCAGCTGCAAGGGGCGTTGAACAGGGGGTGCTGTTTTAAATCTGCATATCTGTCTGAAAACAATAAAATCTGCTGTTTGGCACTGGAAATTTATTGGAAGGGCACTGGAAAAGAAGAAAACTTGTATCTGTCTCTTTGTGGTTTTGTTTCTATTGGATGAGCTGACATGGTGCTGGAAAGATGAAGTGGCACTGAAATCCTCTCCCGGGGCTGAAATCTGACAAAAGGCCGTCAGAGGTCTTGAAAAGTTTGATAAAAACCAAAATAGCTAGTTCTCTATGCTAAGGCGTTTCAAATTTATGTGAAAATGTTAAAATGATATAGCTGGTGTTGAAATCTGTTAATAAGGCTGGAAAAGCGTCGAAAAAGACATGGTAAATAGAAGTTGCGCACTGACCCCACATTTAAAAATGATACAATGATGAAATATTTTTGGTGAGAGACATATTTGACCTGCAACTAGTGGAAAACTTATAATTAGCATAAGTTTTGCATTCAATGGTTGAATGTAGCTTAAGACTGCTCATTTTTCATGGAAAGCAAATTTTGAGAGCTTCCAAACAGACTATTTCCGCCGCTTGTGTTGTCGGAAACAATGCAATTGTACTTCAAGGTTTACAGCCCCTAGGGATCTGACAGGCTCACAGAGCCCACACACCCATCTTCAGTGAGTTGCTAGGTCTAAGAATGGGTTTTGTTATGGTGACAATATTCGATAGACAAATATATGTTGTTTTTCTACAAAATTTTGGTTTTCAATTCTTTAATATCATTAATGAGGACCAAACTAGGTTGTTTTAATGATGTTTCGTGCTACAAGGACTTCTCACCTCGCCTAATAGGGGAGGGAAGATATTGTGTTAGCCTTTGATCAGTCATCGTTGACAGTATGAGTTTGCAGGGGAGTTGCTAGCACCAGTAGTGTTGAGCAAAGGTTCATCAGCGTCATTGGGCATCAGGAAGATGTGCCATACATAGTACATGATAGTCACTATGTGAACTTTTCTGTGAGGCCTTATGTGGACTGATGTAATTGAGCAAACCTTGAATGTGCTTATACTGCAATACCATTCATGCCACAACTCACACAGTAGCAAGCTTCCAAGTGAAGGAAGCAGCATCAGTTGATTAGTACCACAATGTACAGTGTGTTAATTTGTAAGTGCAACAAAGACTATTGGATGACTTCACAGTCATATCGTTCAGATCATCTTCTATACCCCTTTGCATCAAGGGGATTTATTGGTTCATTTGATCCAAAAGTGTTTGTTATTGTGTTTAGTTCATTAGTGTTGTACAGGGCATGCATCTCATCAGAACCACCCCTTTAATAATAAATAAATATTCAATTAATGTTTATTAATAATTAATGGTATTTATCAATTACTAATGCTAGTAGTTAAGTTGGTATTTGAACCCATTGAACTGCATGTGAAAGCTTATTAGAGCTTAACAAAGCAATGTAAATCTTAACAGAGCCATTTTAATACAGTGCAAGCTTTATCAATAAAATATAGCTATTCCCTTCCATTCATCGTGTGTTTGAAAACCTATTATGGTCAAGGGTTTATTGTAGTCATTATCAGATTTTTAATTTCATATAGTGTTTGTTATTGTGTTTAGTTCATTAGTATTGTACAGGGCATGCATCTCATGAGAACCACCCCTCTAATAATAAATAAATATTCAATTAATTTTTATTAGTAATTAATGGTATTTATTAATTACTAATGTTAGTAGTTAAGTTAGCTCAGGTATTTGGACACATTGAACTGCATGTGAAAGCTTATTAAAGCTTAACAAAGCAATGTAAATCTTAACAGAGCCATTTTAATACAGTGCAAGCTTTATCAGTAAAATATAGCTATTCCCTTCCATTCATCATGTGTTTGAAAACCTACTATGGTCAAAGGTTTATTGTAGTCATTATCAAATTTTTAATTTCATTAAGTACTCCTTATGATTCCCACAACATATGTTTTTGGTGTCAACTTGCAATATGCTGTCATTGGCCATTTTTCCACTGCTACTTCATCAGTTCCTTGCCCACTTATTTCAAATGTCATGCTTATTACCTCTCTTCTCGTATGTATGTATATATATATATATATATATATATATATATATATGCTCACCAGTTGGCAACTTCAAGCATAATTATGTTTTGCCCTTATGTAAGACAATGGACGTTTGTCACAATCAAGGAAAAGAGCTTGTTTCCCAAGCATTCCCTTTGTACGTGGTGGTTGACGTCAAAAATTGTCAAATCTTTATACAACAAATGTCATCGCCGACCCTATCTTTAAAGAATTTATGTAAGCAGCCCATTATGTCTGTAAGTTGAGCATGAGACCCAATTTCTACTTGTCATCGTCCCTCACTAAAATTATCATCAATTGTTGGATGCCATTTGTTGTCGGCATAGGCTTGTCCAGCCACTTTTTAATTTCGATAAGATATGTTGGCTGCAGTATCTAATTACTCATTTTCCAGTAGAAGAAAACCTTTATAGAAATATAATGGTTGGCACAGCTTGTCCTATTATACAATGCCTATCCTCATTAACAATCAAACGTTAAGTCTCTAATATCATGAATCTTAACATTTCAAATCAAACAAAATTCTATAAACCATTCAGCCTCTTAATGAACCTCTGTGAGGCATTTAAAAATGATAAAATGATGAAATATTAATGGTGAGAGATATATTTGACCTGCAACTAGTGGAAAACTTATAATTAGCATAACTTTTGCATACGATGGTTGAATCTAGCTTAAGACCACTCAAATTTCACGGCAAGCAAATTTTGAGAGCTTCCAAACAGACGATTTCCTGCCACTTGTGTTGTCGGAAACAATGTGATTGTACTTCAAGGTTTACAGGCCCCTAGGGATCTGACAGGCTGACAGACCCGACACACCCATCTTCAGTGAGTTGCTAGGTCTAAGAATCAGTTTTGTTATGGTGGTGATATTCAATAGATAAATATATGTTGTTTTTCTATCAAATTTTGGTTTTCAATTCTTTAAATCAACTTCAAGCATAATTATGTTTTGCCCTTATGTAAGATAATGGACTTTCGTCACAATCAAGGAACCCACTTTATACAACAGATGTCATTGCCAACCCTATCTTTAAAGAATTTATGTAAGGAGTCCACTATGCCCATAAGTGGAGCATGAGACCCAATTTCTACTTGTCGTAGTTGCTCACTAAAATTATCATCAATTGTTGGATGCCATTTGTTGTTGGCATAGGCTTTTCCAGCCACTTTTTAATTTCAATAACATATGTTGGCTGCAGTATATCCTAATTACTCATTTTCCAATGGAAAAAACCTTTATAAAAATATAATGGTTGGCACTGCTTGTCCTATTATACAATCCCTATCCTTCCTTCCAATTGTTTTTAAATCAAATGTTAAGTCTCTAATATCATGCATCTTAACATTTCAAATCAAACAAAATTCTATAATCCATTCATACTCTTGATGAACCTCTGTGAGGCATTTCATCCACCAGATTCCTGACTTTCTATCTTATATTCTGGTTTTGCTTCTTGCTTCATCTTTTTGAACAATTTTGTGATGATTTGTAGCCCAGACACTATTTCATCGTCCTCTTCATCTCTGTCATAAATTAATAATTGTTGTTCCACATCAAACATACAGTTTGAAGTTTTTTTATTTCTCCTTTGTCTAAATCCTTTTCTTAATGCTCTCACAAAGTACTGTATAATGTTTGTGCTAAGTCCGACATTCTTCAATTATAAATTACAATCCTTAATAACTCTTGGGGTCCTAAGTTTAATGACTGCAATGCATTAATGATATATTCATCTGTGCACTATCAGTGACATATTTTACAAAAATTCTATTAGTGAAATGCTCATGTGTGCCATCAGCGATATATTTTATGAAACTCTGATTCTAATGTTTCCCACCCTTTCTTACTATCATATGTTAATTGGTTAAACCATTTCGTAATGAAACCTTCCGCCACACATGCACATAAATATATTTTTCACTTTATCATCTGTTACCAACTTACCCTATTTACTTTCTAGAAGTTAATCCGGTTCAAACACTAAGTGAAATCTGCTGATTTAATTATACTAGTATAGATATCTTAAATACATCTATCTAAAATATGCCGAGAGATCTCAATCACAACGGACCTATCTAACTGTGTAAAATAAATATAATATAATAAGTATATTATAATAAATGTATCTATATGAAATACATCAATAGATATCAATTTCAAGGTTCTTAGGTTTGATTTTTTACATACTTCTTTAATCAACAACTTCATTAAATTCTCTATCAATTTCCCATTGATTTGTGGCAAATGGAATCATTTAGCTACACGGTCTCAAAAATATCTATTCAAGAAAAAAAAAGACCCAAATATTACTTCATGACCAAGATATTACTATTTTTCTATGTTCCACCAAGTTTCCGGGATAGGGACGGCAGGGGATGGGGGGGACGTGCTTCGGATGGATTTTTTTAGGCCTTTTTTAGGGACAGCAGCAAAAATTTTAAAAATATAGGAAATTTCAAATATTCATATGATAACATTGCTAAAGCAAACCTTAATACATAAAATTAGAGTTGAATTGAGATTTCACATAAGATTTATCATTTAACCTTAAAAATATAGGAAATTTCAAATATTCATATGATAAGTATAACACATTGATAAACTTAAACTTAAAGCATTCCTCACTGTCTTCTTGCATGAAAACTCCCCATTCGTGTAGGAAAAAATTGGTTTGTAACAAGAATATGATATACCAAGATCAAAGACCAAAAAGTCTGGCATTTTGTGGCATATTTCTATGGAAAGAAAAGCGCTACAATATATTTTCTTGTAGACATCCATAAAGTAAATGTTGATAGAACTGTTTGAATTGTGTGGTGGCATATAAATTTATTAAGGATGGATGATAAACAACATGCAGGCTTCAAAATTCAAAATTGAAATCACACGATAAGAATCCTATCAATGTCATGTAATCTAAAGAGACTACAAGTATAAGCTCCATACTTTATAATAGAACTATTTTATTCATTTCTCTCACAACTTATAGATTATACCAATGGATGATAACTAAGACTAACCACACATGACTTCTTAAAGGTCTGTTGTTGACCATTTGAACGAAGCCAGCATGCAGCTTTGATTGAAGATATCCAAAACAAAGGGGTGACATTTAATAACATATAAAGTATTTCTCTCAATTATAATAGCGGAATATACCAGCCCATTTCATCTTCAATCTCCTCAATTATCTAATCAATGCAGACCATTGATTTAAATATAAACATTGTTTTGGTAACCAACTATTTTCTGTTATTGTTAATCTCTTGTTGGCTTTTAGTAGTGTCTTATCGACTCTTTTGTTATGTTTAGTTGTAGTTGACAGTTGTGTTTTAACCGAAAATCATTGGTTCTTTGATTCTTTTGTCATATAAACAGAATGATTCATTTCAGGGGAAGGGCACTGATGTGACAGTTCCTCCCTGTACCAAGTGATTGTATTGAAGTTTGAACACTACCTTATGCAATAAATTTGTTATTCAAAAATGAGCTTCTTTTTTGTTTTGATGTTTGTTTTAGGTTTAGGGCACTTAGAAATGAAAGTGGGGGTCCTTGTGGGCCCCCACATTGCTTTACTTTTAATTAAAAGTGTGTTTTTTTTAATGTGTTTTTAAGGCTGTTTGCTTAGGGGACGGCTGGACGTCCCCGGTACGTTTAGGGGACGGCTAGAAGTCCCTAAATGTACTGGGGATGTCCAGTTGTCCCCTACCGTCCCTTTTTTTTTTTTACGTCCCCGGGATGTTTCCTAAAATTTGCAAAGTTTGGGGACGGGAAGGGGACGTTTCCTACCCGTCCCCGAGGTTCCGAAACGTCCCCAAGGTCCCGTGGAACATAGCTATTTTTTTATTGACTTCTCCAAGAAAAAAAAAACAAAATTATTTAAGTGACAGTCCAATAAAAGTCAAATTTATGAATTAACTGTCAGATCATGGTCAAATGAATGTCGAATTTAATGTCAAGAATAAAAGTGAACATTGCACGCCATTACAACCTTGCCGCCATTATAGAATGCCTCTCGACGTAATTAAATCATAATATTTTGGGAATGATAAGTGTTTTGGTTCCACCTTTTGCCTTTTTGAGCTTTAACTCTATATTCTAATTTGTTGTGCTCCTCTTTACTCCATCTTGTATAGAAAAGTGACTCGTATCCTAAGTGCATATATCCCTTTCAGACCATCCTAGACTAAACTTCTAGTCGAATCTTAGGAAGAACTTTTACAAAGCGCCTCCTCCCTTGTTTTAGACTTCTTTTGTGAAATTATATAGCTAACAAACTCACCGGAAATCAGCTAGTAGTAAAGTTAGGTCACCTCGTGAATTAATTTTCTTGTTGTGTGAATAACATTTGTAAGGATGCCTACTACCCAGTCAAAAGGCTCGAGTTTGAGTTCGTGTTCGACAAGAATAAAGTTCGGTTTATGTTCACCAATTGTCCAATTTCAAAAAAAAAAAGTGCCTTTCAGTTCGAACAAAAGGATTTTTTTCATTTAAATTTTCTAAAAAAATCAAAAATATGTCAAAGGAACAAAGTAGAGAGAACTTTCCGTTCTCTGTTTTCACGCGGTATATGTATATATATACCTTTATAAAATAGTACAAAATCATGTCAAAACTTCCCGGTTTAAAATAATGGATAAAATTCGATGTGGATAAAGCTCAGCTAAGTTCGAACATTTCCATGAAACTCAGTGTACCTTGTGACATTGCCTGCTACTACCCAAACTATCAAAAGAAATTAATATGAGAGTGCCAAAGGGAAAATATGTACAGCACTTGTCAAATACAATTATCTTTGATACTTAACTAGCAATATTAAAATTGAAAAGGTTGTCCATTTTGGAAGAGAAGGCCGGAAAAAATTGAAGAACCCTTTTTTTTCAATTTATTCAAATCAAATTTCGATCCACCTCCCCAATTCAATCCCATCATTGGATTATACATTAATGATTCTGCAGTGCACATTCAAAAATATGACCAAAGCCAACCAAAGTGAATGTTGATACTTACAGGCACTTTGAACCATTTTTTACTTTCCTGCAAAATAGCATACAAACAAAAACAATTAGCAAAAACCATTTGTTACTTTTCCTTGAAATAGCATAGAAATAAAAACCATCATTATTAATTTTCTGAACCATTGACAAAACTATCATAAACTAATTGAAGAAACATACCACATCTGGTCTCTTTGTAATCTCGACTATTTCACGACCAAGCTTTTTTCCTTGCTTAGCTCCATTAGCTGTGGTGCTGTCTTTGCCATTTTTTCGGAGGTTTTATTAAAGTTGTCACTCAGTTTGGCCTTCTTAACAACTCTATTTTCGGGGGCTGAGAATTCTTTCTTAGAATCTGTTTTTTTCCTTGTAGCAATTTCCGAACCATCCGTTTGCAATCTCATCATCCCATTTGCTTCCTCGTCTGAGTCAACCATAATTCTTGCCCGTTTGATAGGCTTTTTTTTTCTTTGGATGTCTCATTGTTATTGCCCTTTTTCTCATTGGATCTTACTTCCAACTGTGGACATTGTTTTGGACTATCTACATTAGCAGCTATCTTTGACGGCATTTCTGATTCAGCTTTTGTGGGTTCCTGGTTTACAGTCTCTGACTTTCTTCGTTCATCATTCGAATTCTCATTCCTTTCTGTTTCTTTCTTTGCAGTCTCAATCTTATTTGATTCTTCATTTCCAAACTCTTCATTTTTCAGTTCATCCTTCAAAATGTCGCTCTTTTTTATTTCTTCCTTCGCAGTCCCATTCTTCTGTTCCTCCCTTGCAGTCTCAATTGTTTTCAGCTCCTCATTGGCAGTTTCATTCCCTTTCAGTTCTTCCTTTGCAGTCTCAATCATCTTCAGTTCCTCTTTAAGGGTCTCATTTCCTTTCACTTTCTCGTTTAAAGTCATAACTTGTTTCATTTCCTTGTTTTGAGTTTCATTATTGTTTGGTTTTTTCTCTGATGTTTTGGCCTGCTTCAGTTCCCCCTCATTTCTAATCCTATCTACCTTTCTTTTATTAAGTACCCCTGAAATTCCTGGTTTGGCTTCTCCTTCCCTGATAAAAGAGAGCCATTTGCCATCGATTTATTTCCCCAGATTGTAATAGTCCCATTTTTGTTAAAAGCGATCTCAGCTGTAACATGTATTTGAGCTTATGAGTGTACAATAATGCTCGAGAAATACCCAACAATAAAGCATAATATATTGAAAGTGAAAAATCCACAAACCCCTTTTTAAGCATGAAAACCAACTCACCTTCAATGCCTGCAAAACTTTCTGAAACCATATGATTATCAACATCAAAGGTCCGGTTATAAAAATAATCTGCATTATTCAAGTCTTCTTCTGAAGGTTTTGGATTCCGTGGATCTGCGGATGTGCAAATTACTTTACATTTCCCAACAATCACCTCCTATAATTAGGAAACAGTCAATGGTTTAGCTTATCAGCCATAAAGTTAGGACGAGTGTTACATATCAACAATTGACAGAACATTATATTCATATCACTAAAACTATAGATAAAACACAATGTTCTTAGCATTCACATTCATCTAAAGATTTGGACCTCCAATTTATCATTTATTCAGGAATGTTAGCAATTACTTTTATCGCCCATGAATGAGCAAAGTAGTTCAGCCAGACTCGAGAGTGTGTTGAATGCCATTTGAAAATCAGGAGTGCTACAAACGACTCCCACCACATATAAAAAGACCTAAAACTAAATCTAGATTTAGATCTAGAAGGCAAATGAACCTAACCAGCATATACAAAGCCGTTCCAAACAATTATAGGAAAAAAATGGCTTTGTGCTAAACAGAGAACCGCCAATAGAGACAAATGAAGAGAGCCGTTGCAATACAAAGCTCTTTATATTAGAATCCGGAGTAGAAAACAACCAACATCCTCCTCAGTCTGCACAAAAGGGCCTATATAAACTGTGATGGTGTCCTCGGAGGAATCACCACTGTTCCAATGACCAAATTAAACAATCATAGGAAGAAGTAATATAGCCCTTCCATTGTCTCTACTGGCATCCATGATTGACTGATGCAGACAAGGTTAGGGAGCCCAATGAAGAGCCACCTTAGACTATGCAACCCTCATAGATTCACACAAAAGTTTACAAAATATGTATACGAACAGAGAGGAAATAAACAGCAGAAACACGGTAACAATTTTATTGAATTAACTCGGAGGAATAGCACCCACGCACAAACTGATTGCCAATGATGCGATATCAACAATTCATTTAGAAAATGAAGCAAACCAAAGTCTGCTCTCGCACTATATATCTCACTTATGGGCTCAACTCTCGCCAATCATCATAATGTCATCTAGGTACACAATCACAAACGTCCCCAAAAACAGTTTTAGGACTTCATTCATCAACCTCATGAAGATACTCAATGCATTGCTCAATTCAAATGGCATTACAAGCCACTCATACAATCCTTGCATCTTGAACATAATTTTCCACTCACCACCTTCTCTTATGTGAATTTGGTGATATTCGCTCTTCAAATCAACCACATTCCATGATGTCATCCATGCACAGAAATGGAAACACGTACTTGATAATGATCTTATTGATTTCTATGGAATCGGTATGCATATGCCATTCCCCACCTTTCTTCGTTGCTAGAACTATCGGCAATAGGGACAGGCTTAGATTCTCTTTGATTAATCCATTATCCAACAAGTCCTAAACTTGTTTTTGAATCTCCATATTCCCTTGAAGTGTCATCTTGTTTGCCGCTTTGTTCGGTGAACTTGATCTTGGAGTTAAATCCATGTGGTGATTTATGTTTCTCGCAGTAGCAACCCCTCTCTTGAAACTATTACCGCACACTCCCTCAACATGAACTTCACTTCACATGGTAATGGTTCATCTCTCTTCACCATTGTCTTTGTGCTTTCCATTTGCACGGACATTTGCTATTAGCACAAAACATGCATTGGTCTACCTTACCTCATTCAGAATTGTTTTCCTTAAAGCAACAAAACCTTGGACCTTACTCCACTCAACTTTTCTCCCCATTGGATTCAAAGTGTATTCCTTTTCATCCTTCATCACCTTGTAGGTATTCGCACGGTCATCATGTTGCGCCTTCCGATCAAACTGCCAAAGTCTTCCAAGTAGCACATGACATGCATCTATAGGCATTATGTCGCACATAACTTCATCTTCGTATCTCCCTATCTAGATGCCTATGTCACACATAACTTCATCATTGTATCTCTTTATCTAGAACTTGACCAAACACCAAAAGTTGGTGTCCCTTTTGCAACCAAGAAACTGTGTTGGGATTAGAATGTGCAATCCCCTTCAATCCCAACTTATCTACCATTCTTGTGCAACCAAATTATTGGTGATGTCACTATCTAAAATAAACTTACAAACCTTTCCTCCCGATTTACATGCTATCATGAACAAATTCTTCTTCTCTTCAAGACCAGCTTCTTCATTTGTTGGTTTCAACAACACACGCTTGAACACTAACGCCTCTCCCATCTATGGGTCTTCTCTGCAATTTGATAGATCTTTTCATCGACTTGCACAATGTGCACACTTGCATTGTTATGTTTCTCATCATTCTAAGTGTGTGGACATTCGAAAGCTCTATGTCGTGTTTCTCCAAACCTATGGCATGTGCCACTGAGCTTGTGATCTCTTTCACACCGGAAGGATCCTCTTCACTTGGATGTATTTCCTCCTCCTTTAGGTGTTCCTTCATTGCACAACATCACTTTAACCTTCCCTTCTTATGCAGAGTTTCCCCTACCACCTTGTATGTAGCCTTATGCGGCATTTTCCTTGCCTCATGTAGCATTCTGCTACTTACACAACAGCTTCTCCTTTGCCTCATTTAGCATTCTGCTACTTACACAACAGCTTCTCCTTTGCCTTCAATACATAGTGATAGGCATCCTTTACTAATTGTACTTAGATCATTCTTAATTCATCTTGAATTGCAATCTGCAATCCATTCATATATCAAGAGATCTTCTCCATGTCTTCTTCTACATGACCCGTTCAAATGGTGAGTCAATAGAAACTCTTCAATGTATTCCTTCACATTAAGCTCTCTCTCTATCGCAAATTTTGCAACTTCTAGAACAAATAGGGTTGGTAGTTCGTGGTCAAGAAATTTGCTTTGAGTTTTGCTACCAATCTCCCATGTCTTGATCTTTGGCTTGCCTCTTTGCACTTTGTCTATCTAGATATGCTCCCACCAAAGATATGCATGACCTTTCAACTTAGTGCAGGAAAATTTGAATCTCCTTGGATCTTCCATTTCCTCATACTCGAAATTGTTTTCCAGTTTTGTTATCCAATTAATGAGGGCTTCTAGTTTCAACCTTCCAAAATAACTCGAGGTATCCAATTTTGGATTATTCCCCATCCTTCCAATTGCATGTAAAAGCCTTTCTTTTGGCCCATCAGCGTGCACATTTCCTTTTTCTTCATTTGGTGTTTGTGCTCTTTGTTGCACAGATTCTATTTCATTATCACTTTGATCCTCCACAACAACCCCTCGTCGTTGTATGGTTTCCTGACCTCTAAACGAGCTTGCATAATTCTCATCACTTTTGCCATGTCCTTGAGTCTTGTGCCTTGGTATCTACAACCTCTTACAACATTTTTTTATGTGCCATTATATCACGTCAAAAATGTGAGATCTACAGCCTCTACAACCTTCACACCTTCTACCCAACAATCTTCTTACTAGAAGATGTTTGCAACGATTTTCTACCCATATTCGTAAATAAGGAAACATGTCAATGCTTACTATGCAATCCTCACACCTTCTACCTAACAATTACATTTTAGAAGATGTTCACAATGATTTTCTATCTACACTCTTAAATGTGGAAAACCATCAATATCCGTCGTGCTTGATTCGCAAGCAAAGAAAACCATACAAGACATGTATATGAACACAAATAATGCAGACGAGATTAGGGAGCCCAAAGAAGAGCCCCCTTATAACACGTAGCCCTCGAGAGATTCACATGGAACTATACAAGACATGTATATGAACACAAATTGGGAATAAACAAGCAGTAAAAACAACGCAAGTTTAATTATCTTAACTCAGACAAACAACACCCACATACAAACCGATTGCCAATAATGCAACCTTAACAATACATTCATAAACAATAGTAAACCAAAGTCTGCTGATCGAACTAAATATCTCACTTGCATGAGCTCGAATCTCGCAAATCATTAGTTCATTTCCTAAGGCCAATGGCTTTATTTATATAGGCATGCAAGCCACCCAAATGTTACATCAAACTTAGCTACACACTACCACTAAACTCCTAAAATTATGGAACATTACAAAGACAAGGCACAAAGTACCCATCACAAGACTCGAAGCATACCCAATCAGCTAAACCAAGACCTTCGCAATATCGGCGTGCCTCTGTGGTTATTTGTGGAATCATGTAGTTCTCTACCACTTCCTCTAGTACTTCATAGCTTCCAACATATTTATGCATTCTATAGCTTTCTCTATTAACTCACAACTTCCAATGGACTTGAAGTATTTTGCAACTTGCATGGCCCACCCTCAACACATAATGTTGAATTACTACTCAAATTATTTTTTTATTGATATAGGATTTTGCCGATGGACCAGGATACTCCAACATCATTTACAATCCTCCAAACATTGAGAGAAAATTGGGCTTGTGTGTTTGGCATTGTTCCCTGGATCGAGGAGTGTAAAGAATAAGAGGTTTGTATACACACAAAAAAATGTTTTTTAAACTGATCCGAATTGTATTAGAAGCTATTAAAAGGTACAAATTTTGCGATGCAAGCATGAAAACAACTAGTCCAAGCTCGAGCATTATATAACATTGGAATACAAGTATTCATTGTAAAAAGTCTAACTCTAAAATCTTTTAATGTCCTCGTGTACTTTAACAGACTACCATTGTGGTGGAAAGCCATAGCATATCAAATTTTGATTATCCAGAGCCCAATTAGCCAACCCATCAACAACTTTATTGCTTTTTCTAAAGGTATGAGCAAAGAATATTGTTTGAAATTGTTCTTACATCCTTTTTATCTTCCATATTTCTCTTACTGATTTGCCAATTAGAACTCCATCGCTTGTTGGAATCCCATTATAATTCAACTATGAATTTGAATCCAATTCAATCTACATTTTGGTCCAGCCAATCTTCAGGGCTCCCTGCATTCCTTTATAGACTGCTTTCAGTTCTGCCACATTATTAGTAGTGATGCCTAAGTTTTCCGCAAAGAAGAAGATCACTCCTCCATCGTATGTTCTCGCAATTCTCCTATTGCAATTGGCCTTGGATTTCCCCTTGAAGCTCCATCAGTTTTTATTTTGCCATATTCCATGGGAGGAGGTATCCATTGCCCATTTCTATCATTCTTTTTATTTTGAATGTTGGCATTGCAATGCTTCGCAGGTAGTATTGATAGTAATTTACATAAACTTTCCCATTGTGGGCTAAGTACATGAAGGAAGAGATATTTGATGTTTGATGGTTTCAACAAGGTTAATCTGATTTTTGCCACACATCATATCTTTACTTTCTTTTTGAAAAATTTTGGCATTTCTTTCTTTCCATATGCTCCAAAGTAGGAGATAAGATAAATATATTAATGTCCAACGAATGACCACAAAGTACGTCAATGGGAGTGAAAAGGCCCACGCATAAATACAAAGCAAGAGAACCAAAAGGTTCCCAAGAAAGAACAGTGCAAAGAAAATACAAAAAGCCTAAAAAGGCAACAAGAATGGGAAGAGCTATCCCACGAACCCAAACCCGGGTGTGGGAATGCAAGAGAGAAGAAGAGAGGGAAGAAGGTCAAGGAGAGGCGAAGAAGAAAGTCCATCAGGGAGCTCCCCTAACATTCAAGGCCAACTGGAAGAAACTCTGGATGGATTGACGACCGGAAAAAGAAGCGGCGGAGTGCAGGGGCCGTCTACTATGTTGTTGTCTGGACGTCATACTATATCTCAAAGATCTGGTAGATCTAGTTTGTCGCCTGGTGCCGAACCTGGTGAAGACTTGAATGTGATGGCTCGGGGAACTATGGATGGTGTCCCTGGGATGAACAGATCTGCAGTGAGAAGCGAAGCAAGTCTCACATTGGTGCTTAGTACCTCTCATTGAAGGTAGTGTTGTGAAGAAGGAAGTGATCCGGTAGAATCTGGCCTGGAAGGTGGTTGAAGAGTGTGCTCACAAAGCCTCATGGCCTCCTGTATGTATAAGGCTAGACACTTTTGGTCCTCATACCTGAAGAAGTCAGAAAGAGTTTGTGCCCTCCTAAAAAGACAATAGAATCTCCTTCGATCTCATAATAAAGGGGGCATCGAAAAATGAAGTGCATCTCTGTCTCGGTCTCCTGAAGGCTACAAAGCAAACAAGTCCTATCAGAGCGATCAAGGTGATGATCTATCTCGCATCGGAGTCTATGGGAACCAACTTTGATCTGGCCAAAGGGGATACGAAGGGCATGCATCCAGTGACGGAGAGTGTATTGCAAACGGACAATGAGACCGTCCCTCAACTCCAAGAAGTGCTCTGCATAAAAGGCCATTTTAGGGCGTAGCCCCTCGGGGTTCACCCAAGTGGTGTGAATAAATTGCCTATAGATATCCTCTCTAATAAACTTGTTCAATACTTGTCTAGTAGGTAGAAGGTGGCCCGGAGCGTTAAGGGAATACTGGAAGGGGGAAGACGATCCATCGAATACCAACTGTCCCCAGAAGGTCAGAAACCTCAGAATACCAAATGTGGCCCCAACGAGAACCTGAGAGAGCAATGGCCTCCGAGGAGCGATAGGCCAAGTACGGGAACCTATTACGTCCCTCAATCAAGTCGGCAAAGCCTCTAATGCGGTGTAGAAAAGAGATCAGGTCAAACATGGTCTCCAATCTGAAAGGACGAGCACCAAACTCTGCCAAAATGATGTGTTGGGGAACTGTTTGCTTGCATATAATGAACCGGCAAAGGAGTGTCTAAATTCGCTCGATAGGAGAGAAATATTTGTCCACATAACTGGGTTAGGTTTTGGCCTTTAGGGATACAGCTTTGCTAATCTTTGATGAGTTGTTCAAAAGACTTAATATGGTACCACTGGATATTTAACAATCTAGTAAGAAGTTGCCGTAGTGGTATAACCCATGGGCATTGAAAAAATATTTGTACTAGTTTCTTCTTCCTCCCTACATAACTGACATATAAATGGTCCATAGAATCCTCTTTTCATAAGTCTCTCACCTGTTAAGACTCTTTCATGTACTAGCAACCAAATAAAAAATGCTTTCACGATGCAACATTTGTGTACGTTGATGCTTAGTGACATCCATTTGTCTCGACATATTTTGCAAGATCCCCTATCTCACATGTTATAGATGCTTCTCCTATACAACTCCATGTCATATCAACTTGGTCGCCACTTCAAGCTTGAATGTGTCATCCTCCTTGCCTCTGGCTTTTATCATCTTGTCTCTACTTTGTCTCCCCTTTTGTTTTTGTTTTTTATGAGAGAGGCAAGTCCATACGTAGCATATATGCACTCACCACTGGCCATTCCATAATTGCCCAACCAATAATGTGGTTGAACCAACAATTACAAGACTATCACCATAAGTCTTGCCCTACAAATTAGAAATCATGCAACACTTCATCCAAGGAAAAATGGAAGATTTGAAAATGAAAAAATAGTCTCAAACATCATAAAGATCATTTCACTTACCTATCAATTCAAAATTCACTTAACCAAAACCATATTCTTCCAACTCTACTTATACCTCAGTTCTAGACACCATGAGGAATCACAATCATGATTTATACCTCATATTCTCTTGTCCTAGCAAACATATGGACATTTCAATGTTTATAGTCATAGTTACTTAGGAAACTCCATATAGTAGGGATGGTGACCTCATCCTCGTCCCCCATACCCACATTTTCTAGTGACTAAATTTATAAATAATATAGTTGCACCCTTGTACCACGATTTAGATATCATCCTCGTGATAATATCCATACATTCATGTCTATAAGTAACTATGGTTATTGTTATCCCAAATTCGCCCCAAGCAAATTTGGTCGAGAACAAACCCCGCACATAGAAAATATGAAGGGAAAGCGTTTGGACTTACGAGCTCGCATTCGAGCGAGGCAAAGGAAAAAGTTAGCATTCAGGCCCGAGTCGTGGAAAGCGGGCCATCGAGCAAAAGGTGAAAATTTTCCTTTTGACAAAAAGGCCCAAAGACAAAAGGTGAAGCGCATCCCCCAACCAACCAAAGGGTGCCACGTGTCCAAGCGGAGCGGCGGCGGGCGCGGAGTTTTCTGGATTTCTCGATTCTTGCAGAAAAAGGGGAAAAGATAAATTACAGACCCGCAAACCCGATTTTGCCCTAATTTGGCTATCACGTGTTCCATATTAAAGGGGACCCAGTTTTTCAAATTGTTTTCCCGTCCATTTGTACGAACTCGATACAAACTTCGGAGGGGCATATCTTTTGACTTGGGTCTTGAAATATTGCAAATTTGACACTGTTGGAAGCGTCTGGACATCTTCTACGCCATGGAAAGATAAAAAATCATTTTTTCGGGCCCTGGTAGGTGAAAAATGGAGAAAACGTCTTCGGGCCTTTAATGCAGGATCTTCTTGCTCTTCAACTACCAGATCCGATTCGATTCGATCCGCTGGGGAACCAGAAGCGACATATTGTGGGCGGATTTACAGAAGGCATTGATATTCAGTGGTTGAACTTTCAAAGCGAGATTCGATGCGTATCCCAGGGTGGTTGAAACAGGATTCGACTTTTCCCTCCTCTCTCTTTATTTTCTATATATACTGTAACACTTCTTGTTTGAGAAGGAGAGACATTCTGGGCATAGAGAAACTCTGTCAAATTTGTTTCTCGACGTCATTTTTGAGCAGCAAACCTTCTCCCACGCTTGGCAAATGTATTTGTCCCTCTATTCCAAAAATGTAATGGTCTGTGCACCTTCTAGAGCAATAAAAAACGTGTTTTTGTGGTGTTCTTCAACCCTTTGCATCATTTTGTTGTTTCTCCGTGCCTCTCCCTTCTAGATTTGTTTTTATGTGCATGTATTTCACATTTGTAGGTGTAGGATATGTTTCATGGAGCTTAATGGCGAATTTGAAGATCTGGGACGTGTTACTTTTGTCTGACCTCCCTCATCTCCATTTTTCTGTTTCTTTCTCCCTCAATAGAATATCTCGCTTCCTTTACTGGTGTATCACCGCTTTAGTATAGGCTCTATTTTTTCCCTCTTTCTCTCTCCTTGGTTCCTTGCGATGGTTAGATTAGCTTGGATTTAGTTTGCCTACCTTTGGAGTAGCTCATGGCGGGTAGTTTAGGAATAGGAACCAGCCTTCTCTCGGAGGATCATTCCCATTTGAAGGTCCCACAGTTGGGAATGATCCAATGTTATGCAAATCACACCAAATGACCCCGCCTTAGAAAAGCAGATCCGACCACTCATTTGGGGTCTTTATGATTTCGCACTAACGGTTATAGTATTTTGTTAGTGAATTTATCAAACACGTTGCTTAGATCACGTGCGAGGTTTTAGTGTCATCTAGTATATAGTGGATCCCCCTGCGATGAATGAATAATACCAACCTCAAAAGGTCACCTTATATTGACATTGCGCTTGATTCCAGCAAACTACCATCTTAGTTTTTGTTCAGACTTTTGATTATCTCTTAGTTTAGCTTTTAGATTAGTTTTGAAGTAGTTTAGTGCTAGATAACAAAATTTTGATCGCATCTCAGCTTGCACATCGACCGCTTTCTTTTCTTCATTTGACCATATACCAATGGATATTTGAGAGGTTCAGGTATTTGCCTCTTTGAGGCAATCACCTAAGACTGTTTAACACCCCTATACAGCAAATCTTGCATAAGCAAAACAGATTTCTTTGGTCGGTTTGTATTGTTAGGTTACATACCAAGTGTGTGACAAAATTCCTCTTTGTATCCCTTTCACATTTCAATCTTGTTTGCCATTTTTAAGTCACTTTGAGATTTGTGTTCTTTCACACTAAAGACATTCATTTGTGTTTGTATTGACCTTCACATGATTTTTGAAGTCGTCTTTATCTTATTGTTTGATCACATAGCATTCACATTCAGTTGTCCCTTAATATCTACGGTTTCTTATCTTCATCTCATGTCTATATTCACTCGTTTGCACCTCTATTTGCTAGTTGTCATCATTTAGCTTGATATTTTGGCTTGCTTTCTTGAATCTAAGTCTTTTGTGCATTAAGTTGTTAGGAACCCATGTCCTACACTTCTCTTTCCATTATTGGTGTATTAGTCAATATGGACGCATATGCTTTGTAAGTCGTCCCTTGAGCATATTTGAATTATCCCACATAGATGGGAAGTAGTAGTTATTAGAATAGACTTAGTATACATGTAAGTGTTGAGGCCCAAAGAAGGCATCCACAAAAATAATTGTATTGTGCTTGTTCAAAGGAGATTGCCCCTAAAAGTGGCCTACGATCTAAAGGTTATTTGAGTTATTTTCCAATGTTCATTTATTTTTTGCAGTTCGTAAATCTATGAAAAAGGAAGTATCCTCACATCTAGTATCGAGCACTTTCTTGGCCTTGAGGGTCAATTTTGAAGAAAAATTCAAAAGTGGCTTTCTAGGAGTTGCACCATTTACAAAAATATTTTCCTTGCATTTGTTTTCAACATATTCATTTTAGGTTCGGATAAGGGTAATGCACATCCGCATAAATGTAGGAAGACCATGGGCATAAACCCTAAAACACATTGTGAAGACTACCACAAGAACCCCAAAGTAGCTGGCACATTGAGAGGACTTGTCGGCAAAAATGGCAATGGCCCATCCCGATTGACTAGTTTCAGTTTCCACCCATGAGGTAAACCAAGAGTTGTTTGTGGTAACGGCCGCATTAGGATGATGAAGGGGTAGGTTCGTGACTAGAAATTTTTGGTGAGCGGTATTCATTCAAATGACATTGGTGGTCGGAGAGAATCATTAAAACCCTTAGAGTGATCACTAATAGTTTGAGAATAGTTGAGTGGCACACTTAATAGTTGTGAATGCACACTTACAAGTTGTTGGATAACAACAAAGCGACTATCATTTTTTTAAGGAAAAAAGGAAAAAATTGGTTTTTATGTCATATCTTTCCTTTTATAATTCCTTTGACTATCAAAATTTCTAGAACACACTGAAATTCCATTATGCATTTCTTTCCTTGAGGGTCCATATCGAAATTCTACTTATATTATAGAGATCTCAATTTTTAATCTTTTAGAATTTTGCCAATGACTTCTTTAGTTTTTCCATAATTGCTTTGAAATTTTCCCACAGTGTTCCACTCCATTTTCTGCTCCTAAGTCCCTCTTGAACAAATTTCCCAATTTTTCCATTACATTTCCGAAATTGCCCTTACCTTCGTCCATCCTAATTAGGAAGTGCCAAAAAACCAGAAAAAGACATTTACCCCATCTAAGTGAAGTTCAAATTAAAATTTTCCCTTATTGACTATGTCTTAGAACACGTTTTCTTTCCCTTGCCAAAAATAATTCAAAAAAACACTACTTATGGTAGCCACCCGTGCAAACACAAAGATCATGGAGGAAGAAATCGCAACATTGAAGTCTAGGTCATTGAGTTAACCGATATGATGCATGGACTAAACTAGCAATGAATAGCCTTTTGCTCAACAAATTGCAAAAGAGTCTTCTTCAAAGAATAGCTTCTCTTCTCCCAACACATCCCGTGGGCCCAAGTTGGACTTTCCAAGGTTCAATGGTCCCGATGTTATAGGATGGATATATCTGTCGAGTAATTCTTCAACCTTCACAATACTTATTCTATAAACCAAGTCCTAATTGCTTCCTTCCACTTGGAACAAGAAGCACTTCAATGGTATCATTGGTATCTCAAATCGAATGATGAACCAAATTGGACAACCTTGCATCCTTACTTTTGGGCAGGTTTGGTCCCTCGACATTCGAGGACTTTATAGGAGCTCTCACCAAACTGCCAGACAGGTATTATTTGTGATTATCATATTAAATTTGAGAAACTGGCTAATCACATTGAAGGGTTATCATATGACTTCTTCAAGAGTTGTTTTGTTAGTGGACTCACATAGCCAATCCACTCCGAAGATGGAAAATGTTTCACCCAACAACATGATGGACGCATTGGACCTAGCTAAGTTAACGAGAGATAAACTCTCAACACAACATCGACCTCCCACTTTCCCACCTGCAAAGAACACAACAAACCAAATGCCAACCATAACCACCCGGTCAAGCACCTTACTAAGGCAGAGATGTGGGCTCGTAAGGAGAAAGGATTATGTTATAATTGTGATGACAATGGGTTAAGGGTCATCACACAAAAGCTCTACTTGTTAGATGTGGAATCATCGCCAGAGCAGACAATGAGCACGGTCTTCAAGAATTCCAAGATGTTCAAAAGGAACAAAGCCCCTCAGAGGACTCAGTGCCTCAGGAGATTCAACTTGAGATCTCTCTACATGCACTAGCAGTGTTACCACCCTTCAAACCATGAAGGTCAAGGGGTTCTTTAAAAATATCCCTCTCACAATCCTCATTGACTCTAGTAGCACTCACAATTTCATCGATCCCTACATTGCTAAGCAAGCAAATTGCTTCATACACCCTTGTTCTAGCTTTGAAGTCATGATTTTAATGGGGAACATTGCCATGTAAAGGAAGAGTCGAAATGTGTGTATCATGATAGGCAATTACACTCTTCACTCAGATATGTTTTCCCTACCCTTAGGAGGATGTGATGTGGTTTTAGGTGCGTAGTGGCTCCACACATTGGGACCTATTATATGGGACTTCTCTGAGCTTTGGATGTAGTTCATAGATAGTGGCTAGAAGCACACCTTAAAAGGGTTATTGTCAAGATCTACTAGCATCATCAATTCCCATCACATGGAAAAGCTTTTGAAGAAAGGCTCACATGGGATCATTGCCTAGTTGCACTCCATCCAACTTCAATCCCTAGTTGTTACTAACTACCCTGTTGATTTACAAGCCCTCCTCAACAAACATACAACCATTTTTATAGAGCCAATGGGTTTCCCCCTTCATGCCCATGAAGATCATCGCATTCTGCTCCTTCCAGGAAGCACCCCACCCAACATCCGGCCATACCGCTATCCCCATCTGCAAAAGACTAAGATTGAGAAGCTAGTCGGGAACTCCTCAAGTCAAAGTTATTCGCCCCAACACCAACCCATACTCCTCCCAAGTGCTTCTTGTCCATAAAAAGGATTGGTCGTGGCACCTCTGCATTGACTTTCGTGCCCTTAACCACCTCATTATCAAAGATAAATTCCCAATTCCGATCATCGATAAGCTTCTTGATGAGCTCATGGGCAAAAAAATTCTCCAAATTGGATCTTTGTTCAAGCTATCATCAGATCTGGGTGCATGTTGATGACATTCCAAAGACAATCTTCCGAACTCATGATAGTCACTATGAGTTCTTTGTCATGCCATTTGGACTTACAAATGCCCCTTCGACATTTCAGGAACTAATGCACAAAAAATTTCAGCCTTTTCCCCATTATTTTGCTTTGGTTTTCTTTGATGATATTTTGATCTAGAGACGCACATGGGTCGAGCATCTCAACATATTGACAGGGCATTACAACTTCTAGCAGACAATCAATTATGTGCCGAGCAATCCAAGTGTTCCTTCAATCAAGAGGAAGTCGAATATCTAGGACACTTGTTTCAGTCGATGGGGTTAGCGTGAATCCAAAAAAACAGTGTCATGCAACATTGGCCTTTGTCAACAACCCTCAAGAGCCTTCGTGGTTTCCTAGGCCTTATAGGATACTATCGTAAGTTCGTCAGGGATTATGGAAAGATCGCGGCTCCCTTTACTTCCTTATTGAAGAAGGATGCATTCACATGGGATGGATACAACAATTGACCAAGTATTTGTGGCACTCAAACAGGCTATGTAGCACACAAGTTTTGGCCATTCCAGACTTCACAAAACTTTCACCATCGAAAGTGATGCATGTGGCAACGGGTTGGGTGTTGTTCTTCTCCAAGAGGGTCGTCTAATTGCCTTGACTACAAAGCCCTTTCTAGCTGAAATTTGGCTTTGCCTACATATGAAAAGGAGATGATGGCAATTTTGCATATGGTACAAAAATGGTGGCCATACTTAATTGGGAATAATTATTGCATCAAAACCGATCACCAGAGTTTGAAATATTTCTTGGAACAATGGGTCTCATCACCAACACAACAGAAATGGGTCAACAAACTCATGGGCTATGATTATGAGATCACTTACAAGAAGGTTAAAGACAATGTCATGGTGATGCTCTTTCACGCACATTCGAGGACCAAGCTTCCCTTTCTGCCATCTCCATGCCCATTCCGAACTGGTTGGAATTTGTACAACAAGGGTATACAAATGATCCCTTCTTACACCCCCTCATTCAACAATTGGCCACTAACCCTCTACAATACCGCATTATTCATGGGATGGTGCTTCTTCTGCGACACTGAGGGTCGCATTTGGTGTTTCCCATAGACAAACCTACATCAAGTTGTATTTTATGAAATCCATGTTTCTCCCTCAGAGGCACTTGGGATTTCTCAAAACATATGAGTGGGCACATCAAAACTTATTTTGGAAGGGAATGAAAGGAAGAAATTAAACGATGGTGGTCGAATGTGATACCAACAACGTAAAAGGTCAAACACATTGATTCTGGTTCACTTAAGCCTTTTGCCCATTCCTAACAAGATCTGGAAAGATATTTCTATGGATTTCATTGAGGGGCTCCCTAAATCTAGAGGAAAAATAGTGATCTTAGTCGTGGTAGACCGCCTCTCCAAATATAGTCATTTTTGTGCCCTCGGCCATCCATACAAAGCCTCCATGGTCACAAGTTTTTTAAATCAAATCTTTCACTTTAATGGCATCCCTTCTTCGATCGTCTCTGATCATGACAAAACTTTCACCATCCATTTTTGGACGAACTATTCCGACGCACAAACATACAATTGAAGATGAGCTTCGAGTATCACCCACAAATAGATGGCTAGACAAAAATTGTCAACAAATGCTTGGAAACATTCCTTTGTTGCTTTTACTTGCAGAATAACACTAGTGGGTAAAGTGGCTCCCCTTAGTAGAATGGTGGTACAATACATCACGCCACACTTCTACTAAAATGACTCTATATGAAGTGGTTTATGGTCAAGCGCTTCTCCGTATACCCCAACAACTCATTGGTTCAGGCGGTCGACACTACTCTCTGAAACCAAGGTCATATTCTCAAACCTCCTGTGGACAATCCCCATATGGCATGTAAAGAATGAATGAAGCAACGAGATGACCAGCACCGTTCCGAGCGCACCTTTCAACCAGGAAATATGGTTTTTCTTCATCTATAACCATATAAGCAATCATCCCTAAAACTAATAGGGTGTCATAAGCTTGCTCCAAAGTTTTATGGGCCATATAAGGTTCTCCAGAAGATTGGGTCTATTGCTTATAAGTTGGAGCTTCCACCCTCCTCCGAGTTCACCTAGTCTTTCATGTCTCATGTTTGAAGAAAGTTCTTGGAACCAACATGGAGAGTAAACAATTTGACCAAAACTTGATAATGAAGGCGCAATCCTTCTCAAACCAAAAGCAATCCAGACAAGCACACGCCAACTTTGCTCCCACTTAATCACAAGTCTTAATCGATGGCACAACATGCAACTAGAAGATGCACATGGGAACCACTCTTCCAGATTCAACAACAATTCCACATCTAAAGCTTTGAAGACAACTTTTTCTAAGGGGATATTAGGAACCCATGTCCTACCCTTCTCTTTGCATTATTAGTGTATTAGTCATTATGGACACATATGCTTTGTAAGTCGTCCCTTGGGCATACCACATATATGGGAAGTACTAGTTGTTAGAATAGACTTAGTATATAAGTTTTGAGGCCGAATGAAGGCATCCATGAATATTATTGTATTAAGCTTGATCGAAGGAGATTGCCCCTCGAAGTGGCACGCGATTAATGTCGGGGTTATGAGCTTGAACTTAACTTTATCTGTTTTTGCTTAAGGTTTACCATTCACAACGCTTGTCTTCATACACTTGAGAGCTAAAACTTGCTAAAACTGATTTAATAAGGAAAGCACACCCTTTTAGAAGAAAATACTTTCTTCCACTCTACCAAGTTGTCTTACAAGTTTCTCAAGACAAAGCTCCTTACTCCAACCATGGTTTCACATTTCACAAGGTACCCAGATGGTTCGAGGATTTCATTAGTTTCCATTATAATCTATTTAAACATGCTCCTAAAGTTTCAAAACTTGAATCAATCTCCAACTCATGATATTTGACTTTTTTTTGCCATCTCACACTTTCCTAGCCTTAAATTGTGTTTCAGGACCTGCTCCCGGACTGTCATAAATAACACAAAATTTATACATGGAAAATCAAAAGTTATTTTTGCATAGCCAAATAGACTACCCTACCATGATAGCTTCCAAATTTCAGGTCTTAATTCCTAAAACCCATGAAATATACTCTTTTTAACATGGCAGACATTTTGTCAAACAAGTATCATGCAATCTCACACCAGCGGGTGAAACAGCCAGTATGCAAGTTTCACACAGTTCACAAGAACATATAAAATCGACTTCATTTAATAAAATCTTGCACCAATTCATGATGTTAACCTTGAATACATGTAACTAAGAATATTTAAAACACCATTGTGTTCATAGAACTCAAGCCAATATCATTAATGATTCAAATACAGTCTTACATCAAAATTCTTCATACCATTCTTCACATCTTTCTTCTTACATTGTTTCTCCCTACCAGAAGTTTTTCTTAGTCCTCCTCCAACATTCATTTGACCTCGTACTCCCTTGGTTCTCTCTTGACCAAAAAAACAGCTATATATCTATATGATCTTAAACATAGAACTTATCTTATCTTCCTTGTTGAGATATTTGCTCAACTACATGCTAGAATAGGTGAGTCGGTTTGAATATGGCTTGCACATAGTTGTGCCAACTAAATATGATCTAGGACAGCTAAAAAAACATATTCAAATAAATCTAATCCCTCTTCCTACGTAGACTTCATGAAAACAGCCCATATCCACCTAAGACACCCACTTTTACTCTTACTCATATAGTAAAGAGTTTATTACATGATAATACAAAATTCAAACATAACATAACTGGAGAGAAAATCATTCAAACTCCAAGTACATGTTATTCATGCCTTGTAGGCCTTATTCAAACTTTATTTATGCTCTCCAAGCATCATGGAGGATGCTCCTGCATCAGCGATCTAAAGGTTATTTGAGTTATTTCCCAAAGTTCATATCATTGTTCATTTATTTTCAGTAATTCGTAAATCTATGCAGATTGATCCTCACATAAGCACACAAACTTCTTCATTGTCTTCATTATTTCATCTTTCCTCTCCATATTGAGGAGTCCTTTCTCTTCTTTTCTTTGTTTGTGCATTTGATTTGGGCCCTTCGCCTCTCTTGATTTGCATCCTGCTTGACAATCTTACCTCTCACCTCTTGAGGACTTTATCATCTTCATAGCCTACTGATTTCACATTTTCTCTTCTTGTTTTATACCTGTACATCTCCAAAATCAGATTTCTGTCTTGCATTTTTTGTTGTGGTTTGCTTGCACATCATCCCTCTTCATTCTTCATTCAATTTCCAGCCTTCTTAACTTCACTTCTCCAACTTTCAAAACTGCAATTTTAGGCTTGCAATCTCAACCTTGGCATTCCTTCGGCAACTTTTGCAACATATAGAAAACATGGCACCACATCTTTACTTTCTAATTCTCACATATTCTCAGTTGTTCCTGCACTGTTTTAGCATCATATCAGCACTTGTACATCACCTAGAAATTGTTCTCACTTTAGCATCATTCTCTATTCTGCATATTACAAAGTGGTGGCAATCTCTGCGAAGAAATGAGAAGCTATGAGAATCCCCATCTTCTTACACTTAACTATCTTTACATCCAGGTGCCTATGTGCAGTTAAAGAACAGTTCAAGAATAGAAAAGGAAGTAATTAATCATGGAATAAAAAAATCCGTAACAAGCGTTCCCCCAAAAAGTTAAGAGATTTTGTCATAACCCAAAACTCAACCCAAGTAGTTGAGAGGTTTCGTCATGATCTGAAACTCACCCCAAAAATTGAGATTTTTTTGTTATGACCCAAAACTCACAAAAGTACAAATTTTACTATTTTTTGGTAATTTATTTGTTTCTGTTTTCCATATTTGAGGCCCTTCGGAGACGTTTTGAGCTCAAAACTTTACTCAAATATTTTAAATAGATGTTGTACACATGTATGTTGGGCATCTATGCAAGTTTGCTTGATTAGATTTCCGTCTGCAATTCCAATCAACCAGCTAGGAGAAATGACCCCAAAAAGGTGACATAGTAGTGATATACTAGTTTTTTTATTATTCTGCCCAAAAGACTGTCCCAAACTGCCACCTAGATCAAGCGTATTGGTTGAAGAAACTGTGCCATTTGTCATATACATGTAGAGATCAGTTTCTTAGGCATACTAAGACTTAATTGCAGCATTAAGCCTAGCATCTTTAAGTTCATCATATCTAGAAGTGTCCTAGCTATTTTGAAATATATTGCAGACTATGAAAACACCATTTGATACACTATGGAAACACCAATTGTATAGAATGAAAGAGCTAGGGATCTAATCAATGATTCATAAGACACGACACTCATTGAAGGTTTTGCAAATAGAGTGACAAGTAAGTGGGCTTGATTGGTGGGGATGGCCTCTCGGGAAGTTTTAATGCATCATAACTAAGCACATCACCTAGATGCAATGAACGTCAAGTGGAACATTCATTCTCGTTAGAGATTGTTCTTGCAAAACATGTGGATCAGAGCAGGTTATCTCAAAACTACACAGCTGAATCTCAAAACATATATCACATAATTTGATGTATTGCAGAAACACCACTTGTATAAATTGAAACAGCTAAGGAGCTCTGTAATGAATTATTCGTAATGTTAGATATATCAAATACTATTCACTGTTGTTAGCTTAGAATTAGCTAGTAGGTTTAGTTTGTTACAACTTGGCTATTCTAGGATTTCAGTTGTTCCCATAATATCTTATTCGCCTGGGTTACAAATATAGGCTATTGTAATGCAGTAGATGCGAGCCATGATTTGATCTTATACATAAGGCCCAATGCTTGCTGAAGGGTTTTGTAAATGGATAACAAGGTAAGTGAGTTTGATTCTAGGGTAAAGTCCATGGTTAAGCCATCTTGGGCCAGAGTAGAAATGGGATGGGACCTCCACGCAAGTCTTCGCACTCAACCTCTGTGAGCATCACCTAGATGCAATGAGTGACAGATGGAAATGGACAATTCATACTCATGAAAGATAGTTCTTGTGAACCACTACTCATTAAAGGTTGATTCAAAACTACACCGTTGAATACCAAAAATTAAATCAGATAATTTGATTTACTGCTAAAACACCACTAAATTGAAAGAGCTAGGCAGATCCATAGTGAACGGTTCACAAAACACAACACTTGGTGAAGATTTTGCAAATGGAGCAGCAAGCTAAGTGGGCTTGATTGTGGGGAAAACTGCATCATTAAAGCTTGAGTCAGAGTAGCAATGGGATGGTCAACCTTCCAAAATGTCTCAATGATTAACCTCTAAATGAGTGCCAAGTGGACTATTCGTGCTCATGAGAGATGGATTCTTGTTAACCACTACTTGTGAAATATGGGTCAATGAAGGTTGACTCTAAACTACACAAGGAAATCCTGAAATTCGCCTTATAATGTAGACTAATGTGCATTCCTTGAACTAGGTTTTGGCTTCTCATTATCTTACAAAGACATAAACATTAAAAATATCAAGTTCAATGCACACTTTACATCCCTTGTCATTTCAGCATTACTGTTAAGTTTGTTTGTTGATTGAAAGAAACATATGCCTCATATAGTCGCATTCTTTTTGCTTTCCACCTTCCTTTCTCGTTTTAGCAATCTAACTACATAGATAGCATTTCCTTGGTTGTTTCCTTTAATGTATCTTCCTTTCTTGGTTTGTAGAGTGTTTTGAGTTTGATTCCTTGTTTCTTAGATATATTTACTTTCATGCACTTAGATTAATTTCTGGAGACAGTGAGCCACTCTAAATATGTGTTATTCTTCATGTCTTTCTTTCTAACCTATCCTTTTCAACTTGTTCTTTAGTAGGATTTGCCTAGAGTTGTATTCTTCTATCGTTCACTCATGTTATCACTATATCTGGTCATAGCCAATGCCCTAGATCCGAGCAAACCCCTTACGTTATACAACTTGGTCTTGCAGCCTCAAACCAAAACTATGTTGCCCAACAACTCCATAAACTAATCCTCCAATCCACTACTTATTCTCAACTCCTTGCTTGTCAATTCCAAACCCTAAACGAACATCTTGAGGCAATTGATCAATACTGAGAACAAAGAATCCTTACGCAACATCAGCTACTTCAAATCCGAAAAAATCAACATAGCCCATATACCACTTCCCAACCCGTCCTTTGGGGAGGTTTATGGTTGAAGGATGGTTTTCCCTACATGCAAGAACGTCTTCTCACGTATCTATCATGTGCATAAGTGATTGCATAAGCTAACAAGGGCTTGACCACTCTAGTAGCCCAAGGTC
This sequence comes from Taxus wallichiana var. yunnanensis, assembly GCA_018340775.1. Taxonomy (NCBI): domain Eukaryota; kingdom Viridiplantae; phylum Streptophyta; class Pinopsida; order Cupressales; family Taxaceae; genus Taxus; species Taxus wallichiana. The sequence goes on along the minus strand of CM031242.1, from coordinate 12,332,100 downwards.
TAGAAGGTAATTGCTTTCCAAAAATAATGTTCCAAACAACACTAACCAAGATAGTAGATACTAGAAAGAAATGGCAAGGGACCCTCCTAAGTCTAGCAAAAAGAAATCCCCCTCAAATCTCATCATACACAAGGCACTGACAAATGAAGTACTCCTCCATCTAATCCTCCAAAGGAGATCAAAGCCAACAAATATTAGTTACAATAGATAACATGATACTCAACTCCTATTAGTACAAAAATACCCTCAATTGGCCAAGTAGTATACATAGGCTATGTGACCAAAACTATCAATAGTAAAGGAGAACAACAATGCCATTGAAATTTACTGCATAGAACTCTATTTTAAGGTTGAAAGGCTACAAAGAGGAGACCCAACGACAAGTAGATCATCAATATACACCCCCTTTTGATGACTTAATCAATCGCCCCCTTCTTGTGAAAGAGTGTACAAGAGAAGTTGATTGACTGAGCAACAAATAGCCAAATATGAAATTTTCCCCTAACCCAAAGCAGAGTTACCAAGGAACCTAAACAGTATTAAAACACTCAAAATGAAGAGGTTTGAAACCAAATTCAGCCTAAACAATGTTCCAAGGTAAGTATTGCTTATAATAGATGATACATTACACAATAATAGTCAACAAATGATTTAATGATCACATTCAATACCTTAAGATGTAGACTATTGTAAAACCATAGAAGAGACACATCTACAAATAATGTCCTAGAAATGCATCTAAAATCTTTGACATTCCAAAAGCTTAAAAGAATGTGTATTCTTTACTAAGTGTAATTGAGAGGCACCATCAAGCTGAAAGCTAGACCTATAAATTAAACCCCCAAAAAGGCATGTTGATGTGATCTCCATTGGCTTGCTTCAATAGAAAACCTGATACTTAAAGAGAGCATTTTTCACAATATTGACCTGCCAACTAGATAATAGAACTTAAACAAATCTTTACACAAAGAAAGTCCATACCTCTAAACCTTAGAAATTGAACTATTGACAAAAATTTAGAAAAATTAAACAACTGAAAACAATAGAGCTCTAAAAACTGCTAGAAATGCCATAATTCATAACGGGTGCCCACTCTGCAACTAAATCTTCACCAACACGACATTTAATATTTGATTCATTTCTATTTTCCACTCAATGGAGAACACAATTGTATCCTTTCAAAATATTGTCCACATGCTACTTCTCAAGTGCAACAGCATTGCCTTCAAAACACAGTCAACACAATTCACTTTCAAATTCAACATTGCAAATCTTGAAGCCAGTCTCAACTCTCTAACAATCATTTGTTTTTATTTGATTCTATTTTCCAGAAAGTGGAGAACATGATTGTATCCTTTGTTCATATTGGCCATATGCTACTTCTTAAATGCAACAGCTTTCCCTTCAAATCACTGTAAACTAGCACTTCACTTTCAAATGCAACTTTGTAAATCTTGAAGTCACGCTCAACTCTCTATCAATCATTTGTTTTCTTCTTTCAAAAAATGCAATTAAAACTACAATGCATAATGAGGTTTTAAACATCTGGATTTCTTGAGAGTGTTTGTAATTTGAATCTGAATGGACATACAACTTCTTTAAGATGCCTGCACTCAAAACTAAAATGCATGGCAAGATTTTAAATGTTGGCATTTCTTAAGAATAATTGTAATTTGAATAAGAACGAGCATCCACCTTCCGTGGAAAGGCAAGTCACAAATTGAGTTATGCCTAGAAGGCAGTCAATGGTTATAAGATAAAACATCTTGAGACACTGCACACCAGCTAGCTCTTGTAACAAGTTTACAAGGTAATGTTCAAACTGGCCACCAAAATCAAGAAAGTGGGACAAGCATTTGACTAAATATTTTAGTTTGAACACTACCACTGATTCAAACCAAGGTTTTATTTCTTGCACATTCCATTCACGAACCACAACAGGATTTCCTTAGTCATGAATAAAATATTGCAAATTGAGGGCTTTTCTACTTTTGAACAAGAGTTTAAAACAAACACTGTCTTTCTATAATAATGATGCAACTTGTCTACAAATGCCCACAAAAAAGCCTGATAATGCATAAAGATGTAAATACTAACGACTGAAAAATGAACATTAGCAAAACAATGTTATGTGAAAAGTAATTTTCCATTACCAGCAAATTTATATTAAAAACACCTTTTCCTTCTCCAGATGCCAGAAAAATCTCCTTGTTAGCTGGGCTACGGACTTCTTTAAGCCAGTTACGAATCTCGATGGGGCGAAAGAACCACAGAACCTTTATTCTGTTCTTCCTTAATTTACGATCCTCCCAGATTTTGGTAATTTTCCCAATGTAAGGTTCAGGTTCACCTTTCTTCTGAAGATAAACACAGTCAAGAAGGGAATACTCCACACCATCATAGGTGAAGGAATCATAAAACTGAATATACTTCCCTTTTGCTCCATTTCCACGTTTCACCCCCCAACAAAATTCATAGTTCGATTCTTCATCAATACCAGAATCCTCTGAATCTCTTTCGGGAGAAGCCATATTTGGCAGTTTACTCAATTCCCTATTTATTTGCAGCCAAATGCCTCAATCCTTCAAATCACAAATAAAAACATACATATCAGTTTGGTAAAACAAATAGGATCAAGTAGAACAAGTTCACCTGAAAGAATATACATATTAATCTAATATTATTAAGTAAAAAAGTTAAGAGATGCAGTATACTGTAACAATTTAGCAGAAAAGCAAATGTCATTAAAACTACATTCGAGAACCCCTGTTACAAGTATAATCCCAGTATAGATGGGAACATCTACATACTACAAAACATGGCCTCTCACTACTGTAGTAGCAATCAGTAAAGTAATAAAAAAAGTAGACATGATAAATGACAGGATCTTCAACTCTCAGTATATTAATATTCATAAGAAAGCAAATTTGAATAAAACTTGAATAACAGCACACACCTCGTGATACATGCAATGCTATTTAAGAGACCAATTGCTAGCCAATAGCCATAAAGTTACTCTGATCAATAGTTTGGCTACCTTAATGAATTACCTGTTTTAACTTTGAAGCTTGCACAATGTCCATTTAACAAGCATAATTCAACAGTTCAAGCACAGAATTTCGAACATCGCCTAAAAGGATATTCATATGGCTGAATAGAATAATACATCACTCGTTGTAGGCTTGTACAAATGTGTGTTATGGGAGACCTAAGCTCAAGTCCTGGGAACGCCTCAGCATATTACGCCATTGAACATTCCACTAATTAGATGGGATCCACCATCAAAAAATACAGGTTTAAGGCACTTATTAGTTATCACCTATGTCACAAGGTTCGTGTTCCTGTTTGTGTTTGTGTTCTAGTTCGATGACAATTAAATTGAAACAAATTCGTCCCCCGATAAAATTCGACAAAACAAGTTTGTGATTAAATTCGAATTTAATTTCATTTTCAAAATAAATACACAAAAATGTCAAAATTATATAAACATTTAATTGAAATTTAAAATATATTTTAATTTAATACCTAATTCCAAATATCAACAATTTTAAATAAAACTAAAAACCTAGAATTAAATATAAATTATAAATATAATAATAATAAAAACGTAAAATTAAATATAAACTATAAATATAATAATAAATTACAAGTTAATATAGTATTAAAGTTTAAACTAAATTACAAATAAATATAAAAATAAAACCTAAGCTAAATGCTAACTAATAAAAAATTTAAAAAGTCAAAAAGAAAAAAGAAAATAAAAATGTACATTATAGCCTAGCCACTATTAAACAAAAATAAAAGTAGAATTTTAACAAAGTATTTGTCAAAGGTTATTGCCACTTCTTCCCTCCCAGCCACACAAACACTTCGGTGCAGGTTTTTGATGGCAGCAGGCATAGGTGGGAGGCATTTGAGGAAGCGCCATACATAGGCTTTGAATGGCATGAGCAAAGGCACAAAACAGAGGCACTTCAAAGGTGCAGCCCATCACGTGGAAGGAAGAGCAACTGTTTGGAGGCAAGAAGTTTGGCGCAGCAAACTCAGCAAAGGTGAGCTAGCCGTTTGCAATTATCAAAGCGTGATTAGGCCATTGATCTAGGCATAAGATGTGAGGCGTAAAGCACTGAAATAACAGAGTAGATTTTGCTGCCTGTAAGACCTCTCAAAACCCTAACACAATTTTATGCCCCAACTTTTTAAGTTTTTACAGAGTTTTTAAAAAATCAAAGAAACCAAACCCTGCGATTTTTTGGGACAAATTTCAACACATTTTATGGGTTGTCATGAAATTCGCCGGATTTCAAATTTATTCTATAAAATTCAGAAAATTCTGTGACATGGGTTATCACACACAATTTTGGTAGATTATATTCTTCATATGACTTTATTTATAGTTCCACAATCAAACTAATCAGTTGGGGTGGGGGAGAGGGCGTGTCCTTTTCTTACATTCCTACTTTGCTATTGTAAATTGCACTTTCGAGTCAAATTGACCTATTTTAGTTATTTGTGGACATTACTATGACTTCTTCCTTTTCTCTAGCTAAAAGTAATGCAAAAAAAATGTTCTTTATGAGTAGACCGTTTGTTTATGGGACAATACAAAGATGGACAATAAAGTGTACAGTGATGATAAATTGGTAGCAACCTAAGCAGACTCGAAAAGTTCCAAGATGAGAAATAAAGACTTTCAATGACCAAAGCAACTAGAATTGAGAAGGCATCAAAATCTTCATAATCAATGGTATACAAGCTTAGCCTATGTGATCTCATGTTTTTTATTTCACAAAAAGCATATCATGTAATTCCATATTCAAGAAGTGACATGCAGTGAGTAGCAAAAACCCACATAATGTTCTAGCTAGAGATTCATAAATAGGCAATGCAAGGAAGAACCATAATTCATTATTTGAGATAAACTAAGAACTAAAATCACATTATCCTCCAGTATTTCTAGTGTGTGTTGACATTTGAATTAGCCCATTTCTTGACAAGACTGAAAAAATCAATATTGGCTCTCTTGAGGAACCCAAGTTTGTCAATCTTGGAAAGTGTTGCTCTACTGAGGAGCATCAGAGATTCAAATCCCTATTCAAAGAGTATAAAGATGTCTTTGCTTGGTCATACGAAGACCTAAGATCCTCCAGGTCCATGTATGTCACCATTCGTCTCAAAAATGATGTCAACCTTTATCTGCAAAAGTAAAGGCATTATAATCTAAACATTGCATGTACTATCTAGAATAAATGCCGAATATGCCTGCTCTCATTTGTTTTCTCAGTTCAATTCTCCACTTGGATTGCAAACATTGTACATGTTCGGAAGAAAAATGGAGAAACCGGAATGTGTCGACTTTAGTCTTTTGCAATTTAAATAAAAAGAATGTCAAATTTAATGTACAAATTAAAAATATCACGGTCACACCATCACATCCCACCTGTTGCTACCATTGTAGAATGCCTACATGCATAAGAAAGGGAAGCCTGGAAGCCTCCATAGATATAGAGGAAGGGCTTCATCCTCCACATTGTTGCAAAGAGATTTGTCCTCCTAGCAGGTTTATTTGCTAAAATGCAATAAAACGAGTTTTGATTGCTGATGGTAAGACCTTGTGGAAGTTAGCTTCCCAAGTGATACATGGAATTAAAAAAATGCAAATTAACCTACCTAATTGCATGCCTACCAAAAAGTAAAGGACTAACAAAAGAAGCAAGCTTGTATACTTTATTGCCTTTTTCTGCAGCTAATACATCTTTTGAAAACAATTGGAGACAGCATTGCAGTCATACTCATGGTGCTTCAAGTATGAAACTGCAGCAACCCAGAGAAGTGACGTCACATTGAACTGTGTCCATGAATGGGCTCAATGGAAAATGTCACAAATACTTGCAAGTAACAAGTGACGGTTGCCACCCTTGATCCAATCCAATCCAACTTGAATGGGTGTGGATGTATTGTACCTGGCAAACAGAGGTTATCCAATGACTTTGGGAAATCAGATTTTTTTGGCTGCCAATATCAAGGATCAACTCTGCCAATTTGCCCTTATTTGGCAATTATGAGTATAAAAAGCTTCCTAATTGTTGGCAGAATAATCATTAACCATGAGAAATAATTAAGGATTAGAAGTGCTGGACTTGGTATTTGGCAGTTATGAGTAAATAAAGCTTCCCAATTGTAGCCAGAATAATCATTGACCGGTTGAAATAACTAGGGATTAGGAGTGTTGGATTTCGATACCTAAACCTCTAAACCTTCAGGTTGTGATTTATGCTCGCTCAGCTAAAAGGCCCTCGGCCTTCTTTGATTTCAAGAGAACATTTTTGTATACAATGTTTCAGTGAACTAATGGTAAGCACAATAGTTCTTCACATTGCTAGAAACCTCAATGGAGCCACCCTAGAAAGAATTTCCATTCTTGGATGAGTTGGCAAGGTTTGAGAATTTGAGAATTCTTCTGCTACTTGGTTTCCAACTTTGCAGAAAGTTGGTAAGCATGCTCTATGAAATTGATGGTAAAAATTTCCATCTCCTCTCAAAGAAGAGAAAACAACAAGATAAATTTATCTCTTTTCAAAGATGACAAAACAACGAGATACAGTTGGCGAAGTACCCCATCAGGATCATCCACCTGCAACTTGAGAGAGAGCGGAGTGAATTCATCAATGTACACTTGGACAACTTGGCCTTATTCTTGGCAATGTAAAGCCAAACTCCAAATAGCTCCTCTCCAGGGTAAAATCGCAACTTGAGAATCATTTTGAACTCTTTCCTTGTCTCAATGTGGTTTATGTGTTGATTTGATAAGTTGGGCATGAAGGCTTGATCATATATATGGACCTCAGCTATCATGCTCTGTTGTTGCTCTGCCAGCATCGTTTATGTGGCAAAACATGCCTCCCACCTACAAATCCAAGCATCCACATTATCTCCATGAATTGTGCCATTGAAATGGTATATGGATACATTAATGTGCAACTTGAAAGCAGGTTTGGCAATTGGGACACCCGTGGTAGAACTCCTCAGGGATGTCTCATTAGTTGTTGGAACATGCTTGAAATCTAGTTTAAGAGTTTAAACAAAACTCATTTTGGCTCCAACATCAATCATGAAGCTCTTTGACCAGTAACTGAAGCAGGTGGAGTTTCAGCATTGTTCTAGGGGAGCTGCCTGAACTAGCCACAGCAAATTTTGTTTGATATGTAATGACGAAAGAAAACTAGAACAATGGGGAGAAAACGAAGACTTCTTAAAGAAGTAATCTTAAGGACATAAATTAAAACCAAATCACTGCATTTATCAGATCTACTTTGAGAAGCAATTATTGACCCCACACCGTTGCTACTGGAAGCAGCAGATCTCGAAGAGAGAAGTGAACAGCAATCTCAAAGAGAGAGGTGAACAGCTGCTCAAATGGCATAACAGAATGTGTGCAGAGAATTTTCCCAGCAGAGAAAACTGGGAAAAGGTAAATGACAGTGTGCAGGAGACAACAGCAACTCGGCCAAAACTGCAGACAAAATTTTGTTCATGTATAGGAGCAGCAAATGCAGAAATAGAAGACAATGTGGGAGGTAAACAGCCAAGTGGCAGGGTACCACAACTTAAGGCCGAGTAAAATGATAATCAGAAAGGATGGATTCCATGCAAGTCTGGATGTATTTGGATAAAAACTCCATGCTCAAAAAGACTCAGATACCGCACGATACATCCATACAGAATTGTGACAACGGAATAAATAGGGAAATACAAGAGGAGAGATATGCCACTAAAAATTGATGCTGTACATTCTTTATTGATGATATATGAACAGATTTTCAAATTGTCATTGAACTGAGCATGCAGACAACACAATTAGGCTAAATCACATGCAGATAGTCAGAAAGGATGGATTCCATGCATATCTCGGTGTATTTGGATTAAAACTCCATGCTCAACAAGACTCTGATACCAAATGATCTATTCACACAGAATCATGACTGCGGAATAAACATGTAAATACGAGAGGAGAGAGATGCCACAAAAAGTTGAAGTTGTACATTCTATATTGATGAGATCATTGAGATATAAATAAACTTTAAAACTGCCATCAAATTGAGCATGCAGACACCTCAATTAGTCTAAATTACATGCAGTTAGTGAGCTGTACATACAACAAAACTCTGATACCAAAAGATATATCCGTATAGTATTGCAATAGTGGAATAAAGGCAAATACAAAGATCAGAGATATGCCACTAAAAACTCATGCTATACATCCTTTATTGATGATATATAAATAGATTTTCAAACTGCCATTGAACTGAGGGTGCACACACCTCAATTGGTCTAAATTATGGGCAGGTAGTGAACTCTACATACAACAAGACTTCTCTACCAAATTATATATATGTACAGAATTGTGAGAGCAGAATTAAACAGAGAAATACAAGAGGAGAGATATTCCACCAAAAAACCATGCTACACATTCTTTATTGATGAGATATAAATAGTTTTCCAAACTGACATTAAACTGAGCATTCACAGACACCTCAGTTAGTCTAAATTATGTGCAGTTAATGAACTGTACATATACAAGGACAGCTCATTTGGCCTAACTGAGATGGAACTAATGGGCTGAACATGTGCAAGGACACTTCAATCAGTCTAAGTGGATTGCAGTTACCTGTACATGTGCAAGGACGCCATATTCAATCTAACTGAGTTGCAGTTGGTGAACTGTACATGTAAAGTAAGACTATGAGGAACTAGGCCAAGTGTACAAGGTGGAGTTAATGAACTGATATAAATAGATTTCCAAACTGACATTAAACTGAGCATTCACGGACACCTCAATTAGTCTAAATTATGTGCAGTTAATGAACTGTACATATACAAGGACAGCTCATTTGGCCTAACTGAGATGGAACTAATGGGCTGAACGTGTGCAAGGACACTTCAATCAGTCTAAGTGGATTGCAGTTAACTGTACATGTGCAAGGACGCCATATTCAATCTAACTGAGTTGCAGTTGGTGAACTGTACATGTAAAGTAAGACTGTGAGGAACTAGGCCAAGTGTACAAGGTGGAGTTTACAATGTACATATGTTTTGCCCAAGGAATTATTCATAAGAAATTATCATCAAGCTACCTGTGTAAAGTAAGACTATGATGTACAAGGCCAAGTGTACTCGGTGGAGTTTACAATGTAGATATGTTTGCCACGAGGAATTAATCATAAGACACTATCATCACGCTAACTGCCACAAACTTACAAGCCCATATTAAACACTACTTGAACTCATTACAATCATTAAACAAAAACACATATTTTATAAATTGGTAATTAAAATGTATTATTATGTTTCCTCTCTAATAATTGTCAATATTTTCAGAAAGGCCTTACCTTTTGAGTAATGTTGCATAAATGATATAATATATTGAAGAGGGTGTCAAAAGAGGTGCTATATTATTGATCGGTTGCAACTTTGATCCTTGAATGGTTTAAAAAGTTGTAAGAATTTCAATAGACTGATACTTACCTTACCAGAAAAAGGAATTTCACAAAAATCGCTAAAGATGGGAACATGGAGACTGTAACTTGTGAACTAACCTAATATGTAATGTTCCCTTTTAGGAATTAATTACTCACTAAACATGGGGGCATAGAGACTGTAACTTGTGAACTAACCTAATATGCAATGTCCCCTTTTCGGAATTAATTACTTCTGGATACCTGAAGCCTATTTTTATTATTTTCCGTAGGCTAAGGGGAAATTGAGAGAGGAAAATAAATTAATTCAAGTGGTCCAAAGATATTTTATATTTTAATTGGAAAAGGACACTTAAATTATATTTTTAATTCAAAAAGCATTGTTAGAATAAAATAATAATAGAAGGTTGACTTCTATTATTAGGCTCTTAGTTAGAATTAATAAATAAATAAAGGGGGGGCACCAAAGTTGAAGAGAGAGCTGCATGCTTTTGTAACTCCTAATTTTAGGATAAGGGATGACAAAAGTATTATTTAAATACGTTAATCCTATTATTAGGATGGGGCGCCAACATGGAGGTGAATAAAAGATTATTTAAAAGTGTTTAATCCTATTTTTGGATGGGGCGCCAACATGGAGGAGGGATTTATTATTTTTAATAATTCCAAGCTTGTGCATGGAAGTTTAAAAGGGAAACGCCCACTTTAGAGTGTCTGAAAGTTATAAAGGCAGACTTGGGGGTTCATTGTAACACATCTTGGAAATTTATCAATTATATTCTTGGTCTGCAAGTGGCTTCAGTTTCTGCAATAGCAGTAGAGGACACAATCCCTAGTTTGCATACAGGTTTGGGGACATAAACCCCCACATCTGAGCTTGGCAATCCCATTCAGGTGTTGCAATATTCAAACACTGGTATCTTTATTGTAATTGGTTCATATTCAATATATAAAATATTGTTTTTACGTGTTATGGTTTGTTGTTTTTAATTAAAATAATCAGATTAGTGGCGTTGTTATAGAAATCAGATTTTTGATATTGTTGCCCTAGGGATTAACAAAAATATCCAGATTTGTTAGAAAGTTTTTTTCAGGGATATTACAAAGTGGTATCGAGCGAATTTCCTCCCAAAGCATGTGAAAAGGAATTAAAAAACAAAAAAAAGGAAAAACAAAAAAAAACTACGGCTTTGAATTTCATGCAAGTTAGTGACAGAGAAATCAGATACCAACAAAGGGAAAAGAAGAAAGCTTCAAAACAACCAGACGTCATGGAAAACCAGGAGTCAAAAGAGGCACGCGTTGTGACAGACTTGTTCAAGGATAAGACAGGTTACTTGATATGATGGGTCAATTGATCCAAGTTATGCAAGGCACAAATGTGCAAAGGACTCCCCACAGTGAGGGAAGTTCTTGGGAGAACAATAACCAACACACTCGGACGACGAACACTGGATCTATTGCTAGGCCCTTCCAGCCTGAATTCCTTCGCAAGGAGGAAGCAGTTCCAAAGGTTGAAACTCAACCATCGATTGTAGATGATATCGCTGCTAGCTATGCAGAATACAAGGTACTTCCAGGTGAGATTAGAGAGGTTGTATCACTCACTAATTTCATCAATCTGAAGAAAACTAGAGTGGACCAAGAGCTGATCCAAGACCACAAGCTACTCAGAGAGACTTGCAGCAAGCACTAGGGAAGTTATCACTCTCTACTTTTGACGGCTCTGGCAAGAGTACCGCTTGTGCATGGATACAAAAGTTGGATACCTTCCTATCCCTCAGGCCAATGATGGAAGAGGAAGCCATCAAATTTGCAACCCTTCATCTAGAAGGGATAGCACATGAGTGGTGGTATCATGGGCTAATCACACAGGGACATAATCTCATTCGCTTATATGTTGATTTCAGTGACAAGTTGATAGAGAGATTTGACAAAGTGGATCCAGAAATTCATTTTCGGAAATTAGCTCAACTAAAACAATTACATTCAATAAGCGACTATATAGCTGAATTTCAAAAGCTTTCTGTCATGGTACCCAATGTAACAGAGAGGAGATTGGTTGTTTTGTTCATGGAAGGTTTAATTGAATCTCTTAGGGGTTTAGTGAAAGATTTCAGCCCTACTTCTCTACAAGGAGCCATCAAGAAGGCTTTGGATTTGGAAACTTCAGCTCCTAAAGGGAGATATCAGCCTATAGGACAGCCTACAGCTTAGCCAAAACCAGCACCTTATGGGCAACAAAAAGGCCATTTCAGCCGGGTGGTTTTCAACAAAAGGAGCTGCCTAAAACCAGCAAAGAGATAGAAACAAGAAATGAACTTAGAAGGAAGAAATTGTGTTTCACTTGCAGAGATCCGTGGGGACCCGGTCACAGATGTCTTCCCAAGGGACAGGTACATTACATAGAGGTGATATCTGATGATGAAGGAGAAGAAGAGGAAACGGAAGTGGACAAAGAAAAGGAAGAACCAGTGGTTGAAAATAAAGGTGAAGAAAAGACTTTAGATGGCACTCTTGCTGCACTTTCAGGTGCACCTAGGTATCATCCTTTCAGAGTACGTGGAGTACTACATGGACATAAGGTGACTATTTTGATTGATAGTGGGGCAACCCACAACTTTATTGATGAGAGTTTGGTAGCTCAAAGAGGTTTGAAAACAGAGGAATTCCAAGGTTTCAATGTTACGGTAGCAGATGGCTTTACTATTCCATGCACCAAGAGGGTGAAGGGGTTGGAAATTACTCTCGGAAAACACAAGGTTTGTGATGATTTTTACGTGGTGGGCATAGGAGAAACCAATGTGGTTTTGGGAGTGCAATGGCTACATTCACTTGGAGAAATCACACAGACTATCAAACTATGGAATTGAAATTCAAAACCGAGGAAGGAGAAGTTGTACTTCATGGTATGGCCAATGGAGCACCTAGGGTTATCACAGCAAAGCGGATGGAAAGAGCTTTTGTAAGGGGCAAGTAGCATGGGCAGCCCATTGTTTGGTAAGTATTGCCACTTCTAGTACTGATGATAGATCTTATCATGTGGACATACAATCTATTTTGGACAGGCATAGTACAATATTCAGTGATCTACCTTCAGGATTGCCACCGAGATAGGGGATTCCAACACATCATAGAGCTGGAAACAGGTTCTAAACCTGTTATGATTACTCCTTACCGCCATCCTAGAGTTTACAAAGAGGAAATTGAGAAGACAATCAAAGAGCTCTTGAAGATGGGGCATATCAGGCCTAGTTCTAGCCCTTTTGCTTCTTTTGTTGTTTTGGAGAAGGATGGGACAATAAGGATGTGCATTGATTATCGTGCTTTGAATAAGAAGACTATCAAAAACAGGTACCCAATACCCAGGATTGATGAACTGATAGATGAGTTACATGGAGCGATGTATTTTTCCAAAATTGATTTGAGATCTAGTTATCACCAAATCAAGGTAAGGGATGAAGATGTGCACAAAACAGCTTTTCGTTGTCATTTTGGACATTTTGAATTCTTGGTAATGCCTTTCGGTTTAACCAATGCTCCTGCTACTTTCCAATCATGCATGAACCATGTTTTTAGGGAACACTTGAGGAAATTTGTTTTAGTATTCTTTGATGACATTTTGGTGTACAATAAAACTTGGGAGGAGCACTTAAAACACTTGGATACAAGTGCTGGAAATTTTGGAACAGCAAGCTCTTTTTGCCAAAGAATCTAAGTGTGAATTTGGAATGACTGAAATTTTGTACTTGGGACATGTCATCAATGCCCAAGGAGTACAAGTTGATCAAGAGAAGATCCAGCAATGTTGGATTGGCCTCCACCTACCACTTTGACACAGTTGAGGGGATTCTTTGGTCTTTGCAGTTACTATAGGCGGTTTGTGAGAGGGTTTTCACAACTTGTTGTCCCTAATTTGACAAAGAAAGCAGCTTTTAGCTGGTCCCAAACAGCCTTTGAAAAACTTTAAAAGGTAATAAGTTCTTGTCCAAAGTATTGGTTGTTCCTAATCTTTCTATTCGTTTCGTGTTAAAATACGATGCATCAAGGGATGGAGTAGGGGCTGTTTTAATGCAAAAAGGGCTTCCAATAGCCTTTAAAAGCCGGAAACTTAGTGAGGTAGAGCGTAGATTATCTATTTATGACAAAGATGTTGGCCATCATGCATGCTCTAGCGAAATTCCGACAATATCTGGTTTGTGGCAAGTTTGTGGTCAAAACTAATCACAAAAGTTTGAAGTTTTTCTTGGTCAAAAGGATTTGAATGACAGAAAACAAAAGTGGGTGAGTAAGCTCCAAGCTTATAATTTCAACATAGAGTATGTTAAAGGAAAGAATAATGTTGTAGCTGATGCTCTATCTAGAAAACCTTTTCTATGTTCTATTTCTGAAATCTCTTCTGATTGGAAAGCTTTAATAATTGCGGAGTATGTGAAGAATGATTACACTAATGAGATCCTTGAGGGCAAAATACAGGACAACAGGTACCGGGTGGTTGATGATCTTATCCTCTACAAGAATAGAATCTATTTGGTACTGAATCCAAGGTAAAAAGCAAAATCTTGAGGGCTGTCCATGATACACCATTGGCTGGTCATCCAGGATATTTTAAGACATACAAGCAGATCAGAGATCGATTCTCTTGGAAGGGACTTAAGGTAGAGGTCCTCCAATACATCAAAGAGTATTGTGTGCCAACAAAACAAGGCAGAGCATTCTTTTCTAGTAGGTTTATTGCAGCCCTTACCTATTCCCAACCAAAAATGGGAAAGTATATCAATGGATTTCATCACAGGTCTTCCCAATGTTCAAGGTAAGAATTGTATTTTTGTAGTGGTTGATAGACTCACTAAATATGCTCACTTCTTTGCTATTCTTAGCAAATTTAAGGCTCCACAGGTCATTGATTTATTTTTCATAGAGGTATTCAAGCTATATGGATTGCCTAAAAAAGTTATGAGTGACAGAGATAGCAGATTCCTTAGCTTGTTTTGGTGAGAGCTCTTCCGTTTGACAGAACAAAGTTAATTTTGAGTACCAAAATTTACAAAATTATGTGGCGGGACAACGGATCAACTTGGGTCAAATGACTCTATATGGGAGAGCATTGCTACAATACCACTTCACATGTCCATAGGTATGACAACTTTCCGAGCCTTGTATGATTATGATGCTCTTTCCTTTGTGGATTTAGTAGTTGCAGATAGTAGAGTGCCGGGGGCAAAAGACTTTGTTGCACAGAGCCAAGATATCTTAAGAATGCTCAAAGAGAATATCCAACATGCACAGAACCAACATAAATTTTATGCAGATAAGCACCGCGTAGAGAGGAATTTTGAGGTTGGTGACATGGTTTTCCTAAGGTTGCAGCCCTATAGACAATCTTCTCTGAAGAAGAGCGGAGCTGAAAAGCTCAAACCCTGTTTCTATGGACCATACAGATCAAGTAGAGGATAGGAGAGGTTGCCTATGAGTTGGATTTACCAAAGCAAAGTAAGATACATAACGTTTTCCATGTCTCATGCCTAAAAAGGCTTTAGGACAGCATATTGTTCCTTCTATTGAGTTGCCTCCTTTGGATGATGAAGGCAAACTTGTGTTGGTTCTTGAAGTAATTTTGGATTTCAAGGAGAAGAAATTAAGGAACAAGGTTATCACTGAGTATCTGGTACGATGGAAGGATTTACCTGCAGAAGATGCTACTTGGGAGGGTGCTGAAATTCTTAAGCATCCCAACATGCAATTGCTTGAGGGCAAGCAATTTTGGAAAGGGTGGACTGTAATGTCCCCTTTTCGGAATTAATCACTTCTGGATACCTAAAGCCTATTTTTATTATTTTCCATAGGCTAACGGAAAATTGAGGGAGGAAAATAAATTAATTCAAGTGGTCCAAAGATATTTTATATTTTAATTGGAAAAGGACACTTAAGTTATATTTTTAATTCAAAAAGCATTGCATAGAATAAAATAATAAAAGAAAATTGACTTCTATTATTACGCTCTTAGTTAGAATTAATAAATAAATAAAGGGGGAGGCAAAGTTGACGAGAGAGTTGCATGCTTTTGTAACTCCTAATTTTCAGATAAGAGATGATTAAAGTATTATTTAAATACGTTAATCCTATTATTAGTATGGGGAGCCAACATGGAGGTGAATAAAAATTATTTAAAAGTGTTTAATCCTATTTTTGGATGGGGCACCAACATGGAGGAGGGATTTATTATTTTTAATAATTCCAAGCTTGTGCACGGAAGTTTAAACGGGAAACATCCACTTTAGAGTGTTTGAAAGTTATAAAGGCAGCTTTGGGGTCATTGTAACACATCTTGGAAATTTATCAATTATATTATTTGTTTGCAAGTGGCTTCAGCTTCTGCAATAGCAATAGAGGACGCAATCCCTCATTTGCATACAAGTTTGGGGACGTAAACCCCCACGTCTAAGCTTGGCAATCCCATTCAGGTGTTGCAGTATTCAAACACTGGTATCTTTATTGTAATTGGTTCATATTCAATATATAAAATATTGTTTTTACGTGTTATGGTTTGCTGTTTTTTATTAAAAAAATCATATTAGTGCTGCTGTTATAGAAATCAGATTTCTAATATTGCTGCCCTAGGGATTAACAAAAATATCCAGATTTGTTAGAAAGTATTTTTCAGGGATATTACATAATACATCAAGGTGAAAAATCTAAATTTATAAGCTGCTATTTATATGAAACTAGATATTAGCAAACAAATTACACTTTGGAATTGTTGAATATTAGCAATCTTCCAATGTAAACTTCATTACAAATCCATGTGCACAATTATAAACCAAAAGACATTTGACTTCTACTAGGTCTCTATTACAAGACAATGATAAGCAACCCTAGCATGGGCATAATGTATGTTAAACTCAAATCTGCTTTATCCCATCAATTACAAAGGTTACAATTGTCTAATACTAGTATTTAAATAGCCAATTGGAAAATACAAAAACCCATATGCCCTCAAAGTTGATTAGACCCGATTTCACAACTAGGTCCATCCTTTTATCAAATCTACGACAATACTCTGTGTTCTAAAATACGACGGTACTTTTTCGTTCTTAAATACAACTTTAACACATGGATGCCCCTGCCCATAAAGAGCTTACAATAATACGCTTGGATGGCAAAAGTATCCAAAATTCGAATTTTTGTAATGTCCCCTCTGTCCGCATAAGCACAGGCGAAGACCTTTGGCCCTTTATGTCTACCGACGCCAAAGGGGAGATTTTAAGGGTGACATAACTTTATTACTTTATTATATTGTGCTATTGTTTCTAAAAAAAAAAAAATTATGAAAATCACATATAATAAATGATAAAGTTTAATAATAAATTAAAATGTCAAAAATGCCATTAATTGTATTAGAAGAGGGAAAGTGCAACTTGCTTTAAGGAGTCTTTTTGGGAAAACATGCCAATTGGCCCAAAAGAAAAATGCGACCAGCATAGGGGAATAAAACAATTTCATTGGCCGATTTGAGGGTGGTAATTGGCTAATCTCCCTTTAAATAAACAAGTTGACTTGTATGGGGTATCCAGATTTTTATTATCATCTTTTGCATTGCTAAGAGCTCTGAGCTTTTATCAAAAAATTCCAAGGACGTAAACCCTTGTGAATTTATCTATTGCGGACGAAAACCCCAGGGGATTGAGAGGGGATTTCACTCAGAAATTCCCAGCGGTATTCATCAGATTTCCAGATTCAGTTCAGCCATGTTTATGAGGAGATTTACAGATGTTTTTCAGTGATTTTCAACCAGCAGTTGGGTCGGCCCAGTATAAGCAAGTTACAGCGAATTCAGAGGTATTTTTATCCAAAAACATTTGTTAAATGTTTGCCATCATATTGTAATCTGATCGCTGTACTTTTTATCATTTTCTAAAGTGCATTTTGAAGATTTTCAATCTGAATAATATCAGACTTCAGATCTGATTTTCTGGGCATTTTTGGACTGTAATAAGTTCAGTTTTTTTATGTAATTCAGTCCCCAAATATCTGGGCAGTCATTAGAAATCAGAAGTATTTTTATTTGGTGTGATTTTCATTGTTATCTCTCTTAAACCCTAGTCGCACTTTCCAGATCTGCACTAGGGATTTGACATAAAATACACAGAAATCTGTATTTGTTGTTTTTGCTTGATTAAAAAATCATTAGAGTACAAGGGGATCCATCTAGGGATTCTTCATTTTTGAAGAACTTTGCAAATCTAGAAAACTTCAAAAAATTCAAAAAATTCCAGTCTAAAATATATTTATCGAGTTGCATGGATACGAGATGTGGATGTGGATACAAATATGTTATCAGATACATATACTACTAGTTTTTAATGCCCCTTGATATGGATACGGTTGGATACGACATAGTATATAATATTTAAAATACTATAATAATCTAGATTATAAATTAAGAATATATTAATAATAATTATCAAATTTAAATTATAAACAAACTTGTACATTAGATTAAAATTACACACTTCCAGCCCACATGAAGGTATAAAATTTGGTATTCTATGGATTAAAAAAAGATTGCAGGTTTTGCAGCCAGGCAGAAAATAGATGAAATGAAAGAAAAGAAGTGGAGTAGGCCAAAAAAACAGATCAAATGAATTGCATGTTATTAAGAGCCAATTTGAAAGCTTGAAGTAAAACTATGTTGCCAAGAAATGCCCCCATCCCCCTATCCACCCTAAAGCGTTTGCAGTGCAGGCGGAGTGCGAAATGCCTTGGAAAGCGTCCCGGAAACACGGGAAGTTTTCGGAAAGCGTCTAGAACATTTCCGGCGTTTCGGGGAAGTTTTGGCGTTTCCAAGAAGTTTCTGGGACATTTCGCAGCTTATATATTATAAGAAAGAGTTTATTCCAGTTTGTTGTTGTGTCACTCCACGAGAATCTTTTCAAATATAGCCTATATTTCTGTTCGAGAGAATTTTCCAAACTCAAGTTTAAGTTACTATGTGCTCATTTGTAAAGTCATATAACATTAAAACTATACTAACAAGGAGGCACATTAAACAAGCCTAAAGAAAGTTTGGGTTAGAATATTAATCCAAAGAAAGTAGGAAGAATCTAGCAAAAACCAAGAAATGTCAGGCTAGAAAGCAAGTTTTGACTCAGTGTATTACTGCTCCTTAGAATAGAATTTTTCATTGGAATCCTCAATCAAATGAATACAATGAAGCGGATTACAGCAATAATTTTTGAAACATGGATGCATGACAAATGATTATGAAGAAAATCTAGATGATATATTCTAGAATCTAGATTATAATCATGTATATATGAAACATTGAAATTGTAACCATGTTGAATGATGAATCTTTAGAACTTCAATGAATACAAAATATTTTGAGTGCTTTATCTCTTATGGTCCATGGACTAAAATTTTGAAAATGAGTACTATATATATATTTTAATTTTTTATAATATATTGTACGGACGTTTCCGTAACATTTCGTACCCAAGGTTTTTTTGAAAATTGGCGTTTCGCGTTTCAAACCCGTACGCATACCCGTACTGTTTCGCTTTCCTGGCAACATAGGAAAATCCATAATAAAAAGTCATTACCTTCAAAGTTTTTTTATGTATCGATTTATTTTTCTAAAACAACAAACACACAAATTTGACAGAACAAAGAATTTTTTTAGTAATTTATCATACATTCCAGCTAACAAGGCTTGGGAATCTATGCACTTTTATAGGTCATAAAGACCAATCTAGTTTAAAGAACAATAACTTGAGACATCACCATCATAGTGACTTAATTCACAATTGCAAAATATTTACGTATCATTAACTAATACTTTTCTTATATTTTTATTGTTTTAACCTAAGTCACCGCATTCGGCGGATTTAATCCCCAAAATGCGAAATTCGGCGAATACCTTTAGGAGCCCAAAAATTCGTTTAAATTCGCGAATATAATCGTATGTATGCAGTCACGGTATTCGAAGGTAAAAAATATGAATGCAGTGACTGTGATTAGTATTCTAATTTCTGAGTCGTGACTGAGTGTGAGTCGTGATTTTGTGACTATGAGTCGTGATTCTGTGAGTCGTGACTGAGAAAGCTCGTGATTTCGTAGTGCCGGGAAGCCATTATTGCAGTCTTCGAAGCTCAAGCTCACCTCTCCTCTCTAGCGACCGCCGCCATTATTGCTTCCCAGTTCAAGTTATCTCTCCAGCGACCACCGCCAACAACAGCAACAAGTATTTTATTTTCGGTAAACTTTGTTTATAACTTATAATTTATTAAACTTTAGGTATTCGTGTTTAGGTTAAATAAAATTTATGTTTAATAAAATTTACACATTTATACATTTATAGTTTGTTTTTAGGTTTAATAAAATTTACGTTTAATTTTTTGGCACTATAAATAATAGTTTCATTAATGATTATTAGGCTAATAAAATTAATAACAAAAATAGTTTAGGTTAAATTTTAAATTAATAATTTGTTATCGTTATTTTAAATTTACTTATACAAAATATGAAATTATAAGCGTATTTTTATTAGCCAAATTTAATCACGAATTTTATCTTTATTTTTTTAGCAACAAAATTCTTACGAATTTGATACTCGGCTAATTCTAACACGAATTCGAATGCGGTGACTTAGAATATAAGTACATAAGCCTTTTATCATGGGGATACAAGAGTCGGAGCCTCACCTTAATAATGCGATGTCTCGCCCGTTCATAAATGCCACCCAAGGAAAAGAATTAGCATGCATATCCACTTGCTAGATACGGAGACGGCTCGGGCACTTCTCAAATATCGCTCAGATATCGTACCTAGCCATATCTAGATACAAACCCGTAATTGTACCATATCGACGATACGATCGGATATGGTAAGCAAGGCAACTATAGCAATATCTAATTTAATAGTTGAAAAAAATCCCAAAATACCCCTTCAAAAGGCTAAAAAGATGCTGAAAACTACAAATGATCTTCTATAATGCATTTTAGTAGCAACAATTGAGGACATGGAGGTGAAAGTGTTGATTCACTCTTTTACTCCGAGCTTTCACATTGAGTCTTATCAACATGCAAGTATTTTTATTTGTTTCTTTTGGCTTGCTCTACTTTTTTCCTTTCATTTCGTCTATTTTCCGCTGGCCTACAATTCCTACAAAAAAAAATTTATCCATTGAATACCAAATTTCATTCCTTCCCATGGGCGGGAAGTGTGTAATTTGCATGTAATTTAATCTAATGCATAAGCTCATTTATAATTTAAGTTTGATAATTATTATTAATATATTCTTAATTTATAATCTAGATTATTTTAGTATTTTAAATATTATATAGTATGCCATATCCAACGGTATCCATATCAAGAGACATTAAAAACTTGTCATATCCATATTTGATACCGTATCCGTATCCATATCCATGCAACTCTGGTTTTCTCCCTACACCTTCGCTTAAGGGAGCGTGTTAGAGTTGTGTTCACACTAGGTGAGTTAGAAACTGTTTGAGATTTTTTCTAGCTATCTAGTTATTTTGTGTTCACATTGTAAGCTTGTTATAGGGAGATAATTAGTTTATTTGTTAAACAAATTCGGTGCCCGTATAACTATAATCCAAATTGGATTTGTTTGACAACTTGTTAAATATAACAACTTGAAATCCTATTTAATAGGCATTCTTGTATCGAGCTCGTAGTGGGAATAATCTAAGTCACCGCATTGGCGATTTAATCCCCAAAATGCGAAAGTCGTCGATTACCTTTAGGAGCCCAAAAATTCGTTTAAATTCACGAATATAATCGTATGTATGCGGTCACGGTATTGAAGGTAAAAAATATGAATGCGGTGGATTGTGATTAGTATTCTAATTTCGAGTCGTGGATCGAGTGTGAGTTGTGATTTTGTGACTATGAGTCGTGATTTCGCAAGTCGTGATCGAGAAAGCTCGTGATTTCGTAGTGTCGGGAAGCCATTATTGCAGTCTTGAAGCTCAAGCTCACCGCCGCCATTATTGCTCAAGCTCACCTCTCTCTCCAGCGACCACCGCCATTATTGCTTCCCGATTCAAGTTATCTCTCCAAATGACCACCTTGACAACAACAAAGAACAAGTATTTTATTTTGAGTAAACTTTGTTTATAACTTATAATTTATTAAACTTTAGGTATTCGTGTTTAGGTTAAATAAAATTTACGTTTAATAAAATTTACACATTTATACATTTATAGTTTGTTTTTAGGTTTAATAAAATTTATGTTTAATTTTTTGGCATTATAAATAATAGTTTCATTAATGATTATTAGGCTAATAAAATTAATAACAAAAATAGTTTAGGTTAAATTTTAAATTAATAATTTATTATCATTATTTTAAATTTACTTATACGAAATATGAAATTATAACTGTATTTCTATTAGCCGAATTTAATCATGAATTTTATCTCTATTTTTTTAGCAACGAATTTCTTACGAATTTTATACTCGGCGAATTCGAACACGAATTCGAATGCGGTGACTTAGGTTTTAACTACTATTTATTTATAAAAAGTTTTCTAATCATTTACACAAAGAAAAATAAAATTACTTGCACCAATTATAATGAAATTGTATAGGCCAACTATAATGCAATCATTCAAACAGAATGCAATGCTTTGATCATCAGATCTGCAAACAACAATTGGTATTCAGAAATAACATTATAACAATAAGAATACAAACTGTGGCATGTGGGATGGTATTATGGTCAAAATGGAACATCAAATTAAATAAAAGACTACGAAACCAAAAAATCCTGACTCTAAGCTGATTTGATGCAATAAGAGGAGGTTAGGAAGACCATTGAAGGTTCATCTAGCAGCTGTATGCAATGTTTGGCAATTAACAACAACAACAACAACAACAACAAGGAGTTTGGGGATCAGTGGAAGCTTCCAAAATTAACTTGCTGTGTCCCAAAAATACTGGAAACCACAATAATTCATAGCATGATAAACTAACTATTAACAAAACAACATCTCTGAAAATTCAGAGCAAACAAATAGAACTGTAATAGCAATGCTCAAAGCCAAGCACTTGAATTGAGTGCATAATGATAAAACTGCATCAAAGATTTGCCTCAACCAGCTTGGTCCTGTAAAAACAATCGTATTTGGACAATATTCTCCCAAATTACACCAAACTTTTAACTTTGGAATTCGAATTTTTTTCTTGCTTCATCACAGCCAAACACCCTACCAGCTCTACGTGCACAGAAAAGGAAAAATATAATGGCATCCAAATCCTTGAGCTAGTGCTGTTAAAGGTTTACAAAGGATGAATATAAAGGAAAAATGACCAACAGATGGGTATAGTTGAAGAGTGCATAATGATAAAACTGCATCAAAGATTTCCTCAACCAGCTTGGTCCTGTAAAAAACAATCATAGTTGGACAATACCCTCCCAAACTATGCCAAACTTTTAACTTTTGAATTTGAATTTTTTTCTTGCATTGTCACAGCCAAACACTCTACCAGCTCTACGTGCACAGAAAGGAAAAATATGAAGGCATCCAAATCCTTCAGCTAGTGTTGTTAAAAGTTTTTACAGAGGATGAATTTAAAGGAAAAATGGCCAACAGATGGGTATAGTTGAAGATACCATTGGAGGCCAATTCACATCACTGGTGAAGATGAGTAACAGATGGGCATGACTGAAGATTCCATCAAAGAGTTCCAATCACATTCTTGGTGAATTTCCTTAATTTAAATTTTCCACCCATAGAGATATATGTAAAATAAGCCAAAACGAGAAATAACTACATTAAAGAAAAAAAAACAAAACAAATTTAAAGAACTTAGCAAAGAGTCAACTAAATCACATTGTAAACCACTGGTATAAAAAAATCCATAATAAGATAATATCCAAGAATAGGGTTCACGAAACTTGTTCCCCCAACCCACAATGCAAGCACTTATAAATTAGTCCAGAGAACAAAAATAATATAATAGATTTGTAGTGTATATTTGCTAGGGTTTATTTGTTTCTTATGTTTTCAACGGAAATAAAATCAAGGTACTTTGAAAACCAAGATTTTTGGGCACGACCACAATACATTCAATTTCAGACCTTGTACCTGCAATGTTTTCGCTGATAAATGAATGGCCAATAATAAGTCATTAACTTCGCACAATAGTTTCTTTCTGTATCAATTTACTTTTTCTAAAACAAATGCATAAAATTGAGAGATGAAAGAAGTGTACAGAGGTTGTAGTCCTCTGTTTTCAGCCCAATAATATTCACATACTAATGCAAAAATACATGTCAGAAATCCCTCGTGCTAAAATAGTGGATAAAGGGTGGATTAAAATAATGGACCGGCCTTCAAACCCTGACACCTATACCACCGGGAAATTCCCTAAACATGATTATTTTTAACCCTTTTTCACCTTGCTAGGAATATTTACCATTTTTATGGTCCTAGCTTGTTCGCGCCCATGGCAAAATCAATTGATTGACAAAAAACAATGCAGGAAAAATATAAGCCCTAACTGTGAAGCAAAACAAACTCTAGAGCTATCGTGGCAACAACAGAGGTAAACTAAAACCATAAAAAAGATACTGCATAGCCGCAAATCCAGCCAGAAACCTATTTGTCTATAGCTAGCTTGGCCCTTTATTAACAAGAAAAATCAGCACACAAAGGAGATGTCATCTTGGAAATTTTACAGGCAAAGAAACACTAACATAAAAAATGAAAACAAAACAGACCCCAGAGGGAAGCAATCACAAGCAAATCACACGCACAAAACAAAATCACCACACACGGTGTAAAGAGCCACACGGGCAAAAAGGAACATAGCGTTTTCCAAACCCTAACAAGTAAGACACAAAAACAGAAAAACATATTATTCCAAAACGGTAAAACATTCAATTACATACTCTGTTTCTGCAGAAAGCAAGGAACGGGTTTATCTTCCTTCAAGTAGCGCCTGCAAATTATATTTCTTGTATTTCTCAATTCTGAAACCAGAAAACACTTCTGCACAAAAGCGACCGACCTTACAAAAGATTAAACCCAAATACCGCCAAAAACAGACAATGTTGCAATTAACATGAATCCATCTTCACCTTTAATTCTCCACTACACTCCACAGTATAAAACAGTATGGAGTATTTGTAAAAAAATTATAGCATACTATGAAATATATTATTATTTAATATTAAATAATATAAAAGGTTGCGCGCTGTCTTTTAAATTTTGTAGTTAAGTATTGTGACAGTTGAAAAACCGGATCCGGCTGCTTTTTGGGCAGATCTCGCCGGATTTGCGAACTAGTAATTTGACAAGCTCTAATTTAATTTATTCCAGCTTAATGACAATTTTAATGCACCACCACCTTAAGCATTCAATAATTTGGATTGCTTAAAGAGCGTATGTCTACACTCCTATTGGATAGATTTTACAAATGATGATTTCAAAATTATAAAGACATGAACCCAAAATAACAACCAAGTCTTATGATTTTGACCCGAGTCAAGATAGCCCTTGCTTAGATCCTCCGCTCGAATTGGCTCCTCGGTGGCATCGTGGACTGTTGTCACGAGATCTAAGGAGAAGAAGGGGCGCTTTGAGCCTCATGTTTCTCGTTCTGCTTCGGTGCAAGGTGACTTTGTTTTTGGTGTTCCTCGGATGTCCATGTAGCTTGGCATTCTTTTGTTGTTTTGTATTTTTTTCTAGGCATGGCCTAATGTGCTTGTGGTTTTGGGGCGTGCTCTCATACCGCCCGCTTTTTTGTTGAGAGAATCTTGTATCATGTTGCATTTAATATAATATAAGATCTTTTTCATCAAATAATAATAATAATAATAACAACCAAGTCAAGATCATCCACCCCTTAAAGGTCTTTGTTCTTCAATTGCCATGTTGTTTAGATGTTTGTTGGCATAGCTAGAACAATCTTCAACCTTCGACATCATGCTTTCATTGTTAACACAATAACAATGTAGTACATAATGATAAATCACACCAACATCAAATAGTTAAGCCAACAGAATGCACTACTCCTCGCAACCACACTTAGATTTATTTCTCAAATAATACGTTGTTTATTAGTCCTTTCTTAGGTTCGAACCCTCTAATTAGCTACATTTTCCCTCTCTTTGTCAGTCGTCGTCTTTATTAGAGATACTATTAAGAATGTATGATATATACTATGTATGGTCATTGTGTGTGTAATATGACTTTACCTACACATAATCGAATCATGCTTAGGTGAGAAGCTTGCACATGATGTTTTTAGTTTTACAAAATGCTTATCAAATAAGCGAGTATTGGATATTATTTGCTTTGATTCCATTTCAAAATCTAGTGGGCACCGATCCTTGATGTTTATGTGATAATGAATTCGATAATCCTTCTTCATTGGTTGTGGTAATAGTGGTGCCACAAATGTATTAAGTGTCACATAATCTCATGTTCAATTCCACATGAAGATTGCTCCATATATAGTATATATGATAACACCTCATGCATTCTATATGTTCATTAGTAAGCAAACTTTCAAGAGCTACCACAACAATATAATGGGATCGTTCACACCTAAGTTTTCTCTATGTTAAAGAATATTTGTGCTCTCTTTATCCATGTCACTCGTTCATGCATCTATCATGCTCGTGATTAAACACTTATCTTATTAACTAAGGGGTGACAACCATAGTGCTTCCTTAATCATGCTCTAAAAAACTTTACTCACACAAGCAACTAGTGTAATCGGGAAGAAAAAAGCATATTAATGTTGATTGTTCGTCGATTAACATAAATTAATATAAAAAATGTTAAATATGCAAGATCGTTAAACATTGATCGGAGGATATTCTAAATACGAGATGATCCCAGAATCTCCCATTAGAATGTTGAAGAGCGTCTCGAGAAGCTTTCCGTCGATATAAAGAACTCCAAAAACAGAGCTCGTATGTGCAAGATATGGTTCGTTGAAATTTTCGACGCAAGCTAGCAAAATAAGAGGACTATGGCAGATTTGCTAACTTGGACGTGTGCCCATCTTCCAAGTGGACCTATCACGGGATGACATGTGGCACAATGTATATGAAGTAAAATTTTGGGTTTTGGACATCGATCTTCGACACTTGATTACGGACAGGTGGGACCCGTTATTTGTTGGTTGGAGGCCCTCGATCAAGGTCAGCACACTCTTATTGTGGAGGGGTGCTTTCACCTCCGATCTTCATTATATCATTATATTGATATTGTATTTATATGCCACTATATGATTTTACATCTTGCATGTGGGATATTATTGCAGGGTTTTGAATTATTAGCATTGTGTATGGACCAAGTTAACTCGCCAACTCGGCGAGCTGGTCATCGACTTACATTTCGTTGGGACAATCTCGGGCTATTTACCAACTCAACGTGGTGATTAACTCCCAACTAGTCAAGCTTATTTATCGGTGAAACCAACTCAACCTCCACGCTAGTTATATATATATATATATATATATATATATATATATATATATATTATATATATATATAGAGAGAGAGAGAGAGAGAGAGAGAACAACCAAGTGTCAACTCACCACCTTATTATGTGGCATGCCATCAATCAAACACAACACGGCCTTATCACATGCCAATCAACTCAATTGTTGGGTGAATAACTTGGCGGATTCAACAGGTTTGCCGAGGATGGTTGGATCAACATCAACTCACCGCCACGTGGATTTTGTACCCTCAAAACCCCAACAGGTTTGGTCGATTAAACCAATGACTCAAACCAACCGCATATACGTGGCTTATCGAACATGCCAATCAACTCAACCCAATTGTTTGGGTGATCAAACTAAGCCACAACCTACGTGGTGAGAATGGCAAAAGGTGAAAGGTGTGGTCGCAAAAGCAGCATAAAACTACGAGAGGATAGAGCGGCCCAATCTATTAATAAACAACCCATTACAAGATGACCTCCCACCACACTAAGTGCTTTAATGTGGGATTTTACCCATTATAGCCCAAAACCATTGGGAAAAAGGAAGTGGAGGGGGTCGAACTCATGATTTTGGGACTCGAAACAACTTGAATCACCATTGAGCTGTACAATGATCTAGTGAGTTATAAAGTGTACTTCAATCGAACTCATGACCAACAACACTCAAAACAACTTGCTCACCATTGAGCTACATAACTCAAGGTGAGTTATAAAGTGAGCCCGTTACTTATTTAAAATGGCTTTTAAGGAATTGTGTGGGGGCAAAAAGGGCGCTTTTGAATAAAACTACAAATAAATCCGAGGCACTTAGAGTCATTTTTCGAGACTTTGGTGTAAATTGGAGAATTGTTCTAAATTACAAGATGAATCTAGCGATGCCATTCTTTTACCACAACGTGCTTTAATTTTCCTGGTGTAGGGGTTTTTCTGACTCAATTGTATAAAGAACATACAAATTGTGGAGATATTGCACAGCCACGGATGGATTTGAGAACGTATTTCTAACATTTTGCAGAGTTTTCAAATTTGAATCAGCTCTTTTTATAGGTGACAATGATCTAGTAGTCAGTTTTGAAGGTAAAATTGTACTTCAATTGATCATAAATAGATCGATTCACAATTAAGTGAATCCGAAGACGTAGCCCATCTAGGTGAACTTCATTATCAAGTCAAAAGGAGTTGTTTGATTGTTTTTCGCTACTTATTATTATATTTTGTATTTCAATAAGGGAATGAATAATTGATTAAGCAAAGCAATTAAGTCTTCATTTGGTAAAAATAGATTAAGTTGAATATTTGAATCAAATATCCACAAATAAATCCGATATCTAAGAAACAATTTAAAGTCAATTTTGGATTATAAATCATATTGATATGCATTTATAATCAAATTGAATGATAAAAAGGTTTAACCCTTTAATATTTAGAGTAATAAAATTAGTTATTAATGATTTTTTTACTTATTTCTCTTAATCACATAAATTTTCGATAGGTCTCATTACGATTATACAATTTTTCTAAAGGTTGGGTTATTTGTAGGCGTTGTTTGTCCTTATATATATTTTAGAATGGGATTAAAATCTATTTTATAGGTTTTAGAAATAATTTTGTTGTAACGAATTTGATAACCTATAATGCTTTTATAAATACCTTTAGATGCAACCTTAGGTGGAGATAGTAAATGCTTAGTGTTTTGTCCCTTATTATTGCCACATAAGTTTATATTTATATGATTCCCTTTCTCCAATTTTGTAATTAACCATCAAAAGGCCGACTAGTAAAAATTAATATTCCCAACGGATATAAGAGACCCAAAAGACGCGATCAAAGTACAAAGAGGTCGGGCGCCTGGGGGACGGGGTCACCTAGGCATCGGTGTCCTGGTGGGCACTAGTGTCATAGTAAAAAATGTTGAAGTATGAAAAGATAAACTCGGTAAAAAGTTATGTGAAAGCAAGAAGGAAAATAGAAAGAGACTAAAGAGGCCCAAGACAACGGTCAATAAGTATTATTTTTGCTTAGGAATCATATGAATAGTAATATGTGATCAGGATTAGAAATATACCCAAAGTGTGTGATTCGGTGTCTATATTTTCCCCACTTTGTGTTGTTGAGTGAATGCTCAATAACATAAATTAGATAAGAGATGTGTACCTAATAACCATGTAGATCGATGGCAAAAAGTGTGCCGAGAGACAAGGAAAAGTGTGGAGTGGTAAAAATGTGAAGCGTGGAAACTAGAGAAGTAGAAGTGAAAAATAATGATGATGATCTTAGGGTGAGAGTGTATGTGTAGATGTCGTGTTGTCCTTGTTTTTATGTAGCTTGATGTGTGGTGATGTGTGATTGATGTGACTACCGCTTCCCATAAGGATAGACCTATAAAGAGAAGAACAATCAAGTTGTCATATATGTGTATATGAAAATTTTGATCAAAACGCCTAAGAAAGTATGTAAAAATGTAAAAAGGAACATGTGCACCTGATCCATGATGAGTGAAAGAGATAGAAAGGATCTTGAAGATGTTGTACAAGAACAAGTTTTTGGGTGATCCCACGTCAATCGGCTGAGTGCAAGTTTTTGGGTGATCTCACGCTAGTTGTGCCAAGTACATAAGAAGTGTAGGGATAAAGGTCTAGTGTTATTCTCCAACCTTTGACTTCTTCCCAAAGTGAAAACACCACTACAAATAATGAGTGTATATCGATCCATTTTGATCCAACATGAAAGAAGAAAAGAAGGTGTAATGTATGCATGTCGAGTGTTGAAGGATTTGTGTGTCTTGTAAAAGCCACTATGTAAACCGTGCCAAACTAGTAAACACTATGTAAGCGCCCCCTGGTCATAGGTGCCCAAGAAGGGTCAAGGCACCTAGGAACTATTGTATGAGTCTAGGCACTAGTGTTGTGTTGTTATAAGGACCCATTCGATTCTAAGCCCTATAAGACAAAAGCATACAATGTGCACACAAGACAAAAGGGCAAAGCCCATAAATAATCGCATATAATGGTAAACAATAACAAGTAAGAACAAACAATGTAATGACAACCATGGTAACGAAAAGTTTGCAAAGCAAATGTTACACATGAAGCACCCGTTAGCATGTTAGAAAGTATGTATAATCCGTTATAGTAATGTGTTATGAAAAATGAAACAATAGCACCTGTAGTGTATACGAAAGTGGATGCCTCTAAGATCTGTATGGGATTGATAAGAGGTATTGCGCCAAACATTCATGTTGCGTGTAATGATCTATGTAAAGTCTGTGATCACAAATAGAAGGCAAGTGAACACGCATGTGTGTATGATAAAGATAATGACATACAAAGTATCTAGCTAACATAGTAAGCAAAGTGTAACATGCTAGAATAAGTAAGCAAGAACAATGTGTAACCAAGATATGCAGTATGTTGTGAGTGTGAATGGAATGGAATGCAAAGTGAGTGTGATAGGAGCAACGTGCCCCCGAGTGAATGTGAATGAGTATGCATGAAATGAGGTTCATTTATAAATGCCCCCTCGTAGTCAAGAATGAACCATAGAACAAGAGTGTGTCAATAAGAAATGGTTTGAATAGTGCACAAGAAAGATATGATCGTTAAAGAGTAGAACATGAAAGCGAGTGAGTGCACGGTGAGATTCATTTTAAATTTATACTCTCAACAATCAAGTATGAACTATGGAACTAGCGTGCGTCATCGGGTAATGACGATACAAGATTGTATCAAGAGGTGCAAAATGCATGTGAAAGACTAGAAGCGAAGTAAGAAATGATATAGAAGAAGTATGAGACACCTCACTATGTCGAGAGAAGGGGGCGTAAGTATGATGCCCCCAAGTATATGCCAATGAATGTGGTATCAATCAAAGCGAAAGACAAAGGTCCTTTACTCGATTCTTGTTGATTAAACAAATATTAAAATTATAAATGCCTAAATTTGATTGAATGTAGTAGTAAATAAATAAGCAAAAAGTACATAAATTGACCCAAGCACAATAAGCTAAAAAATATGGAACCCTAGTTGTAAAGAGGAGATATGAGAGCTTATTTGATTCACAAATAACCTCAACTAATATGTCGCTCAAAACATTAGAAACTCTTATTTGGAGGGTCGTGAGGTGTTCATTGTCCTTTATTTCATGTCACACAATGATCGCAATGTCACTAATAACTGTAATAAAGAATTGACCTACAAAAGCCTCCAAAGCACATCAAATCCCAAAAGTAAAATAATGTAAAGCGAGGGTATGGATTGTCCTCGGTTGTTAAGCGAGTGAGCTTACGACTAAGTGTTGCACTACATTTCGAGACAAAATATAGTTCTATGTAGGTGTATCAAGAGATTGTTCCCTAGGTGGCTCTTGCGTGTGTCACACTTGATAGCGAGCAAGTAACTAAATGTAAATGATGTAAATAGATGTTTACATGAAAGAATAAACTTCCCTCCCCCAGTGAAGTGTATGGAGAATAATGCATTCACTTTCCCTTGTGTGGATGCTAGATGGATGTTTGAATGCTCTTGATAATGCCTTTGGATGCAACCTTAGGTGGTGATAACTAATGCTTAGTGTTTGGTCTCTTATTATGTCACATAACTTTATATTTATATGATTCCCTTACTTGAATTTCATAATTAACCCGAAAAGGCCAACTACCAAAAATATAAGACGTGCAAATGGCTAAAATGAACCCAAAAGATGTGAGCAAAGTACAAAGAGGTCAAGGGCGCCCGGGGGGCGGGGGTGCCTAATGCTAGTGTCATGGCTGGGTGTTGGTGTCTAGAGTGAGAAATGCCAAAGTGTGAAAAGACAGACTTGGCTAGCGAGGGTAAGATCAACAAAGGCAACAAAAAGCAAACAAAGATGGCCAAATACATGGATTAATTAGTACTTTTCTTGCTTAGGAATCATATGAATAGTAGTATGTGATCAAGACTAAATAAATACCCAAAGTGTGTGATTTAGTGTCTACATTTGCCCCCACTTTATGTTGTCAAGAGATTGCTCGATAAAATAAAGTAGATAAGAGATGCATACACGATAACTAGGTAGATCATTGGTGAAAATTGTGCCGAGAGACAAGGAAAAGTGTGAAGTGATAAAAATGTGAAGTGTGGAAACTACATAAGAGAAAGTGAAAAATAAGTGATGATAATGATGATGATCCTAGGGTGAGAGTGTATGTGTATATGTCGCATGATTTGCACTGTTGTTGATGTCGCTTAATGTTTTGATGATGTGTGACTATTATGTGATTGACTTGAATTGCTTCCCATAAGGACAGACCTATAAAAGAGAAGAGACAAACAAGTAGTCAAATACGTGTATATATGGTCAAAACGTGTAAAAAAGTGTGTAAAAGTATGCAATAAAATGAAAAAGAAACATGTGTACCTGATTCATGATGAGTTAAAGAGTGTAAAAAGGATCCTGAAGATGACGTAGAAGAACAAGTTGTTTGGGCGATCTCACACCAGTTGCGTTGATTGCGATTTTTTGGGGCAACCTCACTCTAAGAACGGAAGAATTTTAGGGAGAAAATTCTTATGTCATCCTCCAACCTTTAATTGCTTCCCGCAATATAGAACACCACTGTAGATGGTGTGTAAAAATTTGATCTGTTTTGAATAATTTCAATCTAAGACAAAAGTTGAAAATAAGGTGTAGTGCATGCATGCCAAGTGGTAAGGACTGTGTGCCCTGTAAAATTTGTTGTGTGAAGTGTTGAGAAATGTGCTAAAATGACAAAAAGCGTATAACGCCCCTTGGTCATAGGCGTGCGCGGGAAGGGTCAAGGTGCAAGCACTAATGTTCGGGTCTAGCAGGCGCTAATGTTTGTGTTGTGGTAAGGACCCAAGTGAGGATCTGGGCCATTGTTATGACTAATGATTGTGTTGTCTGGTACTAAACTATAACTATAAGATGTTGTATGGGGTGACTAATTCACCATATGGATACCCCCTTGTTTTGGGTGCATGCGACATCCTTGAGGAGTATGTGGCCCAAAAGAGGACCGAAATGGCCCAATCTAAACTAATGCCCTACGGGGAGGGAGTGTGCTTGGTAAAAACTAAGGTACACATAATCAAAGTGGTTGGAAACAAGAGTTAGTGCAAACAAGACAAATACACATGTAAAAGACAAGATGTAAGCTAGAAGACAACAAGACAATGTGTAATCTAACATGCGAGAAGACAATGTAGACCATGAAAAGTGGGTTATAAATGTGGTACATCACTCACGATGTCGCAAGACAATCAAGGCCATAATGGCCGCAAGCACACAAACAATTAGAGAACAAGCAAGACATAAGGCAAATCTCGTAAATAATGGCATACAAACACAAACAAAAGATGATATAAACAAAGAAATAGACAACCATGGTAGAAAATAGACCTGCAAGACAAATGTTGCACATGAAGTACCCAATACATGTTAGAGATATAAAAAGTATTTCAAAGCACGTATAATCCGATATAGTAATGTGCTATGAAAAATGAAACAATAGCACTTGTAGTGTGTACGAAAGTGGATGCCCCTAGGAGCCATTGTGGGACTAGTATGAGGTACTGCGCCAAACATCCATGTTGTGTGTAAATATTTGTGTAAAGTCTGCAATCACAACTAGAATTCAAATGAACCCACATGTGTGTATGATAAAAGATAATGATATACAAAGTCTCTGACTAGCATGTGTAATACAGTGTACATATAAGCATAAGTAAGCAAGAGTAAATGCAACCAAGATATGCAATATGATATGGATGCGATGAAATGCAATGCAAAGTGTGAGTGTGATAAGATCCACATTCCCCTCAAGTGAATGTGAATTAGTATACATGTGATGAGGTTCATTTATACATGCCCCGTCGCAATGATCGAGAATGAACCATAGAACAAGAGTGTGTCAATGGGAAATTGTTTGAATTATGCACTAGAAAGATGTGAGTGTCAAAGCATAAAGCATAGAGAGTGCATGAGCAAGTGAATGAGTGAGTGAGTTTGGTGGGGTTCATTTTAGAATAAAACCCTCATTAGTCAAGTATGAACCTCGGAACTAGAGTGCGTTATAGGATAATGAGCACACCATGTAAGAGTATATGCAAGAAAGATATGTCGTGGATGTGTTGAATGTGAAATGTGTAGTGTGTATAATGTGTAATAGGGGTTGGGAAAAAAGATGAATGCAAAATATGTGAAGTGTGTAGTGTGTGAGGTTCATGTGTATAATATGCCCTCAACAATCAAGTGTGAACCAAATCACGAGAGTGCGTCATCGGGTAATGACGATACAAAAGTGTATCAAGATGTGTATGATGTGTGTGAGAGACCAAACGTGAAATGTAAAGTATGTAAGACACTTAAGCATGTTGGAAAAGGGGGGGGTGAATAAGTAAGATGCCCCCTAAATGCACGAATGTGGAAAAGATCATGTAATATCATCGAGGAGGTCATTGTTGTCATGGTCAAATCCAAATGGAGAAGCGTTAGAGACTTGATAAGCAATAATATTTGGTTGATCACGTAAAGAGCCATTGTGGCGAAGGTTGTACATGTCCATTGTGTATTCTTCATCAGTGAAAGTAGGTAGTTGACAACCATGTGCATACTAGGTGTATAATATTTTGTGAGTAGCCGAGAAAGGAATCATTGCAAATGAAAACACGACCAAAAGACATAGGAAACGAGATATCAATATGATCAGGATCTAAGGTGCCCCAATATAGTCAAGCAAATATTGTCTAAGTGTAAGTGGAGAAACACGAGGAGCTCGTGCAAGAAATAATGTGAGATGAAAGAGCGAGATAACCATAAAGCAAATAATGCGGATGAATCCATGATAAAGATGAGGATCATGAGGTGGACGAAAAATATCATCTATTATGAATCCTATCTGAGTCAAGCCGTCATATATACATATAGTATCGGAACAAGTAAGATCAAATAAAATGTGTTCCTAATAAGAGTCATTCATGAAAAGTGTACATGTAAAAGGAGGTCGTGCTTAATGGTAGTTACTCATGAGAAGATGAAGTAGGTGGAACGACGTCCAATGTTTGGACATGCCCCCGATAAAGTACCATAACATTTGTAGAAGCAGGGAGGGGCAATGATGTGGATGGGACAATGTCTAACATGAAAATAACACCTTCAAGTGGTGGAAAGTGAGCCAGAGAATCCATGGGTTGTGGATCATTAGTAGTAATTGATGTTGGAGTAGGGAGTGTAGTGGTTGAATCACGGTTGCAATATTTGAATGGTTCACGATCACCGGGGACTGTATATTCTACACCCTCATGTAAGAATTTAACACATCAATGTATTGTAGAAGGTATTGTTTGCATGGCATGAATCCATGGCCTACCAAGTAAACAATTATATTGAACTAGGAAGTTAATGACAAAAAACCGTTGGGAAGGGTTTTTTTGGCCCACAGCAGTGATAGGTAAAGTGATATGGCTTATGCATGGATGAATGGAACCATCATATACACAAAGAGAGATCGATGAAGGCCTTACATTAGCGTAAAAAAGGTTGATAGCTTTAATGAATGATAAAGGGCACAAATTAAGCTCAGAGCCATTATCGAAAATAGTTCGTTTGACACCCACATTATGGATGTGAATCATGATGTATAAGGGTGGATCATTGTAAAAAAACAACAAGATCAACAAGAGGATTAGATGGAAAAATGATGTGCGAGAGAAAATGCATCTACGAATGTGTTATAGACTACATCTAGATGAATATCAGAAGGAACATGAGTAGTAGCCAAGAGAGTAATGATTTTAGCTCTTAATTCAGGGTGAATGAGCAAGAAATCACGAATAGAAATATCCATTATGAGAGGATCCTAGAAGTATGAAAAAAAGAAGTATGAGGACCCTGGGAATGTTCGAGTGACGGGTTCACCAAATGATTAAGCAAATATAGATTTTATAAATGCCTAAATTTGATTACAATGTAGCATAAAAAATAAGCAATGAAGTGCATAAATTGACCCACGTAAAATAAGCTAGAAAGTATAAAACCCTTATTGCAAAGAGGAGATAAGATAACTTAGTTGATTCACAAATAAATTTGGATTATGCAGTGAGTGAACTGATGAACAAGGAGAGAGGAAATTGTCACACGAAACCTATAAAATTGTGCGACCACAATATTTTCCTATACTGGGGTGCCAGGAATGGGTTAGGCGCTACTGAGATCTGCTGCTTTGGGTGCACGTGACTGACTCAAAACCTCGAGAAAATCTTCTTTAGAGGGTTGTGAGGTGTTTGTTGTCCTTCACTTCCTATCACTAGTATGTCATCAATGATCATTCGATGTCGATAACTTTGAATAAAGAATTGACCTGCAAAACCCTCATAAGTGCATCAAAACCCAAAAAGAAAATAATGTAAATGAAGGTTCGGACTATCCTCAATTGTCAAATGAGTTATCTTACAAATGAATGTTGAACTACATTTCAAACCCAATGTAGTTTTATGTGTGTGTGAAGAGATTGTGCCCTAGGTGGCTCTTGTGCATGTCACACTTGATAACGAGCAAGTAGCTAGATGTAAAAGATGTAAATAAATGTGTGCATGAAAGAATGAACTTCCCCCTATGAAGTGTATGCAGAATAATATAGTCCCTTGCCCTTGTGTGGATGTTAGATGGATACTTGAATTCTCTTGATAATGCCTTTAGATGCAACCTTAGGTGGTGATAGCTAATGTTTAGTGCTTGTTCCTTATTATGGTCACATAACTTTATATTTATATGATTGCCTTGCTTGAATTTCATAATTAACCCCAAAAAGGATGACTACCAAAAAGATAATTTTCTCAAATGGCTAGAAAGAACCTAAAAGATGTGAACAAAGTACAAAGAGGTCAGGGGCGCCTAGAGGGGACGGGGGGTGCCCATGGCTGGCGTCCTAGCTGGGCGTTGGTGTCTAGAGTGAGAAATGTCGAAGTGTGAAAAGATAGACTAGGCTAGAAGGAGTATAAGATCAACAAAGGCAAGAGAAATAAAGCAAAGATGGCCAAAGACATGGGTTAATTAATACTTTTCTTGCGTAGGAATCATATGAATAGTAGTATGTGATCATGACTAAATAGATACCCAAAGTGCGTGATTTAGTTTCTACACTTATAAAGATAAATGTATGTGAACATTCTCTATGAATGACAACAAATGAGACAAATGATGCATATAGGTGAATGAGATCTACGTGCATGATACCCATGAGGTGATGGACACCTATATAAAGTACAACACGGATATAAAGCGATGTGAAGAAAAGTGTGGAGGTGATGAATACATGGAGGTGATGAACAACGATGTGAAGCAAAGTGTGGAGGTGATGAATACCTATGTGAAGCAGAGCGCAAAGGTGATGTACACCTATGTGAAGGAAAGTGAGGAGGTGATGTATATCAATGTGGAGGAGTCATTTGATTGGTGGACCTAGACTAATGTGATGGACTAGGCAGCCGATGAGACCGTGTAGGTCGTGAGCGAACAAGCGAGCTAGAAGTAGATTGTGCCTTAAATTTGAGAGGTCCGGGGACCTATATACTCTAGTGAGTGCAATCGTAACCTTGAGAGGAGG
Organism: Taxus wallichiana var. yunnanensis; assembly: GCA_018340775.1. Classification (NCBI taxonomy): domain Eukaryota; kingdom Viridiplantae; phylum Streptophyta; class Pinopsida; order Cupressales; family Taxaceae; genus Taxus; species Taxus wallichiana. The sequence goes on along the minus strand of CM031242.1, from coordinate 12,294,532 downwards.
TTGCAGCCATGGTGTGGATGGTGGAACACCATTGATAATAATGACTTGCTTATTGTGAATGAACTTGAGACACAAGTGATGCATGGAGATGATAGCCTGAGTTGCATGGAGTTAGGGAAGACCTAAGAGCATGTCACACCCTTTGACTGAAGGTGCCATAAGAAAAGGCACAAGCATGGTGAGAGGACCAACTATAATTGGAAGCTTGACATAACCGTATGATTTAGGAATTGGATAAGAGATCCTTGAGAGCGGATAGCCAATAGCGACAAAAAGTGCAATAGAACACGCACTTATGCAAAATGATGACTCAATCATGGTATTATTGATAGAAATAGATCCAATAGAGGAAGCAATGTGCAAACAATCATAAGAGAATGTGGCCTTATAGTCGTGGTGAGAAAAAGTAATGATTGGAGTAGGTGCCTCTTGTATGAGCAACTGGAAAATCAATAACCCACGATACAGGTGGAGGCTTTGCTTTCGATATGTATGATTGGATGAAGAGTCATTCATTTTCTTATCATGTTTAGAAGTGAATTGTTGAAAATATTGATCTTATGATTGTCATTGAATGACACAAAATCCGTGAGGCTCCATAAGCTCGATTGCATTATTGTTGATAAGATTTGGAATAAGATTTTGAATTTTAAAACATGTATACGTAGAATGTGATTGAGAAAAATAGAAATAAATGCCTAAATTTATTGTTATTGTAGCAATAAATAAATAAACAAAATACAAAAAAGAACCAAGCAAATTAAGCTAGAAAGTATGAAACCCTAGTTGTAATGAAGGGATAAAATGGCGTGGTGATTTACAACCAAATATGAATTGTCTTTGAAGTGATGACTAGGTGAACAGAGAGGGAGAAGTGTTGCACAAAGCCTTAGAAAAATGTGTGAGTTGTCATTCTACATGGGTGGGGCACCTAGAAAAGGGCATGGGCACTTGTGGGTGCTTTAGACCTGCTCTAGGCACATGTGACTACTAAAACCCTTAGAAAACCTCCTTCACATGGTGCAAGATGTTTGTTATCCTTCACTTCCTATCATTTGGTAGGTCACACAATAATTTCCAATGTCGTTGATAACCTGCAATGAAAGATTGACCTATAAAACCCTCAAGAGTGCATCAAATCCCAAAAAGAAAAGAGTGTAGTTCTTGGTGTGTGTGTGCAGAATTGTGTCCTAGGTGGCTCTTGTGCATGTCACACTTGATAAAAAGAAATAGCCGGATGTACAAAAATTTAATAGAAGAGTGCATGGAATAAAATGAACTTTCTCTCCTATGAAGTGTATGCGAGAATAATGTTGTCCCTTGCCCTTGTGTGGATGTTAGAATGGATTGTTTAATGCTCTTGAATAGCCTTTAGATGCAACCTTGGGTGGCGATAGCTAATGTTTAGTGCTTGGTCTTTTTTTATGATCACATATCTTTATATTTATATGATTCCTTTACTTAAATTTCACAATTAACCCTGAAAAGGCTGACTAATAAAAAGATAAGATGCTCAAATGGCTAGAAAGGACCCAAAAGACGTGAACAAAGTACAAAGAGGTCAAGGGCACCAGAGGGGACTAGGGTGCAGTGCTGCCGGCATCCCGATTTGGGAGTGGGTATCAAGGATTAGAAATTCCAAGGTATGAAAGACAAGCTAAGTAAGTAAGAGTGTGAGATCAAAATGGGCAACAGAAAGTAAAGAAATATGGCCAAAGACAAGGGTTAATTAATACTTTTCTTACTTAGGAATCATATGAATATAGTATGCAATCAGGACAAGTAATTACCCAAAGTGCGTGATTTTATTTCTACATTTTCCCCCACTTTATGTTGTTGAGAAAAATCTCGATAACATAAAGTAGATAAATATGTGTACCGATAACCATGTAGGTTGATGGTGAAAGCATGTTGAGAGATGAGGAAAAGCACAAAGTTATAAATATGTGAAGATGAAACTAGGGAGGATAAATGCAAAAAGAGATGATGATGATGATGATGACCCTAGGGTGGGAATGCGTGTGTAGATGTCACCTTTATACATGTTGTTGATGTCAATGATAGTGTGATTGATGTAATTGATGTAGGATGATGTTGACTACCGCTTCCAATACATATGGACTTGTAAAAGAGAAAAATGATAAAGTACTCAAATACATATGTATATGATAAAAATGCGTAAAAAGTATGTAAAAATGTGAAAAAGGAACATGTTCACCCGATTCGTGATGAAAAAAAAAAAAGTGTAGATAGGATCCTAAAGATGTTGTAGAAGAATGAGTTATTTGGGCAATCTCATGCTAGTTGTATTGAGTGTGAGTTTTTGGGTGATCTCATGCCAAGACATGGAAGAAGTATGGAGAGGAAAGTCTGGTGTCACCCTCTAACCTTTAACTACTTCTCATGAATAGTAGAACACCATTGTAGATGGTGTGGAAAAATATGATCCATTTCGAACAATTCGATCCGATGTGAAAGTAGAAAATGTTGTGTAGTGCATGCATGTCGATTATTAAGGACTATGTGCCCTATAAAAGACATTGTGTGAAGTGTTGTAAACTATGTTGAAGTGAAAGATGTTGTGTAACCCCTGGTCACATGCATCTAGGAAGGGTTAGTGGTTCCCATGCGCTATGTTATCACCAAATCACTTGCACCCCCGAATGAGCCAAGTGTGAATGGGTCATTAGGTGTGATTGGGTAATATGGGATCACCTCTCAAGATGTGGGACTTGCAAGCTTGAGGCAAACCGCGGATATGGTTGGCTTCCAATTCCTAAACTAAGCACTACACTACTCCTAATACAAGAAAAATAGCTAACTAGACCTATACTAACATTTCTAGGGGATTAGGAGAGAGATTTTAAGAAATAAAACCTACACTAGGAATGGTGATGCACTAAGAAAGGGTTTTGCTAGACAAGTTTTCTATCTTCCAATGAAGAAGGATGAAAATGGGAAGGATGGACATGCATCACAAACCCAACTACATAAAAAAATTCACTCCTAGATAAGCACAATAACTCCCAAAACCTGCAATGGAAACTTGAGATTGCATAGTATACTGTAAACATAAGAGAGGCAAAAAGAAGTAGCAAAAATGATGAAAGTATAAATAATTAGCCACATAACATAATTTATATTACTTCAATCACATGCACAATGCATCATTACAGCAGTAAGAGGCAAGGTTTTCATTATAATCTTTAGAAGAAAGGCTTGAAAGCCTCTAAATTCACAACAACTCAGCTTGTGAAAAGAGGGAGAACTTGGAAAAAATGTCTAACTCCTTGAAATGTGTTTCCCATTTACATTTATAGAAAATCTAAGTTGGTGAGAGAAAGAAGGAAGAAATCCTAAAATCTAGGCCAGATTATAACAGATAATGGCTCTCTGATAATTGCCATGATGCTTGCATCACCCTTTAATTGCTTTCAAAGAAAACTCCTTACATCATGCTTCATAAATTTAAATGTCCCATTTAATTCAAAGTAATATTTTAATAAATTTTAAAGGCATCTCGGCCTTTTGATGGGACCCATGAGTTTAATTTTGCAAAGGAGGGGGGTCTTGGCTTGTAAGGGTGACCAACTTGGTGAATGGCTCGCCACCCAACTCACCAAGTCAAGCTAAGTTTTAAGTTTGCTCCATTGCATTGCTTTATCAGTCACCACTTTTGCATTAATCGACTTTATCGATTCCCATGCCCTTCATTTTAAACTCTCCTCACCGAGTTCTCCTTTCGCTAGGCTTCACATTGAAACTACCTCGCTCTTATCTTGCATTAGTGGGCTCCTCCTATTCTTTGTTGAGTGGCCAATCCGACTAACATCCCGACCTTACCTCTTCCAACGCATCCACTTGCCACTCATTCAAACTCAACACCTAACAACTCAACGCATGACCTCTCCATATGACATCACCCCAATTTGTCCACTTTTTATCCCTTTTTTCCATCGAGCCATTTGGTTGACCGCTTAACTACCTCCAGAAGTCTTCTCATCGACCACATTATATTGAATGGTGAGTTCTCCATTTGCACCAAGCTATTCAAATGACATGACCACTATGTCGACCGGCTCAACATTTGACACGTCTCGCTAGTTCCATATGTCTTTTGAACTCGATGTTGACTATGTTGTTCACTACCCCACGGACACCATATCCTGAAGCTTAGATTCACCTTGGCACATTCCCAGTTGGCTTTGTCTTTTGATGCAATCCCCATTGTCATCACAAACACAAACACATTACCTGGTGGGCGACATCCTTTGGACTTGAGTCCAAGTTTCCCAAGTGCACCGCCAACTCACCACATTACCTCGATGTGCCCGATATCCACTCCACCACGCATACCGACAATTTGGATTTAAGAGTCTAAAGACCACCCGACACGTTAAACCAACTGGTGTGTCACGAGTCGAGCTCGAGTAGCCTCTCAAACGAGATAATCTTCCAAGTGACCCAACTTTTCCACCCAACATGGTTTCCATCCTTGCAAGATCATGCCCATGCCTTTGTATTGCACATCTCCTTGTCAAACTCACTCACATCGATCCTTTAAGCCCTATGAACCATACTTGAGCACCTCACCGACACAAACTCCGATTCGGGCTATTTTCATGCATGATGAGTTTTTTCCATTGACTTGTGTGCTATATTCCCGAGATACTCTACATCTTGCTCATGAGTTCTATCTTTTCACCGACTCAATGTCCCAACACGACTTGGGCCTAAACCACCGGGCATTACACTAATTTACCCGCCCTTCACTCACCTCGCGTTAGCTTCATTACATCGTTGTTTTGTGAGAGCTTCTAAACTCAATTGTGTGACCATTTCTTTAGCTCGACTTGAACTCACTCCTCTGCCTCGAGCACGTTCATCACGCCTTCATTTCAATGATCCTATGATTCCACCAATGTTCAATGCTCCGAGCTTCATTCTATAAGCCGACTCGGTAAGTCATAGTGCCATTTCCAAGTTTCTCCATTTGAAATCCATGACCTTAGTCATTTCGTGATGATTCGAGCTCATACTCGAGCTACTACCAACTCCACCGTCTATATGGAACCTATTTACCCACACCACAATCAAGTCACCTGTTCTATCGAATCCTCGACAAGCCAAAGCTTCTCTGCTTATATGTTTTGTGTTGAGCTCGACATCTTGTGCTCGATTACGAGCCTTCACCATTTCCTACCAAGCTATCTTCACACAAACTCGCCGCATGATATCCCGGTGATCGAGTTATCTCCCTCTTCCATCCTTAGATCTTTATCTTATTGTTAGCTACCCACAACGACCTTCATCCTCTAATTACGATGCATCAAGCTTGAGCTAGAGGACTTCTTTAAACACACCCAACTTTGAACTCCTTCAAACCTAGCTTAATCCATCTCATGGCCATTGCTCTCTCAATGAGCTCCAAAATTGCTTATGCGGCTCCATTCATCATATTGACTTGAGCTCATGACCGTATTGACACGATTCGAGTTAGAACCGACCCCCGAGTCCTTCCTTTTCTATGATATCCTTAAAACTCTCTGCGATGACCTCTCATCCAATGTTTGGCCCAACCTCAAGCTCAATCATGAAATGATGACTAAATGGCTTTGTTCCCAAACCACCCAAATACTCTTATGAGCTCACCACTTCCTCACATCAAAGCCCAAACACCTCGCCAAGCTAGTCATGACTTCTACCACCGAGTTTAGTCTTGAGCTAATCCATCGAGTTATGCTCTAAGTCGTTAAATTTTCAATATCGAGTCTAATCATCATATTCATGCCGAGATATTATAATGAACCCAACTAATCACAACTTACCGATGCATGCATTTAACTCGCCAAACTATTTAAGCTCAAAGTCCACTTGTCCTTCAAATACTTACTTATGCCTTAATTTAACTTCCTCGGGCCATTTTCTTGAAATCATAGGGTGATGGGAATACATTCAAACATGGTTCATCAATTTTAGTCATTTTTTACTTGAATTATCTTGGAATGCTTCATAAGCCCCCTTTTTAGTCTTAGAGCACAATAGATCCCGTTGTCCAATTTTACCCAGAGGGCAAAATTGGATAACATTTTTGGTGACCTCTTAGGGATGTTTTCTTGTTAAGCACTAGTCAAGTAGCCTTCTATATCCATTGGGCATGGAGTCAATTTTGGTATCCCAAAGCTAATTTGATTCTCTATGATGGATCCCAAAATCCCTTGAGCACTATTGATCTTGGACTTTCCTATAATGCTAAGTATGAAGTACACCGAATCTGATGATTTTCGAGCACAAATAACACATCTTTGCGAATTGAGAATAAAATGCTTGTTGGTTTTGGACATCATGGAACTCTATTAAAACTTGAATCTTTCCCTTCTTTTGAACACTTCACCTTTGACACATTGTGTAAGAGCAATGACGAAACAAACACAAACTAAAATTGAAAACCATACATGCTTCAATCGAAACATGCAAAGTGTGTCAAACACTTATTCTGCTGAAAGCAAACCTATTCCTACTCTACGCTAACCTAGAGAAACATGTGAGCTAAATAAACCCATCAACTAGTGTTGCAAAATAACTTCCCTTCCTCATAATGGATAGCCACACAAATGATTTGACAATGAACATGGCTAAGATTGAGAGTGAAAACTGAAACAAGCCCAATTCTCCACTTAGTTCACCAAGGCATCAACTGGAAAGAGAAAGAATGCCTCTTTTAGTTTCTCTACATTTATTTTGTAGAGGCATTGTAATTGATCCTTGGGGCTGTGAAACTCATCCTCACATTCCTAAGTGAATGTGGTTGTTTTTGGTTTCTCCTTTGGCTTTAATGAAGCCAAATATATAATGGGACACAGTCGAATCCTTTGAATATGCTGGTTACTCCGAACCCCAACTTCAATGATGAAGTACTCATGTAAAACTTCCTGAAAAGTGGGGTTGTCTGTGAGATGGTCTTGGATTCATTGCTCATCTATAGACAACTGATGATCCACTTGGGTGAATGGTATAAAAGTGATGTTCCCTTTGTTTTCTCTCTCTTCTTTGACAACAAGAAGTTCCTTCACATCATGAAGCTCCTTTGGATTGCTTGCAGCCTCAAATGGAACCGTTGTTGAACCAACAAAAATGTTTGAAGTATGCTTCTCACTCAAGAGTTCCTCTCTTCCCGATTAAAGACAAAATCGATCCACATTTTTAACCTCCTACATCAACGAGAAACCCGCAAGATCAATCTCTTTCATTTGTTGCTTTTGAGAACTATTAGGGGAAACACAATCTTAAAGAATACTTTCCTCCATCATAGGTTCATTAACCAAATCAGGTTTTGTAATTGAAAATAGGAAGCTTTTCATGATACCATCTTCGTTCAATGCTTCTAAATTTGTCCTAAAGCTTCTCCGTGTGTTCCTTTTTCTCTTCATTTAATGAGTCGTATTGAAGATTTAATTCCTCTAATCTTAGCTCAAGAAGATGGTTATGAGAAACATATCTCCCTCCTATATTCTCCCCAAAGAAACAAGCCTTTTGTGTTGGAAAAGTGGTAATGAAACAACAAAATTATCAATTTCCATAAGCTCATGTCCATCAAAACACTCCTCCAAATCTGACAAATAATCAACATCTTCATTGCCTAGTTGTGTCAAAGGTGCCACTTATCCTCCCATGGTTGTTCTCTGGTTGACAATTTGTTCATCATGACCTTCTTCATCTTCAAACATGAAATTAGAGAGCTCAAATTCATCTCCAAAATCAAAAATTTGAAAAGATGAGGAAAAGAAGGATTTGGAATTTCCTGCATTTCTTGTTTTGCACTTGAAACCTCTGAGTCCACCTTGATTTCCTCCATGGCAAGAATCTCCTTATGACCAGTTGCAACATTTAATGAGGCTATTGGCAAGTCAGTGCAACCTTATATGAATGTTGCAAGTTCTTGACATGCGCATGACAGTTAGGATCACGCATTCTTGAAACATCTTGCACATTGAGTAAATTTTCTTCCTTCACTTCACGCGTGCTCTCTCTTCTTGTGGATTTGGAGCCAACTCTTCCCCTTCTACAATGGACTTTGCAATTTGTAGTGAATCAATAGTCTTCATAAATAATGTGCCAATATATATACTACACTCTAAATAAATAGACTTCTAATCTTCATCTTCTTGTGTTTGTTCTTGTGCATATTCGGTCCTTGTTGCACGATCTTGAGTTTTAACCTTGGGTGGAGGCTTAATTAGGAGAGGAATTTTCTTGATGTTCAGTCTTATAGCCCACTCCTTTAGATTCTTTGCAAGCTCTTCTTTGCTAGTCTCCTTAACCATATTCTCCTCCTCTTCACTAATATTATAAGTTTGGTCCTCCCAAAATGGATTCGGGAATGCAAGAGGAGGGGTGGGTTGGGATTCAACAACTTCCTTCATTGCTTGAGATGGTGGACGAGGTGCAACTTCTTGTTTTATTGGAAGGGAAGGAACCTTAGAAGAAAAAAGGGCATAAAACTTAAGGTGGGATGGAAGAATAGGAGATAGAGAAGTGAATTTCACCATGGGAGCAACAACTATAAAATTAGGAATACGGGGCTCAAGTTGGAATTGCATGGATGGATACATGGGAAGAGGGATGTAAGGTGATAACGTAGGGACCTCCCATTGATAAAATTTACTAGCATTACATTCATAAGCTTCCCTCTTCTTAATCCATTTCCTAATCTCAAGCAGTGTTATAGTTATCCAATGAAGTTTTTGCTTAGGATTAAAATCATCTAGTGTAGAGTCAGTCCATGGGTATGGAATTACGAAACCAATATGGACTGCCTTTATCATTTCCTTAATCCTTATTTTCACCATATTATACTCTAACTCTAGAATCTTCTCTACAAGAAGTTTTCTTCAGTGTAGGATAACCTCAAAATCTACATATCATTGCTCTTTAATAGCTTTAAAGTTTGGTATATGACCAAACTTCTCTACATCTTGCTCATGTAGACATGCATACTCAAACTTATTTCCATCATAAAATTGGTCTAGAGATGGATTGTAATATCTGAAGATGGAAAGCATTCATCTTGCTTTGTAAATGGGAATTCCACATTGGGAATGAAGTCATGGCAACACAACTTCATGAATAGAAGAAAAATGGAAGGATGTGGAATAAAAATGGATGGAAATGGGTGGAAAATAAAGTCTGTAACTTAGAGAGTGGGTTACTTAGACCAATGGAGTCGCCAACGGTTGTGCTTGGGTTTACCTCCTAAGGCTAAAATTTCACTAAGAGCACAAAAACTTAATGAAATAATATAACACAAATACACAAAACATGTGAAAATATAATTCTTGCATCCCACCAAGCGTGTTAAAAACTATTATCACCAAATCACCACACCCCATGAATGGGCCAAGTGTGAATGAGTTATTCAAAGTGTGATTTAGTAACATGGGATCACTTCTCAAGTTTTGGGACTTGTTGGCTTGAGGTGAACCTCCGGAGAGGCCAACCTCCTCTTCCTAAACTAAGTACTAAAATACTCATAATACAATAAAAATAAATAGCTAGACTTGTACTAACATTTCAAGGGGATTATGGAGAGAGATTTGCAGAAATAAAACCTACACTAGGAATGGTGATGCACTAAGAAAGGGTTTTGCTCAATGCATTTTCTGTCTTCCAATGAAAAAGGATGAAAATGGGAAGGATGGACATGCATCAAAAACCCAACTGCATTCAAAAATTCACTCCTAGATAAACACAATAACTCCTAAAACCTGCAATGGAAACTTGAGATTGCATAGTATACCTACAAACATGAGAGACAAAAAGAAGTAGCAAAAATGATGAACAAACAAATAATTAGCCACAGAACATAATTTTTATTACTTTAATCACATGCACAGTGCATCATTATAACAGGAAAAGGCAAGGGTTTTCATTATAATCTTTGGAAGAAAGGCTTGGAAGCCTCTAAATTCACAACTCATCTTGTGAAAAGAGGGAGAAATTGAAAAAAATCTAACCCCTGAAATGTGTTTCCCATTTACATTTATAGAAAATCTGAATTAGTGAGAGAAAGAAGGAAGAAATCCTAAAATCTAGGCCAAATTATAGCAAATAGTGGCTATCTTATAATTGCCCATAATGCTTGCATCATCCTTTAATTACTTTAAAAGAAAACTCCTTACATCATGCTTCATAAATTTAAATGTTCCATTTAATTAAAAATAATATTTTAATAAATTTTAAATGCCCTCAACCTTTTGATAGAACCCATGAGTTTAATTTTGTAAAGGAGGGGGTCTTGGTTTGTAAGGGTGACCAACTTGGTGAATGGCTCACTGCCCAACTCGACGCTGCCGTGGTCAGAGTCGCTTCATTGCATTGCTTTATCAACCATTGTTTTTACATTAATCGGCTTTACCAATTCCCATGCCCTTCATTTTAAACTCTCCCACCTGAGTTCTCCTTTCACCATGTCTCGCATTGAAACTACCCCACTCCTATGCTACATTGGTGGGCTCCTCTTATTCTTTATCGAGTGGCCAATTCAATCGACACCCAACCTTACCTCTTCCAACGCGTCCGCTGCCACTCATTTGAACTTGGTGCCTAACAACTCAATGTATGACCCCTCCATGCAACACCACCCAACTGACCACTTTTTATTCCATTTTTCCATCGAGCGTTTGGTTAACCACTTAGCTACCTCCAAAGTCTTCTCATCGACACGTTGTATTGAATAGCGAGTTCTCAGTTTGCGCCGAGATATATCCGACATGGCCACCGTATCTATCTCAACATTTGACATGTCTCACTAGTTCCACATGTCTTGCGTTAAAATTGGCATTGAACACATTGTTCACCACCCCACCGGACACCATCTCCTCGGCTCGGCTTCACCGACACGTTCCCATGCGACCTATTTTTTTATGCGATCCACGTTGTCATGGCTTGGCCACATTACCCGACGGCCCGCCATCCTTTGGACTTTGAAGTTTGGATGTCCCGAGTGCACCCGCCAACTCACCACATTACCTCGACGGGCCCGACATCCACTCCGCCATGCATACCGACAATTCAGATTTCGAGTTTGAAGACCCCCTTACACATGAACTAACGGTGTGCCACAAGTCCGAGCTCTGAGTAGGCCCTCCAAAATGAGCTAATATTCAAAGTTGACCCAAATTTTCCACTCGACATGGCTTCCACCTTTGCAAGATCATGCCCATGCCTTTGTATTACACATCCCTTGGTCAAACTCACTGCATTGATTTTCGCGATCCCAACGAGCCATAATTGAGCACCTCACCGACACGAACCTCGAGTCGGGTTATGTTATCAGCCAATTTTGACTACGTAAAATTAATAAAAATGGAAATTTTCCAAAAGTGTTACTTTGCGTGGTTTATCACTTTCATCACGACCGTCTCATTTTTGTGATCATTCCGGTCTTTGTTTCATCCATTTCGGGTGAGAACTCCTCCCGCCAAGTCTCAAATCGCGTTTAATATTAATTAAATAATATTTAATTAATTGATTACTCTTTGTTTAATAAAATTAATTTTTAATAACTTTGGAGTATTTAATTAAATAAATGTTAATTAAAATTCATTCGACAAGTTTTTGCTAGGGAAAAATAAGCTTCCGCTTCCCATTCCGGGATGCCAAATTGGCTTCCCGGCCCGATTTCCCCTTTCCTGGCAAAATTGCTTTAAATCCCCTCGTGGGATTTCTTCCCCCAATTGCCAAATTAATAAATTGGAAAACAGGCAAAAATCTCCCAATTTCCCACATGGGGAAATTGAATGGAGATTGCCAGCCCACTTTGCCATTCCCATTGGCAATTGGCCGTTGCTTTCCCCATTTCCCCCGGCAATTAATTCCACTACCCGGGAAGAGGGGAAGTTGGGTTAACCCTCATAAATTCCTCTGTCGAACTCGTTGGAAAGAGTCATACGAAGCTTTCTAAATTGCTTCTTACTTCTTCTAAGAAGCATAATAATATTTTTATCACATTCCTCAAACTGTGAACACCATTGTGAAGGAGAAATACGTGCAAGAAGAAGACAACATATTTTTTTCCCATGCATTAAACAAGAGGATCTGTCCAAAACAGCCAAGGGAGCATCAAAGATAAAGCTCTCACGCATAGGAAAGGGCAGCAAGGTGAAAACAAAGCACCACATAGGAGGGAGGGTAGCAAGAAGAGAGAAAAGACAAAAGTCATGCGAGGTTTTAAAGGGAGATAAAGCAAGAGAAGCATTTTCCACGCAAACAAGATAGGCCACGCATAGGAGAAAAGCAAGCAATTTTCCAACGCCCGAACCAACAGAAGGAAATACATCACGCATTGGGCATACGAAGACAAATTTTTCACGCATGCACAGGTAGTAATAGGAATTAAAAAATCCAACACAGCCGAAGGCCCAAACATTCACGCAAGCCAAAGAGTGATCCACGCATGTGTGAGAGGAGAAATAGACCGAGGGAGTAAAACATTTCCACACATGCCATAAAATAGACTTACCACACCGAGGGAGGAGAAAGCAAGACTTCCACGCATTGGAGAAGGAGGACAGCTTCAAAGCGAAGGGGAGACAACAAAGGAAAAGAGGATTTCAACGAATTCTTCAGCACCAAGAACATTCCCACGTAGCCCAAGAAAACAAGAAAGAACATTCCCACGCAGCCTAAAGAGGCAAACAAAAAAGAAAAAGGTTTTCAATGACTAGGAATTAGAATAAAACAGTCCACACATGGGATTTGGTGCAGAAAGTTAAATAAAAGAGAAATAACAAAACTACAACACCCTCCACACATTCATTTAGATCTTTAAGACATGGAGGGAGGAGAAAACAATTTTAAACGCATGCATAGAAATACCACGTGCTAAGGAGAAGTTGTCCAAGCAATAAACCGTAGAGAAAAACATTTTCACGCGGCCAAAGAAGATAAGGTCATTGTTTCAATGCATTTGCAAAAATTGGTCTGCCAAATTCAGTCCACGCATTCACCAAATCCCATGCCAAAACCAGAGGAGCAGTTAGCAGTTGTTCACGTTGGAAGAAATAGGTGATATGTAAAAAAAAATTAAATCGATCCGTCTGGAATATTAAAATCAGGAGATTTTAATTAATAAATAAATATCATTGTTGTCACCAGATTCAAAACTCGAGCCTAGTCTTGGTATGAAGTATTGACGCGTTTTTAAAAAATGTAACTCGAGATTGATTATTATTATTATTATTTTTAAAATAATAATAATAATAGAGGAGCTATATTTTCCTTGCATTGACGGGGGTTTCAGAGACTGAGACCCGACCCTGCTTGCGTTGTTTTGCGTGCCTGATTCATTCTTATGTGAAATTCATAATGGCCGAGAAATCTAACAAATCCGCAGGAAGATCAAGGAAGCCAGTGGAGAAATTGAATAAGTTCGCACTCAAGTACGAATTCCAAGGAATCATCCTCCCAGTTCCATTAAGTCAGCATACGACAATATCACTGATACAAATCTGGGTCACATCAATGTGCAACAATTCTGTGAACGGGTGAAAACTAAAGGCAAAACCATATTCTCGGATAGGCTTTACCATAGTGGTCTACCTCAAGCAGGCAACATTTATTGTCTCGCAGTGCAAAGGTCCAAAGCTCATTATCACTTGTGTGGAGCATTATGATCCTGAGAGGCGAGGAATTTTTAAAGATAATCACGAGCCTTTCCTCTTAATCACACCAGAGCACATTGAGGAATTGCTCGACATACCTAACTTTCCTGAGAATGCGGATATCACTCGCCAGTCAGCACAAGAATTTTGGGATGAAGAACCCTTAAGATGGAGCAAGATGGTTAATAAAAACTGGTTAGTGACCAAGAGGCCTCGAATGACCGGCTTCCCAAAGAACCAGAACTGCGTTGAGTTCGTGGAAGAAATCGGGGACATGATTACTCTCCTAAGCCGAGTTTTTAGTTTACCCTCTGCTAGGATTTTCCACCCATGGATGTATCAGTTTATCTGTATCATCCTTTCCAAGAAAGAGTTTGTGGATTGGGCCACCATCATCAGTAATACCCTTCACAAACAATTGATAGAAGTTAAGATGATTGGATGCTTCTACATGACATCGTATTTGACTTATGTAGTAGCAAGAAGAAAGCTATTTTCTGGACTCGAAACAAGAGGATTCATGGGGCCATAAAAAGTGTTTTCATTATTACCCACAACTAAGTTTCAAAAATATCTCTCACCATTTTAGAAGAGTCAACGATGCATTCACCTTCCACGTGATTGAACTCTGAATTAGAATACAGAGGAAAGATTTTCTAAAGAAGCCATGAGTGTCATTTCCCAATGGGGAACATGGTTTATTCAATTTTCATCCTTTTCCTACATTCACGTGAGTGGCTTTACTGGTACTCCATGGAAGCTTCCTAAGTACGTCAGTGACAGATGGGCATTAATGGAGCTTGCATGACAACTATTCCAAGTTCACTGTCTTCTCAGTGACAAGCATCGCTTAGAATTCATTTCCCAATCCAAATCGGGAATACCAATGTCCAAATCTTTTTAGTGCACAACTCATGGAAAAAGAGTTCACCTCATCACAATTCATCCATATGTGAAGAGAGCCCAGTTTGATATCAATGGATATATGTAGAAGATTCTTGGAGCAAAGTATCAACATAACCCTACCATGGAAGATTTCTAGGTTGCCTATTCAGACGAACATGAAGTAAGAAGATGAGAGTTTTCTCACCTAACACTTTCTCAGATCAAGGCCTTCCGCATCAAGAACCCTCCCGATTCATTCATAAATGATGATGAAGATGTCATTGATCCCTCATATGATGTAGTTGCTTTTACCATTGCCTCAAATCGACTGGACCAAAAGAGATGAATTTTCTCTTGATAGCAAGAATCAACCGATTCTTGAAAGAAGCATATCTTGGTACGACAAAGAACTTGCCAAGTTACAATCAATTCAAGATCATACTTCAGGATCACAAAAATTTCCAACACGAGGAGGTCTTCATTCAACCAAAGCCCCTTCTCGATCAACCTCCGTACCATCCAATCATACACAACAAGCAAGAAAGGAGTGGTTGCCAAAATCCACTTCACCAAGTAATGTGCCACGAGGAGAAAATCTAAAGACCCTAGCCCCGGCGAAGGAAGAGAGTGTGTATCAGGATTTTCTACTTCAAGTAGAGATTCTTCTACCCACATTGTTAATAGTGCTCAGAAGCTCATGAAAACGATCCTCAACCATGCTTTGAACAAGCGTCCACTCAAGTGCAGGTAGTCCAAATATCAAACACTTTGAAACCTACAGTTCATTTGAAGAAATTTACCCAAAATCTCTCGAATGATCGGGAGGTGGATATTGGTTATTTCTCCCCAAATCGAGGTTGTAGATAGGATTATTATAGATCTCATGATGTCGAGAACAATGAGAATATTGATTCGAGCTCTAGGATTTCAGATGCGAAATAGTGAATGATACTCCTTCCTGGGTTGATTCCGAGGTTAAGAAAAGGAAGAGGGTTGTCAAGGCAATTGACATTGATTTTTATGCCCTTTTCAAACTTTTGAATGACGTCATTCCCAAGAATCCTAAGGTGCTTTCTCGAATAATGGTGGATAATGACGGAAATAGATTTATAGATCTTGCCATCCCACAAGTTGATAAGGAGCGTGATGCCATGACACCTGCTGATTATGAAGTTTCCAGACTTGGACTTGGGAGGTCCACATTAGAAAGTGACATGGCGATGGCTCGAGATTCAATTGATATCATGCTAAAGAGACTTGAGAAATATAAGTCTCATAACTCTCAGCTCAAGGCCAAAAGAATCAATTAGTGGAATATGTTCAACATTTGATAAATCCCATATCATCCAATTTCCAAGTAACTGATGCAGTGGCTGCCCCTAATGAAGAAACTCTCAATTTGTCAAAAGAAATAAACACATTGGGCCATGTCACTAAAACTTGGCTTTCTAGAGATTCTCGTTTTAGGCCAAGGGACGATCAAAACAATGGTTAAGCTCCATGAAGATGTCAGTGCATATCTTGATCCAATTCTTTCTTTCAAAGGAAAGCTTTTGTTTCTAATATATCAAATTTGGATGAGATATTGCCCTTTTGCAGGAGATGACGAGTATGGAATCCTTGGTTTTAGCCATTCAAGGAATTCTCGAATTTGAACATGTGGGGACATGTTTTCTTTGGTGTTTGCATCTCAAATCAAGGAACATGCTTCTCGAGGATTCTATGATCCATTATGAGAGCATATGCAATGAAGCCTTCACTTCACTCACCTTGATTCAAGAATTCATAGATGAGATTCCTTGCAACCTCGTAAATGAGCATAATCAAAGGTGTTCATCGAAACAGGTGGAAGAGCAATTTTCACAATTGTTTAAGGACATGTACACTCCCGCCAACAATTTCTCATCAGTTTCAATGGAGCGGTGCATCAAATTAAAGAACTTATTTGAGAATGCTCAATCAAAGATTATTAATTTAAATGATATGCCAAGTAGGATTCTTGAATTGCAGGTATTTTGTGAGGCTATTCTTCAACCAAATGAACCTCCAAAAGAAGAAAAGATGTTTGAAACTTTGGGAAGGTTTAGATCCTTTCAACTAGAAAAAGCAACAGATCCTAATTTCACTAGCGGTTCAGGGAGATAATTTTCTTGGTATCTAACGAAGTGGGAGAGTCCATTTCTCATACGCTTGAGATAGGCGGACCCCATTTCAATGGATAAGGCACTGGTTATTATTGTATATTTTAAAAAGTGGATTTTTAAGGAAAGGATGTTGTTATTTGCTTTCGAGAAACTATGGATAACTTAAGTGATTTCTATTTTTAGTTGTTTTTAATAAAGTTGGTTAGAAAAAGTCAAAGGTCACTTAAGTGCCTTATTTAATGATCATGTAAAACCCTAACTACTTTGTAACCAACTTTTGGGTTATAAAAGGAAGTGAGGGGCTCATTTGTAAAGGGTGACTTTGAGAGAGGAGAAGAAAATACTTTTTTTGTCCAAGATTTGCTTTCAAAGAAAGAAACTTTGTGTTCTTTTGAGAAGACATTTTAGAGTTAATGAAATATGAACTTTGTGTCCCATCCATTGTCTCTTATAGCATTTGATGTTCTTATGTTCATTAGATGTTAGTGTTTGAATCTTGCATGCAAATATTGTCTTTGATCTTATTGTCAACATTATTAAGTTGTTGTTCTTGTTCACAATGATCAAGCTCTATTATTTACTTGCTCATGTGTGTTCCCTTTTACATATTCTTGTTTAACTAACTCAAACTTCGTTTTATTTGTGTTAGTTATTCATCTTTCTTCTTTGTGCAATATTAGGCTATGTTTTTACCTAACTCTTTCATGTTCCTTCCATTCCTTTCCTTCATTCCATTCCATCCCCCTCATTCACTTTTCTTTCCATTGATGTTCCAAAACACCCCCACACACAATTTTGAATGTACAGATGTAAATACAGTTTTGGTTTTCAATAAAGGCAGCCTCACCTTCATTGAGGAGGGACTTCATTCCCACAATGTTGCATGTCATTTGCATGCGTGCAAATCCATATGATAACAGGTTATCTCCTGCATGATGAGTTGTTTCCATCGACCTTGGTATTGTATTCACCCGAGCTACTATGTATCTTGCTCGAGAGTTCTATCTTTTGCCAACTCAACGTCCCAACACGACTCAGGCCTAAACCACCGGCATCACACCAATCTACTGGCGCTTGCACTCACCTCGCATTGGCTCCATTATGCTTCCATTTTGTGAGTGCTTCGAACTCCATTATGTGACCATTTTCTACAGCTTGACTCAAACTCACTCCTCTTCCTCTAACACGTTTGTCTACACCTTCACGTCAACGAGCCCCGTGATCACGAACGATGTTCAATGCTCGAGATTCATTCTATACAACAAATCAACAAGTCACAATGTCATTTATGAGTTTCTCCATTCAAAATATGTGATCTTAGCTACTCCGCGAAGAGCCAAGCTCATACTGAGCTCTGCAAACTTCGCCATCTATATGGAACACTGTTTACCAATGCCACAACCGAACAAAGTCATTTGTTTCAAGAACCCTCAAGCCAAGACTTCTACATATGATTATGTGTTGAGCCCGACATCTTGTTCTCGATGACGAGCCTTCACCATTTTGCTAAGATATCTTCACATGAACTCACCGCATGATCTCCCGATGGCGAGCTATCTCCCTCTTCCATCTTTGTATCTTTCATCGTATTGTGAGCTACCCACAACGACCTTCATCCTCGGATTACGATGCTTCAAGATTGAGTTATAACACTTCTTTAAACACACCCAACTTTGAACTCCTTCAAACCTATCGATACATTCATCTCACGACCATTTCTCTCTCGGTGAGCTCAAAACTCACTTATGTGGCTCCATTCATTAGTACAGACCCAAGCTCATTATCGTGTCGGCCCGAGTCATGTTAGAACTCACCCCGAGTCCTTCCTTTGCTACGAGATCTTGAGAACTCTCACGACGACCTCTCATCAAATGTTTGGCCCAACCTTGAGCTCAATCCTGAAATAGTGACTCGACTTCATTCCCGAACCACCCAAATAATCTTATGAGCTCACCAATTCATCACATTGAAGCCCAAACACATTGCAGGCTAGTGATGACTTCACGCCACCAAATTTAGTCTTGAGCTAATCCATTGAGTTATGCTCCAAGTCGTTCAAAACCTTCAATATCGAGTCCAATCATCATAGTTAATGTCGAGTTTTTATGATGAACCCAATCGAGCACAACTCACCCGATGCATCCGTTTAGCTCAACGAGTAGCTCAATGAGTTGTTTAAGCTCAAATTCCAATTTTCCTTCAAATCATTTGACCTATGGCCTAATTTAACTTCCCTGAGTCATTTTCTTGAAATCGAGGGTGATGGGAATACATTCAAACATGATTAATAATTTTTGGTAATTTTTACGAAATATCCTAGAATACTTCGTGAATCCCCCTTTTTTAGTCTTAGAGCACAATAGGCCCTCGTTGTCCAATTTTACCCCAAGGGGAAAAATTAGATAACATTTATTATCCTAAGTGCGGGTGATGGTGTATGTGTTGTGATCAAGACCCAAGTCCGACTACGAGCCCTATCTCGAGACTGATAACTATGTTGTAATGGTACTATGTTGTGTTGAATTGTGTCTGTATATTGTTGTATGGGGTGATTAATTCACCTAAATGATGCCCCCCTCATTTGGGGTGCATGTGATGTTGCTGAGGAGTATGCGGCCCAAAAGAGGACCAACCGATGTCTTTCAAACCGATGCCCCTGCAGGGGAGGGAGTGTGCTTGTTAGAAACTATGGAAAATGAAAAAAAGTGGTTAGGAAAAATTTTGAAGTGTTAGTAAAAGTAAAGACAAACATTCATGTAAAAAAAAATATGTAAGCTAAGACACAAGAAGACAAAGGAGACCACGAAAAGTAGGTTGCAAACATGAGACACCACTCGCATGATGTCACAAGACAATCAAGGTTGACTAGGCCAAAAGCATACAAGTCTGCACACAAGAAAAAGTGTAAATCCCACAAACAAGGGCATACAATAACAAGTAGATAATAGCAAGTAATGTAGCAGAAAATCATGGTGGCATATAGAATTGTAAAGAAATTGTTACACTTGAAGCACCTATTAGCATGCTAAAGAGATAAAAATTATGTCAAAATTTGTATAATATGATATAGTAATGTGCTATGAAAAATGAAACAATAACACTGTATCATGTACGAAAGTGGATTCCCCTAGGAGCCGTTGTGGGACTAGTATGAGGTATTGCGCCAAACATCCATGCTACATGTAAAGATCTATGTAAATTTTACGATTGAAAATAGAAGGCAAGTGAACACACATGTGTGTATGAAAATATAATGACATACAATATATTTGTCTAGCATGTGTAATAAAGTGTACATGTAAGCATAAGTAAGCAAGAGTAAATGTGACCAAGATATGCAATATGTTGTGGATGAGACAGAATGGAATGTAGAGTGAATGATAGGAGCATCATGCCCCTCGAGTGAATGTGAATGAGTATGCATGAGATGAGGTTCATTTATAAATGCCCCCTCAACAATCAAGAATGAACTATAGAACAAGAGTGCATCATCAAGAAATGGTTTGAATTGTGTAAGTCAAAAAGACATGATAGTCAAAGCGTAAAACATAGAGAGTGCATGAGTGACTGAATGTGTGTGTGAGTGAGGTGAGGTTCATTTTATATTAAAACCCTTATCAGTCAAGTATGAAAGGCGGAATTAGAGTGCGTCGTAGGGTAATGATCGCAGCGTGTAGACGTAGAAGTAAGAAAGATGTGTCGTGAATGTCTAGAGAAAATGTTGCATAGAAAGAGATGAATATGCTAAATATTAAATGTGTATTATGTAATGTGTAGTGTAGTGTGTAGTGTGTGAGTTTCATGTGTATAAGATGCCCTCAACAAATAAGTATGAACCAAAGCACGAGAGTGCATCATTGTGTTTCACTCGGAATGTTTCGTTCCTTTTAGAAAGAGATAAGGGTTGGGGCTAGGAGGAATACTGTAGAATGTCGAGATGATGTGCGCGTCGTAGAGAAAGATCAGCCGATGCGAAGAACTCCTTTTTGTCTTGGAAGGACTACTGCAAATAAGAACACAAGACCACAAGATTTTGATTAAACAATAAATGAGGAAAGCGCCTTGGGCCTGTGAAATATAAAACTTCCTTTCAAGGTGGTCGGCTTCTCGCTAATATGAATTAACACAAAAGACTGTAAAGTATCAATTAAATTACTTCGTTGAATGGATAGGGAAAGGCTGATTTGGTTGTAGTCGTGGTAACCGATAATGCCGGTCTTGTAACCGACGCTCGGTAGGGTTTAAGATCCGTAGATTGGTTGTTTTGTGGGGTGTTTGTGTTGTTTGGTAGTGTGTTATTTGTAAGGTCAGTATATGGGTGATATTAGGAGATGATGAGAGGTGATGAATGATAGTTAGATGTAATATGCACGCCTGGGTAGTGGCTCGTAGGATGGATTTATGAGGACCGTGATTCAAAAGGCATAAGAAATGTTATAACAGTAAGACATGCAAGATGTGACTTATGGTTTTGACGAAGATGCAAGTTGATCTCCTTTCATTGTAAATGCTTGGTTTCTTCACTTGTCTCGCTCGGTCAAGTGAAGATCCGGGCTCGTTGATCGCTCCCAATGATCTCTATTGATTCAAAATCCTTCCACGATCCCAAAATGATTTTGGTTCGGGAGCCCATTTACAGGGAGCCGATGGCGGTTACGTAAACGACGACGGTGGGTCGAGTAGAACCGACATCAGAAGGAAAAAGTAGGCTATTTTTAGTAAAATAGCCCACCTTCCCTGCTTTTCTCCCGAGAGATCAGTTGCGGGCTTGGTCAAATGACTAGAAGGTCGGTTTTGGGTGCGAGAAAGGGGTCATTAGTTATGGGTGTAGGTGTGGACCAAGTTATGGGTCTTAATTAGGTTAGTTTAGGGTTAGGGCTAGGTCATGATGAAGTGGCAAAATGAGGTGGCAGGTAAGGTGATGTGGATTTATCCATTACAAGGTAATTAATAAATAATTGTGTAAGGTTTAGGTGATGAGGTTATATTGCGAGATGAGATGCGGGTCACAAGGGGTCGTAAGACACAAATTTGGTGTCTACATTAGCCCCTTATTGTCGTGTAGCTTGTTTTGTAAAGCTGCACGGACAATAATATGAAGTGGTTTCCGTTGTTAAGGGTATAGGTAATCCCCCTCAAATCTATCACAGATTGAGAGAATGTGAAATTAGGGATAGGGTTGATAAAGGGTAAATGGTGTAGAGGGGATGGTAAGGTGGTGGGGTAGGTCCAAGGAAGGATGCATGTCAAATGCAATCGCATGCGACTAGGTACATGATTTGACGAAAACCAAAGCAAGGCATAGGCAAAGGTCGATAGTTTATCCAAACAAGGGTGATATAATCCGGTATCCAAGGCATAGGAAGTAGCTCCGTGGTATATAATGGGTAAGGTACATGAACGTTTAGGCATGTTCGGCAAGCACAAAATGGTTGGTTTGGTTGAGATAAATGTCACGGTCAGGTCTAGGCAAAGTTGGTCGACGTATCAAGTCAAGGACCCTAATCATGCTAAAACACAAACAAGTGAGCTCGATTGAACAAAAAACTACGGATGGGTGGATAAAAGTGTATGGTGTTGATTTAGGTAAGGTATTGAGGTGGTACGACCATGGGTCGGGCCTGAGGTCAGTATGAGAGGATTCCTGCCAGATCGCGTGGCTCTGGGACAATTGGGATTGGTGCAAGACATGGGTCGCAGCCTTATAGGCCATATGGTGAGGATCGAGGCCGAGGCAACATTCTCGAGGCCTGGGTCGGGCCAACACCTGGAAGGGCCGAGGAGGAGATGGGCTGAGGCCGGCGCGGGTAATGGATGCGAGGCCTCTGGTCGGGGAGGCCTATAGGTTATGGTGGGTAGCCAGAGGCCTGGCGAGAGGGTACGTGATTGCCTCGAGGCCTGGTAGCCGTGATTACAACGGAGAGAGCCTCTGGTCGGGCCAGAGTTTAATAAGGGGTTCCAAACGCAGTGAATGAGGCAAGAGGATTGTTAGCGATGTTTAGAGTCACGAGTGGAGAGGACTAGGGTGGATTCCTCCACGCGAGAGGCGTATTCACATGTTACAGAGAGATTGGCAGATAGGTGGGCGGAACCAATAGCCGTGGTACCTTTGAGGACAGAGAGGCTGGGGAGAGAGGGTCGACGATCACGATCATCACCTAGTTTCGGATGAGGCGTGAGGGTCTAAATAAATGTTAGCAAGGTATAAGAATAAATAAGAGTACCGACCTGCGTGTCGATGATAGAGAAGATGTATTTGTTTAACATCTAAATAAAACGAGATATGTATGTTGATTTGAGTTATAATAATAAGAATGTTTTCGTTTTGACTTTCGGTGTTTTGAAAAAGGATAAAGAGGAATGTGATTAAATAGAAATACACAAAAATATTTATATTTACCACACATGATAGGTTATGGTAGGGGATGGTCGAGCTAACCTTGGGAGACCCCATGTCTCCTAAGTGCTACCTACATAGCCCATTGCACAAAGCAAGGAGGGGCCTCAGACCGATGTAGTTCTCCCTTAGGATCAGGGAGAGGCGAATTCAGGCAATTTGGTACGGTTTAGGCAATTGGTTGGTTGGTAAGAATATTGATATTAATATTGGTAAGGTAAGGTTGATGGTGTTGGCAACGAATTGGTGACGTTGTAAAAGGTACAAGAGAAGCGAAAGTTAGCCTACCCGAGTGGTAGGGAACCATGTCCTGATTAAGATCAACACACAATCCTAGATGCGAGGCAAAAAAGGAAAGATTGCTCCGTAGGTGAAAAGAGCAAAACAAACCACACAACATAGAACGCACTTGAAGCCCTAGGTACCGTGCATAGACGAGAAGTCAATAGGTGAAAAGAGTTGTATGATCACAACCTATCAGGTGTACGACACGTCCCTTGAGTTGAATAAATGGTGAGGTGAGGTGAATGGTATAGTTGAGGTACGGAGAACTCATTACAAAGTGAGTGTTCTGACGAAAGAGAACCTACCCTAAATAGACAAGTCCATGACTCAAAAGTTCTTTTGAATGAGGCTTTTATTTTATTGAATGTAGACTGATCGATGCGGGAAGTCTACAAGGGATATTGATTGTATTATTCTTGAGGTCTTCACGAAGCTGATCAATGCGAGAAGCTTCTGATAAAGGCTGACTGTGTATAGCTGTCCTTCGAGGGAGCAGTCTATTTATAGTAGCAGATATGATTTTAGTGCATAGTCTGTCCTTCTTGGGGGAGCAACTATATGAATAGCAACAATAGTTTGGCATATAGCTGTCCTTCGAGGGAGCAGTCTATATTTAATTTAGATGACTAGATGTTCTTTTGGCGTGAAGCATCTAGTTTAGTAGGAAGTTTGACTCAAGAAAATCCCATAAGAATACGGCTTATTTTAATACTTTGAAGTCATGGACTAGACTAAAAAAGGGGAAGGCATCATTGAGGGGAGGTGAGAAGTGAGCTTGATTTTATTTTGAGATGTAGAAAACAAAGTGTATGTAGCGGTAAATGAGCTCAAGGGACGAGCAGTAGGTAGATAAGAAGTGATATAACACTAAATTCAACAGTAGAATGGTCGAAGATGCAAGGCATTAAGGGGCTCAGGCTCAGGTTTACCATTAAGCGAAGCTAAACGATAAGTGCCTGATCCATAAGTGTGAGTGATTATATAAGGCCCAATCCAATTGGGAGCAAATTTTCCACGTTTGCTCTTTTCTAGTTTGGTTACATGTTGATTCTCTTTGAGGACAAGATCACCAACCTTAAAGGTACGCTCATGAAGTCGCTTATCATAAGCACGCTTGATGCGTTTTTGATAGATTTGAAGGTGATCAAGAGCTGTAAGACGACGCTCGTCAAGAAGCTCCAATTGGGCTAACCGCTCTTGGCGGAAATCATCGTTGGTGAGAATATCCTGAAGAGATATTCTAAGGGAGGGTATTTGTATTTCGAGAGGCAAGACAGCCTCGGTACCATATACCAAAGAAAAAGGTGTGGCATTAGTAGAGGTACGAATGCTAGTACGATAAGCCCAAAGGGCAAAGGGAATGTGATCGTGCCAATTTCTTCCGGATTCATTGACAACTTTCATGAGGATTTTGGTTAGGGTTTTATTAGAAGATTCAGCCTGACCATTGGCCTATGGATAATAAGGCGATGAGAAACTAAGTTTGATACCAAAGTTGTCACAAAGGTCTTCAGAACAACTTGTTTTTAAAAGATTTACCATTATCTGGTTATTAGGCGATGAGGAATACCAAAACGACTGATAATGTGATGGTTAATGAATTCGACAATTTTTTCTTTTTTGATTGAAATGAGTGGAATGGCCTCCACCCATTTTGTGTAATATTCGGTGGCTGTGATTATCCATCGGTGACGTTGTGAAGAGGACGGGTGAATCTCACCAATAAGGTCTAAACCCCATTGTGAGAAAGGCCAAAGATCTCGTGCGACCTGCAGCGGATGGCTAGGAGTATGTTGAAGGTTAGCATGTTGTTGACACATAACACAACGCTTAACATATTCATATAAATCGTTATTGAGAGTAGGCCAATAATAACCAAGGCGAAGGATTCGTTTAGCCACGGCAAGGCCACTAAAATGTCCACCACAAATCCCATCATGGACTCTGTTGGATGGTATAGGTGACCTCGCGCGCTGGTGAGACATCGAAGGAGGATGCCATCAAAGCCACGTTTATAGAGGAGTCCCCCATGACAACATAACGAGAAACACTTTTAAGAAAAGCACGCACGTTTGCACAAGTTACTAGTAAGGTCAGTGGGAGAAACGAGAGATTGTAAGATAGTCGTGAAATTGGTGATACCAAGTATCCGCGCGATTAGTAGTATTACACGATATTTATCATACAAACTACCGGGGTTGAGTAAGATGGGGCAAAAAGTTGTTGGACCAATGACGAATAATTCGAGTCGATTGATGAAGCCGAATTTGTGAGGCTAAGCAAGCCATAGTATCCGCAAATTTGTTAGTGGAGCGGGAATGGTTTGGATAGAATAGTGAGTAAATAAGGCTAGAAGTGAATCCACGTAGTGTTTGTACTTTTGAAGTTCCTCATTTTTACATTGGTAGATGCCCATAACTTGATTGACTACCAATTGAGAGTCGCCAAAAATATTGATAGATTTGATACCTAAGTGTATCGCAACTTGGAGACCCAGAACAAGGGCCTCGTATTCCGCTGTATTATTAGTGCAGGGGAAATCAAGTCGGAATGAAAGAGGCATAGGCTCGGTGTCAAGAGGGATGAGAACAACGCCGGCTCCTCTGCCGCGCTGGCATTTAGATCCATCGAAGAAGAGGGTCATTTGATACGACTCTTCCCCGAGTGAAAGAGTGGCGATGAGTTCGTCAGGGAATGTAAAATTGGTAAATTGTTCCCCAGGTAAAGGGGCTTCCGCAAGTTGGTCTGCGATGGTTTGTCCTTTGATTGATTTCTGGTGGACAAACTCAAGGTCGAGGTCGGCGAGGAGCATGAGCCATCGGGCGATGCGTTGGTTTAGATGAGGTTTGGCATACATGTAATGGATGGGGTCTGTGTTGGTGATGATGAAAGTTTTGTGATTCAGAAGGTAGTGTCAGAGTTTGGTAGCCACGAATGATGTGGCTAGGCACAATTTTTCTACATGTGTATACCTAGTCTCATAATCCACGAAAGTACGACTTATATAATAAACGGCTTGTTCTCTATTTTCGAGTCACGATGTGCGAGCAGCATGGCCCCTATAGCAGGTGGTGGCAGTGGGAAAGGTAAAGGTAGAAAGGGCGGTCGTCCTGAGGTGGGATAAGCACAGTGGTCGTAAGAGATAAGTTTTGAGAGCTTCAAGGCTTGGTGGCACTCTCACTCCATTGAAAATCAATGTCCTTTTTAAGAAGGTGATGAAAAGGTTGACATCGATCCGAGAGTTGGGAGATGAAACGCCGGATAGATTGAGCTTACCTTGTGCAAACTACGCAATTGTTTGAGATTGGTAGGTGGGGGCATTTCTAGGATAGCTTTGACTTTAGATGGATCGACCTCAATGCCATGCAAAGAGACGATAAAGCCAAGAAGTTTTTCGAAAGGACACCAAAGACACATTTTTTTGGTCAAGATGAAATGAATATTGTAATAAAGCATCAAAAATAATGGTTAAAACATCGAGATGTTCACCGCGATGTTTAGATTTGCCAAGAAGATCATCGACATAATCTTCAAGGATAGATTGTGTGCATAATGTCATGAAAATGTAAGTCATAGCCCGCCGATAGGTAAGCACCAAAGATTCTTAAGGCCAAATGGCATGACACGATAATGTAAGGTTCCCAAGGAGTTATGAAGGTAGTTTTGTGTTGATCGGCAGGGGCAACCAAAATTTGGTCAGATCCTCGAAAAGCCATCCATGAGAGAAAGCATCTCATGGCTGCAGTGAGATCAACAAGTTGGTCAATACTAGGTAGGGGAAGTCATCCTCAGGCAAGCGAGGTTAAGATCCCGTAAATCCGTGCATATCCGAAGTCCCCCGTCGCTTTAGTGACAGGTACGATGTTAGAAATCCATTGAGGATAGTCAATAGGTAGAATGAAGGAAACAGAAAGGAGTCGTTGGAGCTCCTCTTTGACCAAGAGGGCAATGCGTGGATGCATTTTTCTCAATTTCTGTTTAATTGGCTTGGAATCGGGTTTCAGGGTAATGTTATGGACAACAATGTCAGGATCAATTCCTGGCATGTCAGCGTAAGACCACGCGAAAGCTTGGTTGTGAGCACGGAGGAAAGTAGTAAAGGTGACTTGTTCTGATGCGTTAAGGGATTGTCCGATCTTCACAATGTGAGGATCCTCCTCCGTGTGGATGTTGATTTCTATAGTAGATTCGTTCAGCATGGTTTGGGTTTCAGATGGTAAGGCTCGTTGAATATAAGAATCATCCGCGCCAAGGTAAGTGAGGATGGAGTCATCATCCTGGCACTCAACAACGTTAATTGAAGGGGAGTCCTCTTCAATCATGTCTGGATATAGAAGGGGAATAGAAGAGGGGTCCTCGTTATCGCGTTGATAAGTGAGGGGACCTAGGAAGATAGCATTTATGAAAAAAAAAAGTTAGGAGGGATAGATTCAGGATCTATCGACTCTGTGGGAGACGAAGGCAAAATGGGTGATGATGGTTTGGTAGGGGTGACGTCATCGTCTTCTAGAAGACAACTGACACGAGGTTCCGTCGATGTAAGTGTTTCAGAAATCCGAGACCACTACGATCATTATGTTTGCGTGTGGTGATGGGGATGAGCGTATGTCGGCCTTGTTCATAAAGACAAAACCAAAGCCTTTCCAAGCACAATGAGTCAAGAAGGTGAGGGATGGAAACGACGATTTGTCAAGTATTGAAAATCGGATTGGAAAGGAACCACACCAAGAGGAGGCTCAGGGGCAACGGAAGATGCGTCGACACCCCCATATGTTAGGTTAGTGCGGCAGTGCGGTGGTCCGTAGGAGATTACTTCTCCCACACGACGGTCATAAGTAGGATGTGCATGTACCTGTCCGTACTCCTGTGGGGTATGGAAAGAACTAACGTTATATAAGCGATACTCCCCCAGCGTAAGGCGTTGAAAAACATCTACTAAGGGGTCGGAGGTTGGGATGTTATCTGCGGGAAAGGAAGTGGTTTTTGCGACGGTAGTTTCATCAGTTGAAGGCGTAGGTGCGGTTGAGGTGGGTGGTTGAGGCACAGTAGAAGAGGATGGTTGGGTTGAGTGAACGGGTGTCTTGATTGGTACAAGCACATCGTTTGGGCGGTATAACATATTGCAGGTTTTAAAGGGGGAGGATCAGCTTTTACGGTGTAGGACTTCCCCTCGTACTCAAATTTTATGCATCTATGTAATGTTGAGGGAACGCATCCCATGGCCCGGATCCAAGGACGACCCAGCAATATATTATATTGGAACTCTCCCTCAAGGACATAGAAGAGTTCGGGTAAAGTACGTGGTCCTACCCGAATGTTGAGGATCACGGTGCCTAAGGTAGAGGTAATAGCATCATTAAATGACCGCAACATGATGGGGTTGGCACACATGCAACTGGAAGGGATATTCATTTGTTGGAAGGCTTTTGAAGAGATGATATTTAGCCGCGGCGCCCGTCAATCATAACACGACGCACCGAATATCCCGAAACGTACGCTGAGATAAAAAGAGTAGGGTCAGGATCTTCGGTACCAAAGTCGATAATTTCATCTTCGGAGAAACTGACAGCAGCGGCTTGCTGTACAGAGCCCGAAGTGGTTGGGGAGATAGGTTGTTTAGTGAGTGAAGCAACATGATTGGGCGTTAGAATAGAGGTAACAGGCAAGGTTTCATTAGGTAAAACCTCTATCCCTTGAAGGATCTCAACGAGAGCTTGTCGATGAGATTCAGAAGTCTGAATGAGATCATACAGTGTCAATTTTACGGGTGATTGGTGAAGCTGTTTGATCATAGTTCGGTGGGCAACTCCATTAGAGACGGGGTAAGCGGGTCCGCGAATAACCACTTTAGGTGGTGGTGCAATCGGGATGGTTGACGAAGAAAGAGGTGCCGCAGGCGTGTTTTCTTTTGCTTTCCCATTGTTTTTCTGCCCTCGAGTAGCGACACTAATCATATTAATCTCGTAGACCTGAGATGAGGAAGATGGTTGGGATAAGTCATGGTCTTCAAGAGGTGGGGTTGTAATAATGATAGATTTTGGTGAGGCGGGGACAGATGGTATAGTAGAGGGAATTGGAGCTAAAGGTCTCTCCCTTCGTAAGTTGTCTTTCTTAACCTTTGTATCCGGGAGAGGTGACTGACGAAGGATGGTTTTTAAAGCTTTGCATCCCTCCACATCATGCCCCGGTGTGCGGTGATAGGCGCAGATTTTAGACTCATCATAACCTATAGGTCGGGGTTTAGACGGGTCATAAGGTCTAAGTGGGGGTAGGGAAATAGTCGTATTCTCTACCAACATAGCAAGGATTTTGGCGTAAGATCCTTTGAGTGGGTCAAAGTCGGAGGAGGATGAGGGTATTGGTTGCGCGGGTTTTGGTAATGTTTGGGCGTGGTTGGTTCGTACGGGTTTTGGTAATGTTTGGGCGTGGTTGGTTCGTATGGGTGGTGGTTTAGCCGAGGGGTGTTGACACGTGTTTTTCACTAAACGTGGTTTCTTTGGCGCAGAAGCTATATTGGATGATGAGGCCACAGATGATGTGGTATCAGAAAACAACCACGGGAGAAAGGGGAGAGTGAGAAAACAAATCTTTTGATGATGGAATTTGTTTAGGGTTGATAGGTGGACAGGATACGCGGAGTGACGGTGTTGCTATACCCTGGGATCTCTGTATGTGTGCAGAAGGCGTAGGTCGCTTTAAAGAAAACGCAGGAGGTATGATATATTGATGTAAGGTAGAGGGATGGGGTCCCAATATGGAAGGTAGGTGTGACGATGATGGTTTTAGTTGTGATAGAGGCATAGGTTGAGGAGATTGAGTCTGTCTCTTAATGGGGTGGACGGCTTTATTTTTAGATAAATCAAGCCGCTTAGGTGGGTGTGTTAGACTGGGTATGGGTAAGGTCCCAAGCGTAGGGGAAGATTTGGCTAAGTTAATAGAAGTGGACGGGGCATTTGGTAGAGGTGAGGGGGGTGAAGGTGAGAACATGGGCATTTTGAGTTTCTGTAAACACTTCGGGTATATGGTAGAGGTATCGGGATCGGTCATCTGCATTTGAGTAGAATAGGGAGTACTCAAACGTTCCCATAGGATTTGTCTATCTTCTGAAGAATGACAGTCTTCAGGTTTGAATTGTAAATTTTGTACGGAAGAAAGGTGGGTTGTGATTCCGGTCCACTGTGGGTGTGATACAGGGGGTAAATGAGGCACTGTATCAATAGATGTCAAGAGGTCAACCGGTCGTTGAAAAGATTTAGGCGATGAAGAACTAATAGGTAAGAGGGCATGTTCGAGAGGATCCGTCATGGTTAAAGAATTTGGTGATGTCGGTGCAAGAGATTCCTCATCTAAGGATGTCAAAAGGAGTGGCGTACCTTCCTCTTGTGCAACAAGAGGGGTAGAAGGGGAAATCTGGGAAATAGATAGGTTAGATAACATCCGTTCGCAATCTTGTAGGGATGTGGTATAAGAAGACTCATCGATGGGAAGAGAAGTCTGGGCAGTTAACTCCTTTATGGGTAAAGGAATGATTTCGCTTTGGTTTGATGGTGGTAAAGGAGGTTCGGGCTCCTGTGTTAGTGAAGAGGCTTGATTCAAAATTTTCTCGATAGAGGCTTTGGGCTGGGTATCAAAGACTGCATGGATCTCATGAACACTCTCCTCGGCTAAGATATCCTGGTTTACGTTGCTGTTGGAAGAGTGATTCGGGAATGGTTTGTTAAAGATTTTCAAATTTCGGTTGGCAGGGGCATTAGGATTATCGAGGGTTATATCCCCTGCATCAACCATTTCCTGCACTATGTTTTTCAACATCTTGCAGTTCTCATGACTGTGTCCCTTCACGCGGTGGAAGTTACAGAAGTCATTTTCTTTGTACCAGGAAGGTATGGCGCGAGTGGAATCAAACCCGGAATGAGGTTTAACAGGAGGTAATGTAATGGCTCCTGCTTTGAGCAATTTTTCCAATATCACACCATATGTTTCTCCCAAGGGAGTGTAGTTGATGGGCTCTGCTTTATACTTATAGGTGGTTTTGGCGGGGTATTGGGACGGTGCTTGAGATTTGACCATCACCGCGTGGACAGCTCCTTTTGATTTAGAAGAAGTGGACGCGTGAGGAGTGGTGGTATTTGGTTTATTGGTAGAATCAGGAGTTCGGAAATTGGGGTTTTTGTTGCGCAACCGCAATTTCTCTTCTTCTAAGGCTCGAATTTCTAGTTTCCGAGCCATGGTAAAGGCCTCATCAAATGTGGAAAGTTTGAATTTGAAGAGTAGGAGAAATGTGCTTAGCACATGCCCGCGTGAAAAGTTCGATAAGTTCAGCCTGAGGCAAGGCATATGTAAGTTGGTTGATAAGGCCGCGCCATCGTCCAACGAAATCTGCGATAGATTCGTCTTCAAATTGTCGGATGGCATAGAGGTCGGTGATAGATACTTTCTTGGCAATGTTAATGGAGAAATGATCCAAGAAAGATTGGGCTAGTTGGTTAAAAGAGAAGATTGAGTGCTGGGTTAAAGCACTGTACCACTCCAAGGCAGGTCCTGATAAGGACATGGGAAAGGTGCGGAGTAACAAGGCATCATCATGGGCAATCAAATAACAAGCATGTCTAAATGATCGCAAGTGTTGTTGAGGGTCCTCTTTACTGTTAAAACGGGTAAATTTTGGTAACTCCCATTGAGGAGGATATGAATGAAGGGGGACAGAAGGGTGAATGGGCTCCCGACAAACTTGCTCGTATGTCAAGGCGCTACGACTTCCTGAAACAGAAGCCTCCAGGTTTTGCATTTTGTCCATCATTTGTTTAATTAGATCAGTAGTTGGATGAGATGATGGTGTGGTTGTGGTAAACGGAGGCAAATTGGGCCAAGGACCACCGCTAGACACTGGTGGGGTTAAGTGTTGATAAGGTGTGGAGGATGAATATGTTGAGGCAACCGAATAGGGATGTCCCATATAGGATGTTGAGGTCACTGGATACGTGTATGGGAATGAAAAGGTAGGCGGAGCTTGAGAAGGAAAGCTCGTGTGGATAGGTGGCAGAGAGCAAGTCATGAACGGAGTAGTCTGCAAGAGAGATGAGGTAGGGGCAGTCGGCGGTAATGATATGTGGGGTCCGAGGTTAACCAAAGGAAAGCCAATCTGAGTCGTATGAACCTCTGAAGCCGTCGGATTGGGAGACGGGGCTAGAGATGCAGGAAGCAAGGCGGTATTATCAGGCGGAGTGGGAGCTAAATGAGCAGCTATACTAATAGGCATACCACAAGGAGCTGACCATCAGGCGTACGGTCAGGGGTATGAGACAAATAGTATTGTACAGCGCTAGAATTAGCATCCAGAAACTTGGCAAAGTCCTTATCTCCCACAGGAATTTTAGGAACCTCGCTGGTATCCGTAGGATTCCCCACAGAATGTGAAGGGGGTGATTCAGGAAAAGAAACAGAGCAAGCATGTGAAACCATGGCGGCGGCTTGCTTTCGAGTGATAACAACCATGGACAGGAGTTCATAGTAGGGTTTCAATCTGTCAGGAATAGAAACAAACTCAAACTGGTAAAATTGGTAGGTTTTGGTTTGTCGAATCGAAAAGACAAAGAACCGATATCGGTCTAGTAACCGATGTCGGTTATACTATAGCCGACGTCGGTCAGGTAACCGATGTCGGTGTAAGAAGTCTGGGCTAACAAGATATAAAAAGGCTGCTAATTTGATTTTTAACAACGTTTAGTATACTTGTCCAATTATTGATCACAGAAGATAGAGTATGAGAAAGAAAATAGAACTAAAAACAAGCAAGATGCACACGCAAATCCAGAGATTAACCCTAGGGTTAATTTTAATTATCGTGGGCTTATGCCTTTAGACGTAGAATGATGTCAGAATCCTAAACAAGAGACTTAGGGGAAATGTCAAGTTGTTTTGGCTTATAAGGTTACCTCAATCAGGCGGAGGAATACCGCGGAAAAAGGGGGGATGTTTGAGCTGTTGTGTTAATTGTGAAGTGATTCGGTATGTGTTGTGCAGTGAATGTAAGATTAATTTCCTGTCAATACCGTGGATATCACCCCCACGTGTACGACCTGTTACTTAATCTACGTTCACTAGAATTGAAAACAACAAGCAGGAATGCAATGCACGTGTTTTAAACCCAAATCGAAAATTATGTTCGATGAAGCAAGAGAGATGACTTTCACTAATGCGAAACTAGGAAAGCAAGACAAATTCTTTACGAAATATATAACAAAAGCAAAGAACAAAGCAAGTATGCTTCCTAAAATGAAAATAAGCAAGAGAAACAGAAACCCAAAATGGGTCCCACCTAAGCGTGCCAAAATGTTTCGCTCGGGAATGTTTCGTTCCTTTTAGAAACAGATAAGGGTTGGGGCTAGGAGGAATACCTGTAGAATGTCGAGATGGTGTGCGCGTACCGTAGAGAAAGATCAGGCTGACTGCGAAGAACTCCTTTTTGTCTTGGAAGGACTACCTGCAAATAAGAACACAAGACCACAAGATTTTGATTAAACAATAAATGAGGAAACTGCCTTGGGCCCAGGAAATATAAAACTTCCTTTCGAAGGTGGTCAGTTTCCCTGCTAATATGAATTAACACAAAAGACTGTAAAGTATCAATTAAATTACTTCGTTGGAATGGATAGGGGAAAGGCTGATTTCTGGTTGTAGTCAGGGTAACCGATACCGGTCTCTGGTAACCGATGTCGGTAGGGTTTAGGATCTGTAGGTTGGTTGTTTTGTGGGGTGTTTGTGTTGTTTGGTAGCTGTGTTATTTGTAAGGCTGTATATGGGTGATATTAGGAAATAAGGTGATGAATGATAGTTAGATGTAATGGCACTACTGGGTAGTGGAGGATGGATTTATGAGGACTGTGATTCAAAAGGCATAAGAAATGTTATAACAGAAGACATGCAAGATGTGACTTACTGGTTTTGACGAAGATGCAAGTTGATCTCCTTTGCTGTAAACGCTTCTGGTTTCTTCACTTGTCTCTCGCTCGGTCCAAGTGAAGATCCGACTCGGTTGATCGCTCCCAATGATCTCTATTGATTCAAAATCCTTCCACGATCCCCCTGATTTTGGTTCGGGGAGCCCATTTACAGGAGCCGATGGCGGTTACAGGTAACCGACGGCGGTCGAGTAGGAACCGGCATCGGTAAGGAAAAAGTAGGCTATTTTTAGTAAAATAGCCCACCTTCCCTACTTTTCTCCCGAGAGATCAGTTGCGGGCTTGGTCAAATGACTAGAAGGTCGGTTTTGGGTGCGAGAAAGGGGTCATTAGTTATGGGTGTAGGTGTGGACCAAGTTATGGGTCTTAATTAGGTTAGTTTAGGGTTAGGGCTAGGTCATGATGAAGTGGCAAAATGAGGTGGCAGGTAAGGTGATGTGGATTTATCCATTACAAGGTAATTAATAAATAATTGTGTAAGGTTTAGGTGATGAGGTTATATTGCGAGATGAGATGTGGGTCTGAGGGTCGTAAGACACAAATTTGGTGT
This sequence comes from Taxus wallichiana var. yunnanensis, assembly GCA_018340775.1. Classification (NCBI taxonomy): domain Eukaryota; kingdom Viridiplantae; phylum Streptophyta; class Pinopsida; order Cupressales; family Taxaceae; genus Taxus; species Taxus wallichiana. The sequence goes on along the minus strand of CM031242.1, from coordinate 12,259,649 downwards.
CTACACATTGTGAAACAACGATACAAATGTGTCAAGATATGCATGATGAATGTGGAAGACAAGATGTGATGTGTGTAAGATATAAGACATCTAAAAATTATAGAAAGTGGGGGAGTACATATGATGCCCTCTAAGTGTGTGCTAATGAGTGTGTTATTTGATGAATGATGTTTGGAATAGATAGATAAGCAAGGTACGAAGATGATGAAGTATAATGGATAGTGTATAGTTTATGCATAATTGATGATGAGATCATATTGTATGAGGGAATGGTGATAGATGGTATAGATGCATGAGTGATTATGCGATAGATAGATACATCGGTGAAGTATGTAATGCGAAGATGAAATGGGGTTCTTATTCTAAGAGATCCCTTAATAGTCATGTAAGAACTACAAGAACACGAGTTTGTTATCGGGGAAATGAGGATACTAATGTATCAAGATGTGTATGTGCAGACACCTAAAATTGGGTGTGACCCTCTAAACCCCCTTCGATTCATTAATTCCCCCACCATGCCCACTTCCACACATTTTAATTAATTTAATTACCAAAATTAAGTTAATCATCTACCTCACCTCTTCACCTCACCTAGCCACCTCACCTCTCTACCTTATCCTAGACCTATTCCAACCCTATTCATTACCTAAGTCTAAGTCCCTACTTCCCTTAACCAACTAGGACTTATTCTAACCCTAAGATTAATATCTTATTACCCCTTTAACTACTCTCCCACTCCATTCAGTGTTATTCCACACTTATGACCTAGATCCAAAATCTCAATCATGCCAAATTTAGGAAGAATCAGGCTATTTTTAGCAAGTATGACCATTTCTCCCTAACCGACATCAGTTATTCCTTGATCGGCGCGCCAATCACCTAACCATCGTTAGTTTCCTTAAATAAGATTTTATAACTCTTTACTCATGTTCGAATCTTGTTTCGGCTCTTCATGAGCTTGCATCCTCATTCATAAGATTTCCAGGTGACATTGCGATATACAGAGAGACCCTTGACATTTAGAAACCACATAGTCCACCAACACATCAATCCAAAGCTACAGTGTAGTCACCCAACCTTGCCCAGATCTCATCTACAATCTCTATTAGACCTGCAAACTCATACAGGCCTATCGGCACTCCAAATTTAATTGTAAGCTCACCCAGCTTTCGAGACCTCATCAGGTCTGTTAGATTTTCCAAACTTGTTAGATTAAATTCACTTATTGTATGTTATAGGAGTTACCTAAATCTTATCAAATACAATAAGATTCATTTATTTACAATATTTCCTTACATTAACTTGTTTACAATAGTGGATTGAGAGCCATTCAAGGAAACATCACACTTCCCGACTCTAGCTTTCGATAGATAGTCCATTGTCATTTGCTATTTAATATCATTTGGTGGTCTTGTTGTGTTTCTAACAGGTTGTTCCTCCTTGCCAAAGGGAAGCTCTTCACAATCATCTTCGTCAAAATTTTACACGTGCACAACCTATCTTCGACTATCACATGTATTCCTCCACACCCTTACCTATTATCTACTTTATCTCTACTTTTCGGTGAAACATTTTGGCTCGCTGGATGGGACACTCTCGTGGGTTCTTTGCATTGTTCATATAGGGTGTATTTGTGTGTTTCTTTCTTTCTTGAAAATTTCACACTAAATCTCTCCCTAGAAATCTTCTTTTCTTTCTATTTGTCTAAAATAAATTTTTCCTTTGGTGCTTAAAAAGAACACTTCTTTTTTTTGTACTGCATTTAGTGAAAGAGCATTCCTCTTCCTATTCTCCTTTTGCTACATTGAATATCATTTTTGATTTGGGTTTAAAATATGTGCATTTCATCCTTTGAGTGTTGCATTAGATCACATAGATTTAATTAGCAATCACATGGTGGAGGTCATGACCACTTGGTGATTGGATTTGGATTAAGCGTAGTTCACATTTGTGCACACACTCCCAAGCCAAACCACTTAAATAATTTACACATTTCTTAAACATTTCCTTTCCAGGAAGAATCATCAAGGATTTAACAACCCATTGATGGTGGCACCACCCGGTGTTTTGGCCGGTTTGTCATATTAGAGCATGGACCACACATTGAAAGGTATATCAAGCCACTTTATCCAAAACTAACTTAAAACCAGCCATAGATTGCTTATAGGGCACCTTCGTTATCCAAAACTCTATTCTATTCATAGTAGTTTAAAAGGCATAAGCCACTAAACATTAAAATATGATACCTAGGATTTGCGTGTTTTGCTAGTTTTTGCTTGATTGAATTGTGTTTTGAGTTGTGAGAATGATTCATCATTTTTCTTCTCTTTCACACTCCACCATCATAGCTAGTGTATTTTAGTTTTTCTGAGTGTGATAGGACATCTTTCAGCCATACACAACTTCTGGGTTGGCTTTTATTTTGACTTAATTCACTCCAAAATCAAAAATTTCTTCATTTTCTCAAAAATCTCAAAGAATCGCATTAGTCTAGTGACCGACATCGGTTCGTTCATCATATTGACATCGTTAATTAATTGACCGGTATCGATCTACCTCTATTTTTTATATTCCTATCAAAAATGTCATTTATTCACATTCACCTCTTTTTGTGTTCTAATTTCTTCTGATAAATAATTTTTGAGTCTTTATCACCATTAATAGAGCCCATTTTCACATGTTTTGACTTTTTTTCTCTAGATTTCTAAATTTCTTGGTTATCCAAAGTAAGTGACATTGGTCCAACGATCGACATCGACTCATCTTCTAATCAACATCGGTTACTCAACTAATATCGGTCTCTCTATGTTTTTTTTTTTAAAAAACAACAACCTATTTCTTCCTCTAGATTCTTCTTCCCATCTTCTATTTTGTATTTTTAGCATTTTCAGAGCTCAAACCACCTATTTTTCCACCATTCACATGGTTTTGACTCGTCGAGAAAGTCAATGCCCTAGTTTTTCACACCAACCGTCACCGCTACCTCCCAACCCTTCACCACCTTCTATTTCTTCACCCATGGACCCCACTTCTTCTACCGCTATACCTATAGGTGACGAGGAATTCATGAAATTCCTTGATCATAATACCACAACCTTGTAGTATTACCTCACCCATTCTTCCACCATGACTCATCAAGTTAACCCATGTTTGAAATGCCTACCTCCATTTCTCCCGCTCTCACCCCCACTTCCATATCGGCCAACACCAGTGTAGCATTACCCACTCCCACCTCACAAACATTATTTCTCATATCATCCCTATATCTTTAGATATTTATGCACCATATGACATCTATCGCACCTTGGCATTTGTCACCCCTTTGATGTCCACCTCACCATCATCTACAACTCTTAGTGTAGGGATACCCACATCATCAACACCTCATGTACCCATTGCTTCTCAACCACCAGTCACTTTGACATCTCATACCCCCTTCCAGAACCTGGTCCTTTCCATACCCCAAACTTTTCCACCTATTGCTATGAGGGTCTTCACACAAGTTCCTCCCACCTATACCCTACCTCAACAACCGCCTTGTCGCCTCTACTTCTTATTTAGGTACATGCCTTCGACATTTATTCCTCTTACATACCCCCATTGTAGTTTTCTTATTCGACACCACCATACATTGGTGTGTTGTCTATGACTTATCTACCTCATCCACCCCCTTATACCATGGGGCATCCCTCAATCAAATCCTACAAATGATCTTATAAATATGATGATGGATAAGATGTAGACCCTCGAAGCATTTGTTTTAGCTCTCACAATACCTTGACTTATGATGAAATCTGTAATGAGCCTATTCATCCATCTATACCCATTCACCCTTATCCCACACATTGGGAGATGCCTAAGTTCAATGATTTAATAGAAAGGAAGACCCACAACAACATTTGTGATCTTTCAAACACTATCTATTATTTGATTCTCATGACGACATCTTACTTCTTAGGAACTTTTCCCATGTCCTTGATAGGACCTGCTTTAGATTGGTATAATGTTTTACCTAAGCACTCAATCTTTTCCTTCAATTAGTTAGCCCAGACCTTCCTTGACCACTTCTCCATCAATATCTCCAAGAAGGTCTCCATGACTGATTTATACTCTATTCATCAATATGATGACAAGTCTATCATTGACTTTTGTCACACACTGTGGCAGGGTCTCATTAATCAACTTACCTTTCAACTTCCACAAACCGAGCTGATAGAGTTGTTCACTAGGGCTTGTGCTAGGCACATTTCCCCAACTCTTTAGGTACAAACATTCTGAATGTTTGATGAGGCATTCACCATGGCTCAGAAGCTAGAAATCATGCCTGGAAGAGAAGAAACTTCACTATGCACAACAAGAGCGCTCCATTTAAATCAAATGACTCCCCTTCTTCTTCTAAACTACAAAATAATTATTCTAAGGAAAAAGGATCTACCAATGTGGTGGTCTTGAAATTTGGCCCCTCTCATCCGTCAAACCAACCAAAACCTCCTTCTAATTTGTCCCTTATTCATAATTTCCAGTACAAGTATGAACAAAGATGTTATACCCCATAGGAGAACCTTACTCCTTTGTATTGGAAAAGTTGTTAAAAGTGGGAGCCATCACTCTTCCACCTATAAAACCACATACTGGTTTTGACCCTTCTCATCCTGTACCCACATGGTATAAGGAGAATGACTACTATAACTATCACCATGTTAGGGGGCATAGTGATGGAAATTGTAAAACATTCAAGAACATTATCCAGAAATGTTAGATAATGGAGATCTCATCCTAGAAAACCTAACGTGCATGTAAATCAAAACCTTTAGGTCTTTAAGAAACCTTTTCCAAACCATACCCCTTCATCAAACCAAGTTGGTGAGACCTCTAGCAATGACACCAATGTTCACGAGGTCCATGTCATCTTTGACATAGTACTTGTCCCTTCTACTCAGTTTCCTTCCATCCCGTCTATTGATGAAATTCTTGCGCGAGCTCCTCTACCCATGGAGGAGCCTATTTCACCTACTCCTCTACCCATGGAGGAGCCTACCTCACCTACTCCTTCATCTACAGAGGCATTTACCCCACTTATTCCATCACCTATCGAGGAGCCCATATTACCCACGCTTCTACCCAGAGAAGAGTCTATCTTATCCTCTTCTCTACCTAAGGAAGAGTCTACACCACCTACCTTTCCCCCTCCTCGACCCATAGAGGAACCATTTTATATCCTCTTCTTGTAAGTGATGCTTCTCCTGGTCTTCCAAGATCATGTTAACCTTCTTACATCACTTCTACCTATAGAGTCAGAAGCCAAAAACTTCCTTGTCTCACAGACCTTAGAATTCTTCATAGGGATTACCACCAAGTCATCATCATCTTCCTCTACCTCTACACCATTCTCTCATTTGGCCGATCATTTAGAGTATGTTGATTACTCCACACTTTGGGGGTGCCTTAGACTCCCAGTTTCAACTCAAATGCAAATGTTGTCTCTGGATACTTCGATGATCTATCCTAAAATATTCAAGGAAACTAAATATGTCACACCTGAGCTGGTCATATTAGCCTCCTCTTCATCTTACCTTCTCACCTTCATCCCAACCTTCATCCGCATCCAAACCTTCATCCACACCTAAACCTACCACTACATTGGGGTCTTGTCGATGTCTAGTCTAGTCCATCCCCATGTGAAGATAGATTTGACCACCTCTTCAAACCTCCACCAAGTCTATTCCCGCACCTAAGAGGAAGACCCAACCTCTTAAGCCTCATACTGGTTTCTCCTATGCCTTCTTATTCACCTTCACCTCTTCCATCAATATTAGGCCCACATCCATCGACCTTGGTCAAGAAACCTCTCCCCAAGGAAAACTCAAAGTGAAACAACCCACACCCTCACCTTGATTTGCTATTTTACCCATGTCTTCTTCATCACCCACACCTCTACCTTCTCATTTACCACCACCCTCTGCATTACCTACAACCACGCCATTACCCACACCTCTATTATCACCTTGGTTGACTCACATGCCTACACCTTCTGCATCCCCTTCTTCTTCATGCCCTACCCTAGCACCTTTACCCAAGAAGGTGCAACCTAAACCAAAAACCACACTACCTACCAAAAGGTAGTTAAACCGACTCAACCCCAACTCCACCTCTCTTCACAAAAAAATCATCTACACCTTCACCAAAACCAACACTAACTTCTCATTGTGATCCATTGGCAGGATCTATTCTAACATCCTCGCTAGGTTGTTAGAAACCTCGCTATCACATTTCCACCCATTAACCTTATTGTCCACTCAAACCCAAACCAATAGGGTTTGATGATACTAAAATTTATGTGCATATCATCGCTCCCTAGGGCATGATGTCGAAGGGTGTAAGGCCCTCAAAAAATTCTCATTCAACTCTATGATTTAGATGGTCTTTTAGATGATGATGACCTATTGGAGGAGACTTCCATTCCTCCTTCACCTTACCACCACACAACCTCATCCTATTTCTATTCAATGGCCTTCACCTCCACCTCCACAACCCTCTTTTCCTCCTCTGATCTTGAAATCAATATGGTTCGAGTTACCACTCGATCACAAAAAGACAAAGGAAAAGAGAAGACTGGTAACCCATCTAGTACACCTCTACCCACCATTCCATCTCCACCTACCCCCAAGGTAACCATCCGTGGGCCGACATATCCATTTTAATGGAGTCACACATCATTGTACTATGATCAAACAAATTCATCAATCTCCTTTAAAGATGTCTTTGTATGACTTGATCCAAACCTTGAGTCTCATCATCAGGCCCTCATTGAGGTCCTGCAATCTATTGAGGTTCCACCCAATGACCCTACACCCATTGCCACCATCTTCACCCCTCATCATGTGGCTGCCTAACCACTTCACCTAAAAATTTTTCCCCATTTCCTCTCTTAGGTTTTTGTTGTCAGTTTCTCTGATGAAGAGATCATCCCTCTCCAATTAGATGATCTGATCCCACCCTCTTCATCACCACCTACATCGATAATACTCATTCATCATGTTATGATTGATGGAGGTGCTAGCATCAACATCATTTCTTCTCATGTATGTACAAAAAATGTGCATACCCACCAACTGCATGCATAATAACCCAGTTATGTTGTGTTCTTTCAATGATGCCATGACTTCTACCCTTAGCACCATCATCCTCCACATCCGTGTGGGTCCTCACACCATTCTCAAATTTTCTATGTTCTTGAGGGGAATTCCAATACAACATGTTGTTTGGCTGACCTGGATTTGTGTTATGGGGTGTGTTGCTTCAACCCTTCACCATTGCCTCAAGTTTGAATATGAAGGGAACCCCTACACCATTTAGAAGATCCTTCCCCTTTCAAAACTGTAATATGATGTATCGACCAAATGATGTCCTTGTTCAGTAAAGACATCTACAACCACTGCCACTACCACCACCTCCTCATCTAATACATTCCACCACCACCACATTTCTCATTCATCTACTTCATCTCTTCGCCACAACCTCATCTACCACTTCTTCTACTACATCTTCCACAACTAACCCATCAATCCCCACTACCCACCCATCAACTTCCAAAGCTACCCCTCTACCAACCCATCTTCTTAGGCTTCGAGTAGCTCATCTATTCCCGCTACCCAAGTGCCAACATCTGACCCCTTAGCAGGTGTTTTTCAATGCCTTACCCTAGGGGAATACCACTTATACAACATTGACATTTCCAAACTCCTCAAGAGTATGGAAGCCTTCACCAACATCCACATTATGACCATCATATAGGGAGGTTCTTCCTTATGGTCCTCCCCACCTTCGCACTAACTTGACATATGGGGGACTTGACACTTCTTCCTATTCTCCTGAACCACCAACACAAACCCAACCTTTCTCATCTGACTTCCAATACCTTACCAACCACCACTTTCCCACACTTTCCTTCACCGATGTGCTTGGAAAGGTTTTGGCTTCGGTCTTTATGAGAAAGGTCATCATACAGTCATACCTTACACCACACACAAACATAAAGACCATTGTGGTATCATATTTACTATACCACCTCCTCCTAAGAAGGCACAAGTCGACCTCATTGAGGAAGAGAAACCTTCTACACCTAACTCACCTACCACACACCTTCACCCATAGAGTCCATGGATCTAGAATCCATTCCTCCTAACTTTTTTTTTTTGTGAACACCATTTCCTTGGGACCTCTAACCTATCAACATGATGGTGAGGCTCCCTCTTCCCTTCCTTTTCTTTATCCTGACATGATTGATGATGATACACCTTCTATAAATGTCATTCAATGTTAAGATGATGATTCCATTCTCACCTATTTAGGTGTGAAGATTCTTACATTCATCGGTCGTTACCTTTTGAGACACAAACCATGCTGAATGAATCGACCATAGAGATCAACATTCACACTCAAGGATGACCTCAAATTCTAAAGATAGGCCAATCTTTAGATTCCACCAAACAAGAAGCCTTTACCTCTTTCCTTCGAGATCATAACAAACTTTTTTTCTTGGTCTTATGCCGATATGCCCAGTATTGACCCAAATATCATGGTCCATAATATCGTGACTATCCCCGATGCTAAACCTGTGAAACAAAAGCTATGAAAAATGCATCCACACATTTCCCTTCTTGTGAAAGAAGAACTCCAATGCCTTCTTTTTGTTTCCTTTATTCTACCCATTGACTATCCACAATGGATTTCTAATATTGTTCATGTTCACCAAAGTGACAGGGGGACTTCACATCTGTATAGATTTCCATGACCTTAACCTTTCCTTCCCTAAGGATGACTTTCCTTTTCCTAGTATCATTGACCAACTTGTTGATCTTACGATGGCCATGAGATGTTATCTCTTATGGATGGATTCTGGGTTATAATCAAATATTACTCACTTTGAAAGATCAACACAAAATTACCTTCATCACCCCTTGGGGACCTTTTTATTATCACGTCATGCCCTTTGGCTTGAAAAATGTTGGTGCCACTTATCAAGCATGTTATGACCTATATCTTCCATGACATCATGCATGACATATTGGAAGACTACGTTGATGACCTTCTTGGTAAGTCCAAAATTTGTGCCAAACACCCCCATTCTCAAAATCATCTTTGACCATCTCATCAAATATTGCATTTTCACCTTCAACCAAAGAAGTGTGTCTTTTCCATTCTCTCTAGAAAACTCCTTGGTTTCATCATTTCTTTGTGGGGCATCAAAGTCAATCCCACCAAAATCAAGGCTATTCTTGAGATGCCTCCACCTACTAACCTTCAAACAACTTCATAGTTTTGTAAGGAAAATTGTAATCTATTCGATGCTTTATTTCCCAACTTTTCTGATCGATGTCACCCTTTTCATCATCTTCTTAAAAAGGATGTCTCCTTCAATTGGAATGATGAGTGCCACAAAGCCTTTGAAGCATTGAAGAAATATCTTCTTCAACCACCTATGCTCATCCCACCTAAAGGATGACCAACCTTTCTACCTTTACATTTTTTCCACTGACCATTCCTTGGGTGCCATGCTCACTCATCATGATGAGAAAACATAGGAACAGTGGTTTATTACATAAGTCATACTCTTTTAGACTATGAGACTAGGTATACACATGCTAAAAATTTTTTGCCTAGCCTTAGTTTTGTGGCCACTAAACTTTTCCACTACCTACTCAACCACAAAGACCTTTCATCACCAACACCGACCCTATGCATTACATGTATGCTAAACCTTACCAACACCAATGCACCTCATGTTGGCTCATGCTCCTTACAGACCTAGACCTAGAATTTCATTCATCAAAAGTATGTCAAAGGACAAACCATTGTAGATCATCTTGTAGATGCCCCTCTTCCTGGACATCAACCCTCAAATTTTGATTTTCTCGATGAATCTATCTACACTCTTTCCTGGATGACACCATTTATCAGATGACCTTATTCTTTGATGGTTCTAAATGTCAACATGGGGGTGGTGCAGGGTCATCCTCATTCCTCTTGATGGAAAACCTATGCCTTTATCTTTCAAACTTGACTTTAATGCACCAATAATGTGGCTAAATATGAAGCACTCATGTTAGGTATTCAAAATTCCATTTCCCTAGATGTTAAATCCATTAATATCTTTGGTGACTCTCAACTAGTTGTGAACCAAGTCAATGGTTTATACTAGTGTGTAATGAGGTACTTCAAAAGTATAAACATCACATCGACATGATTTTGACTACCTTCGATCATTACAAACTTCAAACCACTCCATGATCCACTAAAAAATTCATGGACACCATGGCTTGTCTTGCTTCCCAAATACCTATGCCTCACCTTCAGACTCTAAAATATTTGTCACAATACAATGGTTATAGTCACCCTCTTACCTATTCCATGACATAAATTTTGTGGGAAGAATTGAAACCAACCCACGTGACATATGGTATAAAGTAGTTTGTTGACTACCTCTCCCTTTCAATTATTCCTCCAGATCTCACTCGCAATGGTAAGTGAGCCTTCCTCCAAAAGGTCTCTCATTACATTCATCATGGGGGTCTTCTACAAATGTGGCTTTGATGGTATCCTCCTCAGTGCCTCACTAGTTCTAAAATTTGTACACCATTAAAGAAATCCATGATGGGATTTGTGGTGGACATTTCAGTAGGCCTTGTCATTGCCAAACATATCCTTTCCTTGGCTATTATTAGCCAACCCTTAACCAAGACTATTTTGAATACATCAAGCATTGTGTGAAGTGTTAGCAACATGCTAACCTTCACCACACCCCAAGTCATGCCTTACAAGTCACTAGAGACTTTTGGCCCTTCTCTCAATGGGGTTTGGATCTCGTTAGAGAGATTAACCCTCATTCTTCTCAATGTCATCAATGGATTATCACAACAACCATTGAATACTACACTAAATGGGTGGAATTCATCCCTCTCATTTCTACCAAAATCCAAGAAAATATGTGAATTCATCAACCATCACATCATTTTCATTTTGGTGTTCCTCATCACCTCATCACTGAAAATGGTAAACAATTCAAAAACAAAACCCTATGCAAACTCTGTGATAACTTTGGTATTCAACTCAGTTTCTCTTCACCATATTATCCTCAAACAAATGGTCAAGCCAAATCAACTAACAAAACCCTCAACAAAATTCTTATGAAGGTGGTTGATGATATATGGTAAGGATTGACACATGCACATTCCTTTCACCTTATGGGCCTATCGCACCAGCATTCGCACACTCTTCTACCATGCCACACCTTTCTCTTTGGTCTATGGTACAAAAGTCATCTTACCTCTGAAGTCAAATTCCATCTCTTCGTATATCACTCAAAGATATGCTCAATGATGAAATTTTTTCACCAAGAATTTTAGAACAACTTGAGCTATTAGATGAACATCATTTAAATGCTCTTGACCACCTCCAAATCTACCAAAAATGTATCAAACGTGCCTATGAAAAATGTGTTCATGAATGAACTTTCAAGGTTGGTGATCTTGTCCTAAAATAAAATCAACACATAACCAAAGATGAGAAAAGTAAACGAGGAAAGTTTTTCTCCTAATTGGCTTGGACCTTATATCGTCACCCATACCTATGGATCAGTGTGCTTATCATTTATCTTCTCTTGAAGGTAAACCCAAACTGAGCCCCTTAATGCTTTGCATCTTGACCATTCTACTGTTGAATAAAGTACTACATCACTTTATGTCACTTACATGCTCATCCCTTGAGTGAACCTCTCCTTCCACCTACCTCTTTTAAGGACCAATGACTAAACTAGAATTGTGTGACTATCATCACCATTCAACCTTGTCTTCAATATGAGTACCATGACTCTACTCATGGCATGATTCTCATGGATATTTTTGTCCTTTTCAAGATGGAATCCCATGGTCATTCATCACTTAAAACCCCTCTTTCATAGCTAACCTTTTTGTGCTATGGTTTTTCCTTCATAAAAGAGGCCTACACTTCTTTATAGTCTTGTCCATGACTTTCAAGTCCAAAAAAATATATAAAAAAAATATATGGGATAAAAAATTTACTCCTTGAGTCAAAATTCTTACAAATAGATGAATCCCTCAAAAGGACATCTATGTCTCTCTCTTGTTGTTATAAGTAGATTTCTCCCTCGAAGGACAACTATAAAAATCCAACCACTTATTGTAATTAGTCTATCTAAAAAAGAAGACTACTCTATATATCTCTCAAATAAAATAATCCTAAAGCTTCTTGCATTGATCAACTTCATGAAGACCTCAAGGAGAACCTATTTATCCCAATATAGACTTCTCACATCGATCATATCATAAAAAAAAAAAAAAAAAAAAGTCAAGAAAAATACAAACTTTTGGTCATGGACTTGCCTATTCTGGTTTTGGGTATCTTGTAGAAGGGCATGTTGTCTCACAACAAGGTTATGCTTAAAACTCTTCCACCTTACCTTTTGTTTATTATCTCTAAATCAACTCAAGGGATGTGGCGTGTATTCTACACATTGTGATCACACAACTTCTTTCAACTCTAGACCCATCACTCATGTAGTGTATCTAGGGATTTATTCAATAAGTCTAGGGGTATGACAATTTTGGTTTTTGCCAACTATGGAGCATTTCGCTTCTTTTCTTTTATTTACCTTTTTCCTACTTGTTGTTTCTTCACACAAGACAAGACCATCAAAATTAAAAAACCATGATACCTTCATCTATGCCTACACCTAATTCACCTTTCCTATTACCTATTCAACATTTGACCTTGCCTATTTTCAAACATGCCTTACCCAACCAACTTACCTATCCACCCTACCTATTCATCTTACTAAACCCAATCTCATTCTTCCTGGTTTATGGGAGAACTACATCATCCTGAGGCCCCTTTTGCAAGGGCTATGTAGGAAGCACTCTTAGGGCATGGGGCCCTCTGAGGTTAGCTCACCACTCTTTTCCCCATCATCATTTCCCCCATCAAACAAAAACCTTAGTTAGTTAGTTTCCATAAAAACAATAATTTGGAAGTTAACTCAAAAAAAAACCATACATCACTATATACATCATCATTTATTTTCCATAATACCAATAACTTGGAAATTAAATCAAAACAAACAAACTCAACCATGCCTATCATCTAGTTTCCATAACATCAATAAATTGGAAATTAAACCATTCAACACAAACCATAGCTAGTTTCCAAAAAACAATAATAAATCAAAACATACATCATCTCAATCATATAATTTCCATAATCATCTAGTTTCCATAACATCAAAAGTGGAAATTAAACCATTAATCATCTAACCATAAGAAAAACATGCCTACATCTAGTTTCCATAACATCAATAACTTGGAAATTAAACCAAACCATGCCTAAATATCTTTCCATGACATCAATATAATAGACATGCATTCAAATCATACAACCATAATCATCCATAACTACATATCTAGTTTCCATGATAACAATACATTGGAAATAAATCAAACACATCACATATAACCATCATCATCAACTATATATAAATCAAAATGTTTGTGTATCAATACATATAATACATAGATATAAATACAAGTATCTCAAAATCTCATATACATCTCACCTCTTTGGCACACATATATATATATATATATCAAAAATTAAAAATAAATATCATCTCCATATCATATCTATGAAGGGTCAACACCTCTCTACTCTCTCTCAAGTACCCTCATCTAGCCTCCTCTCGAGAGAACTAGTCACCTCTCCCTAACCATGTCTATGAGACCGATGGACTCTCTGAGCTACTGGAACTATGAGTCCATGAGCTGGTCCTCGCACTGGCTTCCTCTTTGCACTCTATGCTCACCATAAGTCACATATGGGATACCACTCTCTATCAACCGGTCCTGATAATACCTAGCCTCAACACTACATCTCTTATAACTGGCCATGGATATAACCTGAGGAGGGCCATCACTCTAACTCCAACCTGTGGACCTTGTCCTAGTAATAGTGGCCCATGTCCCTATACTAGAAGCCCCTGTTCTGCTACATGTAAAATGAGACCTTGTTTTGGTGCCTATGCCTATACAATGGGGACTTGTCCCTCATTGGTGCGTATGCATGCTAGTTAGTTATGCCTGCAATGTGGCCACCTATGCCTGTAAGGAAATCACCTGAGCCTATAGTCCTTCCACCTACCCCCATCCCCTCCTATTACACACATGCTCCTTAGCTTAGATTCTACCAACTGCCCCTGTAAAGTGGAAACTTTTTCATATAGTGTAGTCACCTGAGCTTATAATGTCCCTGCCACCTACCCTCCATCCCTTCCCTTACATGTTTGTACTCGAAGCTTGTGCCTACACACCAGCTTGGGCCAATGCTAGTTAACTTGTAGGTGGTAACTTATGCCTATGTGCCTAGCTAGTACTAACTTTAATTGTAAATCCATCACCTACCCCTATAATTGTCCCTCTATATAATAACAAATAGCAAGTTCGGTTATCCTGGCCTCGGGGTGTGCTGCCTGTAGCTAGGCTATATCGCCACCACCATTTGTACCCATCAATGTGTGCCACATCATCAATCCTCCTATCAAAAACCTACTCCTCCTACCCTGTTGGATCTTTTGGATGTGGTGGAGATAATGGTCTCTCCATGTCATCCTATGATACTATGGAAAAGGTGGAGGCACATCTTACTATAAAGCCCAAAACCATCTAACTCTAGTCCAACTAGTATCATCTCATGCTCCTCGGGCCTCCATCCCTATATCCACCTGACCTAGATTGTAACCCTCCAACTCCTCTGTCATGCCCCCATATGAAGGGAAATCCACATAAGGCCACCATAAAATATCTCAAGTCCTTGATATGGCCCTCTAACAATGCACTGTAGTATGTCACATCTTGTGACGCCTCATCCACCCTAGATGTGCTCCCTATAGTACCCACCTCCTAAAACCTATTTTGTATACTCCTTGGTGCCAATCTTGTCGTGGAAGGCCTACTAGGATGTAGACACACTATGTGCTCATATGCCCAATAAGTGAAGTAGATAGGTACAACACACACCAAACTACCTAATCCTTGATACACCCATAACTCCTGTATAGTTGTACCAGGTACGTTGCGCCCATGAAAAAAAAACTCTCTCCTCAATCATATCCTCAAGTACTCCCATCAATGCCCATGGAAATATCCCACCCTCAAAATTGGGAGAGCATAACATCTAATAGCCACCATCATCAACACTAATAATTTGGTCTCCTCGAGGGTGCACACATACATATATCCCCATAACTAATGCTAGCACTATGATATGTCAAATCCGCCATCACCTCTCCAAATATGAAACCATAGGCTCCAATGCATCATCGAAAAGAAATATGATATAGTGGCTCTCTAACAATCGGTAGCCTCAAAATCTTATACATGTCCTCCAAAGTGATCATCATCTCTCCAGTTGTAAGTGGAAGGTGTTGGTCACGTGATCCCATCTTTCATGATGAGAGTGACCATCATGTTGTGATCTTGATGATCATTTGTATCATCTAACCGCACCTAGTCCAACAACCCTCATATGCTCCCACTCATCCTCTATCACATGGGGTCTCATCTGCACCAAAAGGGGTGGTAGCCTATCCCTCATCATCAATTGCTGACATGCCTACATCATCACCATTTAAACTTGTTAATCAATGGGTCCTTTCCATCATTTATTTGACCCTACCCAACACAATACCTACCTACGCCTTCCCTAGCCTACTCACCTTTACCCAACCTGCTTGACTGATGTACATTCTATCTAGCCTCATCATCAATGTTTCCTCTCTTTCATTCCTTCCACCCCTTCACCTATTGTTCTAACTGAACCTTAACCCATTCAATCCTATCTAACTTGACCCTCACCAATTCATTCTTATCTAACTTAACCCTTACCTACCCCTTCCTACTTCAAATTAACCTTACCCCATTCATTCCTACTTAAATTACACCTAACTTACCTTCCCTTCCTTTTCCACTTTCCAACTTCCTCATTTTTATAAACTTGGTCACTTTTAATAGTGACCAACATCGGTCACCCTGACGATGATATCGGTCCCTTTTATCCCCACCGATATCGGTATATCCACCAATGTGACCGACCAACCGATTGACGTCGGTCACTAGTTTACCCTAGGGCCGAACCCTCACGTCCCCAAATTTAAAAATTTACCTAAAATACCCCAAAAACCCACCCAAATCACCCCAAATTACCTTCTAAATTCATTTACCACCTAATTAAACTATATTCCACCCTCCCCATACCCAATTATGCCCACTTTTCATCAAAATTTCAAATTCATTTCAAAATCAAATTTATTCATTTTTCTACCTTAGTTTTAACCAAAAACACTAAGGGAGATCAATTCCTACCTCTACATGATGCCACCTCCATGGTGGGATCTTGGAATAGGAATATGACCTCCACTAGTGCCCTCTCCTACCTCTTCCATGTCTCAATCAATCCCACTGCTCACAACCAATCAAAACACTCAGCTAGATCTCGTGGGCCCATACTCTTCACTCCTCTTAGCCGATAACAACTTGCCAACTCAACCTCCTACCTCTCCTTATCATTTTTCACACAAAAGCACTCTCTCTGTCATTTTCCAAATTTAGAAATGCTCAAATGAAACCCTTTTCATGTATTTTCCATTTTAAACCCAAATCGACATGACCGATGTTGGTCATGTCATGCCCTAGTTGACCGACATCGGTTACCCATTACCGCATGGTTCACCTCAACCAGTATTGTCACCTTACCTAACCCAATTATACCTAATTTGCCCAAAATTTTGATGCAAGATGCCATTTTCTTGCTACCAAACCTTACCCTAGCCTTAAGCTCACCTAATAGCCTTATCACCTAACCCGACCTCAATTTACTTTGGCATATTTTTCCTACACCATGGCCTTACCCATGACCTTACCTATACACCCAACCGAACACAACACCAATTTGACACTCAAATTTACTTACTCATTGTACTTATGATGATGTTACTCATGTTGTTTAGCCTACCAACCTTTCCTTTCCTGATGTCATGATGTTTATCTTGACCAGACCAAACCTTTTGGTGCTTTGGAACCCACCTAATGCCATTCCTACACCTAGCCTTGTTGTGTTTTAGGACCGTATCATATACCTTGGATACCTAGACCACATCAACCTTGTTTGGATAAACTATCAACCTTTGATGATGTAGAGTTTGTGAGCTCTTCAACCTAGTGCCTTATCACATTCTACATGTGTGCAGTGCATTTGAATGCCCCCACCTATTACCCATACCCATATTACCATCATTTTATACCACACCTTACCTCAATTTTCATCACCTACCATTTTATCAAACCCATCACCGATTCACCTCTCTACTTCATCAGTTCCTAGTTTGAGGGGGATCACCTCCACCCATACCTGGGGAAACTTAACCTCAACCCATACTGGGAAACCACTCATTTTTTTTAGCATCACTTATCAATACAAGCTATGACAAAAAGGGAAAATGTAGACACCCAAAATTGGGTCACAACCCTCTAAACCCCCTTTGATTAATTAATTCAATATTATTCCCCCACCATGCCCACTTGCACACATTTTAATTAATTTAATTACCAAAATTAAGTTAATTATCTACCTCACCTAGCCACCTCACCTCTCCACCTCATCCTAGACCTATTCCAACCCTATTCATTACCTAAGACTAAGTCCCCACTTCCCTTAACAACTAGGACTTATTCTAACCCTAATATTAATGGCCTATTATCCCTCTAACTACTCTCCCACTCCATTTAGCGCTATTCCACACTTGTGACCTGGAACCAAAATCTCAATCACACCAAATTTAGGAAGAATCAAGCTATTTTTAGCATGTATGACCATTTCTCCCTAACTAAAGCCGGTTATTCCTCGGCCGACATTGATCACCTAATTGTCATTAGTTTCCTTAAATAAGATTTTATAACTCTTTGCTCAGGTTTTGAATCTTGTTTCTAGCTCTTGTGACCTTGCATCCTCATTTTTGAGATTTCCAGTGACCTTGTGACATACCAAAGACCCTTACAATGTTCAGACACCAGACAGTCCACTCAATAGATTGATCCGAGATCTCCAAGACACTCACAGGGAAGCACCGTGTCCTCTTGTCAGCATTCATTTTGACCACCTTCATTCAAAAATCATCACTTCTCTTATTAACCATCACCATCACCACCACCGCTAATTTTTATTAGATTAGTTATTTTCTGTTTCATTCATTTTCTACCTTACCTAGATCTCTCCCACGGTACCTCTATTTAATTATTTGCCGTGCATAACCTTCATACCTTGTCCGGAAATATATTTTTATCTTCTGAGTCCTTATAAAAATCCCATGACCTCACCTAAACTCCCCTCACTCTCTGTGTAATCACAGAGAGTACCCAAAAATCCATTTTTAATATTGTTACCTAATTTCCCCCCTATCGACATCTGGTCCACCCAACCAACATTGGTCCATTACCGAGTCGACATCGATCACCTAACTAGCATCAGTCTCTATGATGGTAAAATTCTCTAAACCAACAAGCTCATAACTTCTTCAAAATAGCTAAGAACCTCACCCAACCTTGCCTAGACCTCATCTATAGCCTCTTTGTTAGACTTGCAAATTCAGATCAACCTTATCACCCCTTTTAAATTTAATCATAACCTTACATGTTTAGATTAAATTCACTTATTGTATGTTATAGGAGATACCTAAATCTTATCAACTACAATAGGATTCATTTATTTACAATATTTCCTTGCATTAACTTGTTTACAATAGTGGATTGATAACCATTCAAGGAAGCATCATGCTTCCTGGATCTAGCATCTACGCTAGGCAGTCCACTACCATTTGCTATTTAATATCATTTGGTGGTCTTGTTGTGTTTCTAATGGTCATTCCTCCTAGCCAAAGGGAAGCTCTTCACAATCATCTTGGTCAACATTCTATGCGCACACAACCTATCTTTGACTATCACAGGTATTCCTCCTCGCCCTTACCTATTATCTATTTTATCTTTACTTTGTGGTGAAATACTATGTTGTATGTGAGAGATTGGATGTGACATTTGCAAGATGTAAGAGAGATGATAATGCTTTGGAAGGGGGAGTACGCATGGTGCCCCTAGGTGTATGAGTATGGAGAAGGTCATGTAATATCATCTAGGAGGTCATCGTTTTCATGGTCAAAGCCAAATGAAGAAGCATCAGAGACTTGATAAGTAATAATATCTAGTCAATCGCATAGTAAGCCATTATGGCAAAAGGTTGTACATGCCCATTACGTATTCTTCATTAATGAAAGGGGTTAGTAGATAATCATGTGCATACCAGTATGTAAGATTTTGTGAATAGCTGAGAAAGGGATCATTGCAAATGAAAACATGACCAAAAGGCATAGAAATGAGATGTCAATATGATCAGGATCAAAGGTGCCCCCAATATAGTCAAGCCAAGACTATTCAAGCGTAAGTGGAGCAATACAAGGAATGCATGGATGAAATACTATGAGATGAAAGACATGAATCCGTAAGAAATAGTAATGTGGATGAATCCATGATAAAGATGAGGATCATGTGGTGGAGGAAAGATGTCATCAACTAGAAAGCCTAACCGATCCAACACATCATGTGTGCATATAATATCTAGGCAAGTAGGATCAAATGGAATATGTTCCCAATAAGAGTCATTCATGAAGAGTGTACATGTGAAAGGAGGGCATGCTAATGATGGTTGCTCATGAGATGATGAAGTAGGTGGACTGACGCCTAATGTTTGGACATGCTCCTGATAAGGAATCATAATAGTAGTAGAAGTAGGAGGAGGTGATGGTGCAGATGAAACAATATCTAACATGAAAATAACACCTTCAAGTGGTGGCAAATGAGTCGAGTATCCATAGGTTATGGTTCATCGGTGGTAGCAAATGTTGGAGTAGGAAGTGTAGTGTTGGGATCATGGTGGTTGAAATATTTGAATGGTCATCGATCACTATGAATTGTATATTCTGCACCTCATGTAAGAATTTGACACATCAATGTACTGTAGAAGGAACTATTTACGACATGAAGCCATGGTCTATGAAGTAAACATTTATATGAAACTGGGAAGTCAATGACGAAGAAAATTGTATTAAGATTTTTAGGCCCAACAATGATAGGAAAATGAATATCACCTATGAATGGATGAAAAGAGCCATCCTAAGCATGAAGAGAAAGAGAAGATGAACTAACATTAACAATAAAAAGACCAAGATATTCAAGGAATGACATAGTGCAAAGATTAAGTTTAGATCAATTATTAAAGATTATGCATTTGACACACACATTATAAATATAGAGCATGATGTATAAAGGTGGGTCATTATCGAAAATAACAAGATCAACATTAGGATTCAATGGAAAAGCAACGTGCTAAGAAAAAACATCTGGGAAAGTGTTGTATACTATATCCGAATGAGTATCAACATGAATGCAAGTAGTAGCTAGGAGAGCTATGATTTTATCTCTTAATTCAGGATTAACATGCACAAAATCATTAATAGAGATACACATGACGAGAAGAGCCTATGAAGATACAATTAATAGAAGTATAAGGACCATAGGAATATTCAGATCAAGTTTAGGTTCACCAAAATGATTAAGCAAATATGGAAATAATGCCTAAATATTATTGCTATTGTAGCGGTAAATAAATAAACAAATTAAGTACAAAATAGACCCAAGCAAATTAAGCTAGAAAGTATGAAACCCTAGTTGCAAAGAAGGGATATAATGACTTAGATGATTCACAATCAAATCTAAACTGTGTTGAATTGATGACCAGATGAACAGAGAGGGAGAAGTATCACACAAAGCCTCATAAAAATATGTGAGTTGTCGATCTACCTTGACTGGGGCACTTGGAAAGGGGTAGGCGGACTTGCGAGCACCCTAGACTTGCCCATGTGTGACACTTCTAACTTTCTCTTCATTACTCTGTCACTATAACATAGTCCAAATTTAATTGTGAAACAACTAATTCCTTTCATCTCCTCTTTGCAACTAGTGTTTCATTATTTTCTAACTTAATTTGCTTGGGTCTATTTTATACTTAATTTCTTATTCATTTATTGCTACATTGTAATCAAATTTAGGCATTTATAAATTCTATTTTGCTCAATCATTTTGGTGAACCCATCACACATATCCACCTTCTCTTTAGGGATTTTATTATCTTATCCCTATGGCTCAATCTTATGGCGAATTTACTGAAGCCCACCTTAAAGAGCTTAATGACCATATCTCTCGAGCATCCTAGACTTGCTTTTATTCAATGCTCACGAGGAGGCACTAATCTTGTGGATTTTAATACCCCTACATCCATCCATGCCATTATGTCCATCATTACTCATTGATTCGTAAACTTCTATTTTGGAACTCTAAAAAATCACACAATTATGTTGTTTTACTTTCGATTTGGAAAATGACAGATTTATTGAAGATTAGAGCTTTAGTGACTGATTATCTAGTGCTATAGAAAGGAAATTTCAGAGAATAGGAAAGAATTCAAACTCTAAACACCAACAATTTTTATCCTGGAAACCTCCAATGGAGGAAAACCAGTTAGGAAGGGCAAAACGCTCTTTCTTCCCACTTTTATTGGTCAATTATAGACAATTACAAATTACAAGAAGTAGAAAATGGAGACAACAATGTAAACCTCTCCCTTCCTATGCTTGCTTGCTTTGTTTCTACACCTTGCTCCTACAATTCCACTCCAAAATGAAGATCTTGCTCACTTGCTCTCATATAATTAATACTTTGCTTCTTGATCTCTCTGGATCTTCGAATGATGAATTATCTTGCTCCTTTCATGCATTTATAGGCCTTCCCATGTCCTCCCGTGCACTGGAGGATGTGAAAGGGAATGGAAGGGAAGAGACACAACTGCTGTCTCTTCGAATTCAAGAACTATTCTTTCTGATTTAATTTTTCCCGTCAAAGTGTTAGTTAGGGACCGCCACCCTGCAGGCGGTGGTTCTGCAATCACACGTGCCTGAGTGGCGGTTCGTCTCAAACCTTCGTTTACCTCATTTTCTTCATTTTATTTAATCCTCCTTGGTGCTAATGGAATTGATGAAGTGGTGTGTTTTTCTGGATCCCTATGGATCATACCTCCCCTACTTAGGAGGCTTTTGGTCCCACAAAATCTTAGTGGGGGAGTGGTAGAGGAATCAACTCCCTCTCTTGCTCCTTCGAGTACCACTGGGTCTGCCTTGGTGTCTTCTCTCGTCTAACCTACCAAGACTCCTGTGGATCTCTGGTTTTCTGCTCCAATGCTACATCCTCCTCCGAGTTGCCTTGAGTACAATCCTCTTTGGAAGGAAACTTTTGTATGTTTCCTTCTTTGTCATGCATAGATGGCTTTAGTAGGTGTGAGCTCTTACAACTTGCTATCACATGCATCTACATGAAGTGTGGCCTAAAGGTTTCTTTTCCAACATGCTCAAGTATGGAAAAGGTCCCATACTGTAGTGGTTTAGTCCTTCTTACTTGTCTTTGTCTCTTGAGATGGATTGGCCGAATCCTCTCCAGGTGTATGTTGTTGCTTTATAATAACCATTGTTTCTTATATCTCGTCTTTTCCTTACTACCCCATGGCAGAAGGTATAGTGAATCCGTGTAGGTAGATATGATGACTACAAAGTGGAAGTTTGTTTTGCTCCTTGAATGTGTAGTTCTGTGGTGGCTTTTTTACGTAAAACTAACAAGCGCTATCCAAATTCTCCACCCTTTGGTAGGATCTCACATCCATTTTGTTTTTATTTCAATGAAAGTAAACAAAATTGATGATTTACCTAAATAAGTCTTAGTGTTTGGTTGACACTTACCATAACCTTCTTTACTTTGCTCTGGTGTGCCCGGATGTTGAAACTGACTCCATCCTTGACCCATATGTATTGGTTCTCCCTCCTTGTGAACACAACATCCCTGACATACAAGTAAGGACTTCCAAATACAACGTCAAATGCATCAAGTGGAATGATATCAACCTATAATACATCAATATATTGGGTATTTATCCCAAATTGAAACTTACACTTTCTTGTAACTTGTATTTATACACCCCTCTTCACCCATCCCAATGGGTATGGATGTGGATGTACATAATTATCGAGGCCAAGTTGTTCTACAATCGCATTAGAAATCATATTTGACTGAGAACTAGAATCTACTAAAGCGTTTACCTTAGTCTTCTTGATTTGGATTTGGATTTGAAATAACTTACTCATCTCTTCTTCTTCTGCTCCCCCATACATGTTAGTGGCCGTGCATCCTAACCTTTCTTCTACATCTGAATCATATTCAATCTCCACCTCTCCTTCGTTGTTTCACAACAACCATGGATTTCTTGGAATCCTTGGTTCGGTGTTTTAGGTGTAATTACGGATGTAAATTCCAACTAGAGGTGTCGGAATGTCCATTTATATCACAATTCTTACGAAATTATTAGGATCTTTACAAGTATGTAAAGCAAGTAGTGGCATGTTTACCTTTCCATTTACCTCTCCTACTTGTCTTCCCTTGTTCTTTTTCCTCTTGATATGTTGACTGGTCTTCCTTTGGTTTTGTTTCTCCTTGCTTCTTCTCGTCATCGATGTAGTATGCTTGTATACAAGCTTCATTGAGATCCTTGGGATTCATAGAGATTACCTTCCTCCAAAGGTGAGTGTGAAGTCCTCCCAAATACTTGGTTAGAATGTCCTCATCCTTCAAGTCCATATTTAACAACATGGCTTGTCTCGAAACTCCGTAGTGTAGTCTTACATGCTTTGACCGCCGCCCTATCTAAAGTCGCCACTTGATCATCATGTCGGTCTTATAGCCAATGGGATAGAAGTTAGCTCTAATCAATTCTTTAAAACCCTTCCAAGTACTGATAATAGGACGTTTCTTCTTTTCACAAGTGGCTAGATGGGTTTCCCACCAAACCAAAGCATGACCTTCCATTTTGAGATGTGTAAAGGTAATCCTTTGTGCCTTAGTAACATTATGCACACTAAAATAGAATTCCAACTATTTTAGCCACTTATCAAGAAATTTTGCATCTACTTGTCCTTCAAAGTTCTTTATTTCCACTTTCATTTCAACTTTAAAAGGTGTATGAGCAAATTTTACCTTCTCGCTTACAATTGGTGTCTCTTCTTCACGCTCTTCCCATTCTTCCTCTTCATGGCTCTTTTTGATACTAATTTTTTTGGCCAATGCTTGAATCACTGAGTCTATGGAATGTTGCTTAACCAAAGCCATCTTTTGCAAATCTTAAAGCTCTTCTTGTTTTCTATACAACCTATCCATCATGGTATCTAACATCTTGACTCAATGGACCAAGTTCTCTTCTTCCATTTGAGCTCGAATTCTCTATTTCCACTTCTTCATAGAAATATCTAGCTCGTAAGGTAAAACTTATTCACCTTTGGACCTTGTCACTATCATACAAATCACAAGAAAGAATCGAATACCATAGTCCTAGATATATAATCAACTTTGATAGCAAAATGATCGTAAACTTCTACTTTGGAATTTTACAAAATCACACAATT
Organism: Taxus wallichiana var. yunnanensis; assembly: GCA_018340775.1. Classification (NCBI taxonomy): domain Eukaryota; kingdom Viridiplantae; phylum Streptophyta; class Pinopsida; order Cupressales; family Taxaceae; genus Taxus; species Taxus wallichiana. The sequence goes on along the minus strand of CM031242.1, from coordinate 12,234,982 downwards.
ATGTTGTTCTACTTTCAAATTTCGAAAATGATAGATTGATTGAAGATTAGAGCTTTAGTGACTAATTATCTAGTGCTATAGAGAGGAAATTGTAGAGAATAGGAAAGAATTCAAACTCCAAACACCAACAATTTTTATCCTGGAAACCTCCAATGGAGGAAAACCAGTTGGGAAGGAAAAATGCTCTTTCTTCCCACTTTTATTGGTTAATTATAGACAATTACATATTACAAGAAGTAGAAAATGGAGACAACAATGTAAACATCTCCCTTCCTATGCTTGCTTTCTCTATTTCTACACCTTGCTCCTACAATTCCACTCCAACACTAAAGATCTTTCTCACTTGCTCTTATATAGTTAATACTTTGCTTCTTGATCTCTCTATATCTTTGAACGATGAATTCTCTTTCTCCTTTCATGCATTTATAGGCCTTCCCATGTCCTCCCATGCACTGGAGGATGTGAAAGGGCATGGAAGGGAAGAGTCACAACCATCTCTTCAAAAGTTTCAGGACCGCGCTCTAAGTAGATCGGCGGTTAGAGGACCGCCGCCATACGGGGTGGCGGTTAGCAACCGCCACTCTATACGAGCAATGATTATGTCCAAAACCTTTGTTTACCTCATTTTCCTCATTGTTTTCAATCCTCCTTCTTGGTGCTGATGGAACTAATGAAGTGGTGTGTTTTTTGGATCCCTATGGATCACTCATCCCCTACTTCCACTCTTACGTATTCTTTTATCGTTCCTATTTTGGTTTCTACTCCTACCAATCACTTCACTCCACCTCTTGTTTCTCATACACAACAGTTCCTTCCGCCTGGCACCTAGGATTTAGCCTCTCTTTATCAAGACCTTCAAGCAAAAATTTGTCAATTGCAACAAGCTACTTCTCGTGCATCTCCATCTTTGGATTCCACACTACTCCTTCATTCTCCTTTTTCACCTGCCATTTCCACTTATGCACTTCCACCTAATTTCGTCACTCCCAAGCTACCCATTTTCAATGGCCATGGTGACCCTCAAGAGCATCTTTGATCATTTCATGTGGCATGTCTAGATTTTGTGGATGATCATATTCTCTTAGCTAAGCTCTTTCCTATAAGTCTCCACAATTATACAATGCGTTGGTTCTATGATCTACCTGTCCACTCGGTAGCATCTTTTATACATCTAGTAGATGCTTTGCTCACACATTTCTCTATCAATATTGGCTCTAAGATATCATATGCTCAACTCACACAACTTAAAAAGGATCTAATGAACATCTAGTGGATTATGTCTTATGATACAAAAACAACTTAGCTAAGATTTCTAATGTGCTTTGCAGACTCTGAACTTCAAGATCTATTTGTATAAAGTCTATTACCACCTCTTCAGGAGAGTGTTATCTTTGAGACCTCTCCATCATTCGATCATTTGTGTCACACTCTTAAGCTATGCGAAACAAAACTCTTATCTATAGGCAAGCTTAAGTATCAAGAACATGCTTCATCTTCTACGCGTTTTCAAAGTAAATCAACTTTTAAGCCATCTACAAAACTTACATAAGCTAAAGAAATTATCAATGTTGTATCTAATACTAAAGAGCTTCAATGGCAACCACCTAAGTGTACATATAAAAATTGACTATTGCTCCACATATTCTCTTGCCACAACTTATCACAAACAATCTTATTACGCTTCCTTCTCCGCTCAATTTGGATCCATCTTGTCCTAAAGGTCATAATTACAATGAAAATCTTAGATGTGAATATCATCAATGTGTTGGGCACTCTATAGATCAATGTTTCAAACTTTGTGATCTTATTCAAGATCTTATAGACAATAATACACTTGAGATTTTAGAGTCTATGACTTACACGCTGATCAATGAAAATCAAAATCTCAATATCTTCAACAATCCTCTTCCGAAACTTGACAAGTGGTTGAATTTTCAACAAATCATATATATTGCGCAGATTGCCTTCTCCTACATTTGGGACTTTTTATTTTCTAGTTGCTCATGCTGAAACATCTCCTCCAATCATCACTTTCCCGATCACGACTATCATGCTACATTATCTTCTAATTTCTTACATATCACTACTTTTGTTGGATCTACTTCTATTAATAACACTAATGTTGATTGATCCTTTCACATTATTGTATGATCTATTACAATTCTTGTAGCTATTATCTTCCCACTCTCGTAATTTGCATATCCGATACCTAAATCATATGATGTTGTTAAGCTTCCAGTCCGTTGGTCTATTACCATGCTTAAGCCCTTTCTCGTGGCACCACATGTTGCGCAGGTGTGACCGCTCTTAGGTATCCCCTAGATCTATGCAACTCAGGCCATCACTTTTATGAATCATTTATGTCTAAATTTCATTCACAATAGGAAATTTATCACTATCAATGGTGTTCCACCATCCATTCCATGACCTCAACCTCCTCTTGAGGTTTCCATCAAACTTGCTAAAACATCTAGGTCCCCGCAACCTATTAAATCTAAAACATGATATTTTCCTAGCTTGCCTATTTATACACGGCCTACACTTGTCTCATTAGTATACTAGTCCATCACATCAGTCTAGGTCCATTACTCGGATAACTCCTTCACATTGGTATACATCACCGTCTCGTTTTGTTTCACATAGGTGTCCATCATCTCTACGTTCTACTCCATATAAGTGTCCATCACCTGCGTGTTCGACTTCACCTCCTCGTTTTGCTCCACATAGGTCTATTTCACCTAGGTATCCATTATCTCCTCGGTCTCACATTCATTCACCGACACAACATATGTCTCATACACTTCCCGTCTTAGAGCATGGTCACACACCTTTACCTTTGTAAGCATCGCGTGGAGGACTCTCATTTTTCACTTTCATTGGATAACATATTCACAATTACACACATGGGGGCACCATCCATCCTTATCTTCTCCCCACCTTCTACCATTTCCAACTCTCTTACATTTCACACATATCACATTTAGTCTCCCACATTCATCACACACATCTTGATATATATTGTCATTACCCAATGACGCACTCTCATCCTTTTGTTCACACTTGATATTTGAGGGCATACACTACACACAACACACTACATTGCACACTGCACATAACACACCGCACACGCAAACTACACACCGCACACTACACACCGCAAATCGCACACACACCGCACACTACACACCGCAAATTGCACACTACACACCGGATACTACACACTACACATTACACTCTTCACACATCATGTATTATTTACACCTCTTTCTCGCAACATCTATCACATACTATGTGCACTATTCACTCTACACATTCATGATACATCTTTCTTGCATCTACTTCTACACGTTGCATTCATTGCCCTATGATGCACTCTAGTTCCATAGTTCATACTTGACTATTGAGGGTTTCAATCTAAAATGAACCTCACCACACCCACTCACTCATTCACTCGCTCACACTCTCTCTCCACTTTACACTTTCATGATTACATCTTTCAAAGTGCACATTCAAACCACTTCTAGATGACACACTCTTGTTCTATGGTTCATTCTTTATTGTTGAGGGGGTGTGTATAAATGAACCTCATCACATGCATACTCATACACATACACTTGGGGGGCATGCGGCCCCTATCATTCACTTTGCATTCCATTTCATCTCACTCCACATCATACTGCATATCTTGGTCGCATTTATTCTTTATTACTTATGCTTACATGTACACTTTCTTACACATGCTAGTTAGATATCTTGTATGTCATTATTTTTATCATACACACATGCACGTTCACTTTCCTTTCTAGTGTGATCGTATATTTTACACAGATCGATACATGAAACATGGATGCTTGGTGTAGTACTTCATACTAGTCCCACAACGGATCCTAGGGCATCCACTTTTGTACACTAAATGTGTTATTATTTCATTGTCCATATCACATTATTTTATCGGATTATACACGCCTTAACATGATTTTTATCTTTTTAACATGATAATGGGTGTTTCATGTGTAAAATTTGTGATGGATGGCTATTTGCTTCCATGATTGTCTGTTCACATCGCTTTTCTTGTCTTACTCTTTGTCTACCATTGTTTTTGCAGGCTTTTCCCTTTGTCTTGTGTACACACTCTAAGCTTTCACCATTTCAGCCTCAATTTCATTCCAACATCATGAGTGATGTCCCATGTTTGTAACTCACTTTTCATAGTCTACATTGTCTTCTTGCATATTGTCTTCCTATGTCTTGGCTTACACATTGTATGCCTACTTGTTAGCTTAAGCATTATCTTCTACATGTGTGTTTGTCTTTGCTTGTACTAATACTTGTTTCCAACCACTTTGTATACGTGTGCCTGGTTTTACTAAGCACACTCCCTCACCCTCAGTCATCGGTTTGAGGCAGAGCAGCAATCCTCCTTTGGGCCGCATACTCCTCAATGACGTTGCTGCATGAACCCCAAACAAGGGGGCATCATTTGGATGAATCAGTCACCCCATACAATAGTCTATATGTATAATTCAGTCCAACACAAGGTACTAGTACAACACAGTCATCGGTCTCGAGATAGGGCTTAGAATCGCCTTGGGTCCTTATCACAACATAGACACCAACGCCTAGACTAGGACAATAGTACCTGGGTGCCCTTAACTCTTCTTGGATGCCCTTAACCTGGGAAGTTACACAACATTTTCCACTTCAACACAATTTTCAACACTTCACATAACGACTTTTATAGGGCACACAGTCCTTAGCACTCGACATGCATGCACTACACAACATTTTTCTACTTTCGCATTGGATCGGAATTGTTCAAACTAGATCAGACTTTTACACACCATCTGCAGTGATGTTCTAAATTACAAGAATCGATTAAAGGTTGGAGGATGACACTAATTTTTTTGCTTACACTTCTTCCATTCTTGGCGTGAGATCACCCAAAAACTTGCAATTAGTGCAACTTGCGTGCGACCGCCTTAAAAACTCATTCTTCTACATCATCTTTAGGATCCTTTCTACACTATTTTCTCATCATGGATCAGTGCACATGTTCCTTTTTTACATTTTCACATTTTACACATTTTGATCATATACACGTATATTTGACTACTTGTTCATTCTTCTCTTTTGTAGGTCCATCCTTATGGGAAGTGGTAGTCACATCATCATCACCTCATCATCAACAATAATAGGTACAATCATGACATCGACACATACGATCTCACCCTAGGGTCATTATCATCACTTTTTGTACTTCCACATCCTTAGTTTCCATGCTTCACATTTTTTATCACTCCACACTTTTTCCTTATCTCTCAACATGCTTTTCGCCATCGATCTACATGGTTATCAGGTACGTATCTCTTATCTACTTTATGTTATCGAGCATTTGGTCAAAAACATAAAGTGGGGGCAAATACATACACAAAATCACACACTTTGGGTATATATTTAGTCTTGATCACATACTACTATTCATATGGTTCCTAAGTAAGAAAAGTACTAACCCATATCTTTGGTCATATTTGCTTTCTTTTTGTTGCCAATTTTTGTCTTACACACCTTGCCTAGTTTGACCTCCGACCCTTAAGTTTTCTCGAGTTTGGACACCAACGCTCAACTAGGATGCCAGTGCCGGACACCCCTATCCCCTCACAGGTACCCTTGACCTCTTTGTACTTTACTCACATCTTTTAGGTCCTTCTAGCCATTTGGGCATCTTATATTTTTGGTAGTCAACATTTTTCGTGGTTAATTGTGAAATTATAGCAAGGGAATCACATAAATATAAGTTATGTGGCAATAATAAAGGACCAAACACTAAGCATTAGCTCTTACAACCTAAGGTTGCATCCAAAGGCTATTGTAGAGCATCCAACATCCATTCTAACATGCATTCAAGGGCAAGGGATTGTATTCTTCCGCATACACTTCACGGGAGGGGAAGTTCATTCTATTTTATGCACACATCTACTTACATCTTCTACATCTAGCTATTGCTCGCTATAAAGTGTGACACTCATAAGAACCACCTAGGGCACTATTCCACACACACACACATAAAGAATGTAATGTCCCCTTTCCTATGCCAAAGGATTAAGGGCCAATCCGAGTCCAAGCCTTGGTCATACCCAAGGGGCTATGGATGCTGGGAGCTATTGGGTATGAATATCTAGTCCATTTTGTTATAATTCTTCATTGACATATGCAAAAAGGTGTGTTGGAAGGACTAGATGTTACGTTTTGTTGTTAGGAAGGGGCCACATGGTACTAATATTCTAATTTTGCATTTGGGGTCACTTTTGGACCATGGCGACTTAAAAAGGGAAAAGTAACTTAAGTTACTTTTATTTTATTGGCCCTTCCAAGGGAAAAATGTGACTAGGGTTTATTGGGGCTCTTTTGCCTTGGAGAAGTTATATAAGGAGCTGGGGGAGAAAGGAAGGGGAATTTTTGCATACCTAATCATCTTCTTTCATGTGTAACTGTTGTTTGCAAATCTACAGCTTGTGGAGTGAAATCCCATAGGAACCCTAGCTTTGGTGGTGAGAGATCCATCCCTAGCTAGCAGGGCATTCTTCGGTAGTGAGAGATCTACCCTAGCTTGTCATTTTGGAGCTATTTTTAGGGCTGATTTATAGAGATATTTATAGAGGTTTTAGAGGAAGGGTTTTAAGGGTTTTGGAGACATTTGGGGAAGATAATCAGAGGGTTTTCAGATCAGATTTACTGGCAGCCATTTGAGCAGGGTTTAGCATCACTGAGAAGGCCCTTTCATCAATTTCCAACCCTTTTCTAAGCTAGGCGACTTGTTTGGAATATTGCAGCCTTTATTTGGAGGGTTTCCAGTTGGCCATTTTCAGATTTGAAGGTTGAAATATCATCTCCTATGTTTGTAAATGTTATTTCCAAAGTCTCATAATTTTTGCACTTGTATTCAGAGAGTTATGAATTTTAGAAGTTTTCCATCTGTCTAGGCACTTGTAATTTTAAGCAAAGCATTTTATTATTTGAAAATTCCAAAAATAGTTTTCTTATTTTACGTAGAATATTAACAAGCTCTCTTTAAATTTTCAAGTAATTCAAGTGGATATTTTGGGAGATATTAATTTTCTTTAGTTCGCTACCCTAACTATAAAAATATGCAAAAATCAATATTTTATTTGGTTGCAAATTTTCAATATTTTGTGCATTTTTAAGTGGTATCCCACAAGGGATATTTCAGTGGTATCAAAGCATTTGTTTCTCAGCTGTTGGGATTGAAAGATGGGAGACAGAGACAAGTGAGGATATAGGTGTAGATATGATGAAACAATTGTTCACCAACATGGTAAAGCAGCAGGAGACTACCAATCTCTATTTGAGCCAGCTCACTGAGAGATTAGCATAGGACAAGATTGATGCTCATGTGGAAAGAGGAGAAAATAACAATAGGGGACAACATGGTCAAAGAGGTGAGGGTGGACATTTCGGGTAAGTGGTCTCCCCATTCTTCTACCAGGCCTTTGGGGTTTCACGAACCTTCTTTCTTGAAGGATCCAAAAGTTTCACAGGTACGAAAGCTAGTGGATATTGTAGATGAGGAGTCTTGTTGGGAAAGGTACCAGACCTTAAGTGATGGATTTCATGACAACATGCCATTCCAAGAATATTACAAAATGAAGATTGGCAATAGGCCTAGGAGAGATCATCAGTGCATGTGTACCAGAGATGCAAAGGAGATTGGGACAAATTTCTATTCCACACTTCGACGGTTCTAAGAAGTGTACTACATAGTCTTGGGTTCAGAAGTTGAAGAACATACTTGACTTGAATCCTATGCATGAGGAAGATGCAATTAAGTTTACAATCTTACATCTTGAGGGAGACACTCATGATTGGTGGCATCATGGGTTGATTACATAGGGACACATATACATCACGACTTATGTAGAGTTCACAAAGAGGCTAGTGAGCAGATTTGATAGGAGGGACCCCAACAAGTATTTTAGAGAGTTGACTCATTTGAGGCAAATCGGTTCCTTGGATCAGTATATCACAAATTTTTAGAGACTATCGGTCATGGTACCTGATGTTACAGAGATGAGGTTGATTTCCTATTCACAGCAAGTTTGACATATGCTCGCTGGATTTGTGAAGGCATTTGAGCCTTCTTCTTTGCATGAGGCTATTAGGAGAGCTCATGACTTGGAGTTATCCACTCCTAAGTCAAGGTTTCCACCTCGAGTGTAGCCTAAGGGTTTCCCTTCTAGAACCGATGGTTCGCAGCCGAAGGTACCTCCACCTAGGAAAGATACAACCTGGAGACCATTCGGATCTAGAGAGGACAGAGAGGAATTGAGGTGAAAGAAACTATGTTTCGATTTCCGCACACCTTGGGTTCCAGGACATGATTACAAGGGTAGAGGGAGGGCCCAATTCATAAAAGTCTTTGAAGAGAGTGATGGTGATGAGGATTTGGACACACAGGGAGTAGAGGATGATGATGATGAGGCATTAGATAGTGCGGTTGTTGAGCAAGATAGTGAGACCATTCCCAGGAGACTATCGCCACTTTGTCTAGTACCCGAGGTACAAGGCATTCAGAGTTAGGGGAGTTTTGTAGGGAAAATGAGTAGTGGTACTCATTGATAGTGGGGCAACCCACAACTTTATTGATGCCTTGTTGGTTGAGAGGCGAGGGTTACAAATAGAGGAGTTTGAGGGCTTCAACATGGTTGTAGCTAATGGAGATTCTATGAGATGCACATGATGGGTTCCCCAATTGAGCATCACGATGGGTAACTATACAGTTACTAATGATTTCTATATTGTTGGTATTGGAGAGACCAACATAGTGCTTGGAGTACAAAGTGGCTCCATTCCCTTGGTGAGTTTGGACTAACTTCCAAACAATGGAGCTGAAGTTTAAGTCCGAAGGGAGGAATGTGATCTTGAGGGGCTTATCTTCAGAGGCACCCCGAGTTGTTACGACCAAGAGGATTGAGAGGATTTATAGGCACAATGGGGTGGATTGGGCAGTACATTGTTTGGTTTCGACCAAGAAATCAGAGGATGGACAACAGGAGTATCATGTGGATATACAGGGCTTATTGGACAGACATAGTGCAATTTTTGGTGACATACCTCTAGATAGGGGATTTGAGCATGTGATTGAGCTCGAGGATGCTAGACCGGTGGTTACTTCTCCTTACCGTCACCCCAAATGGTTTAAGGATGAGATCGAGAAGACTATACATGAGCTCATTGATATGGGGCATATTAGGACCGAGTTCGCCCTTTTGCTTCTTTGGTGGTATTGGTGAAGAAGAAGGATGGGACCATGCGAATGTGTATGGATTACCGTGCCTTAAATAAGAAGACAATAAAGAACAAGTATCATGTACCACGCATTGATGAGTTGCTTGATGAGCTACATGGTGCAATCTATTTTTTGAAAATAGATTTGCGATCTGGATATCATCAGATCAAATTTAGGGAGTAGGATGTGCATAAGACAACTTTAGATGCCATTACGGTCACTTTGAGTTCTTGGTGATGCCTTTTAGATTGTCTAATGCTCCAGCTACATTCTAGTCTTGCATGAATCATGTGTTCAACACCACTTGGAATTTTGTATTGGTTTTCTTTGATGATATTTTAGTCTACAACAGGACTTGGGAGGACCATATCAGGCACCTGGGTGAGATATTGGGGATATTAGAAGCTAATTTGTTATATGTGAAAGATTCTAAGTGTGAGTTTGGCATGACCAAACTTCTATCCTTAGGATATGTGATTGGTGGGGGTATAGTGAATGTGGATAGAGAGAAGATACAGACAATTCTAGATTGGCTGCCACCTAGGACATTGACACATTTGAGAGGATTCATGGGGTTGTGCACATACTATCGAAGGTTTGTGAAGAATTTCTCTCGAGTTGACTACTCCATTGACCGATTTGACCAAGAAGGGGGATTTTGCTTGGTCAGAGGTAGCACAACAAGTTTTTGATCACCTCAAGGAGGTGATGAGTTCATGTCTATTCTTGCATTACCAGATTTCTCCCACCCATTCATTCTAGAGTGTGATGCATCAGGAGAGGGTGTTGGGAAGTTCTCATGTAGGATAGGCATCCCATTGCCTATGAGAGTAGAAATTGAAACCCATGGAGAGAGGGTATTCAATTTATGACAAGGAGATGTTGGCCATTATGCATGCTTTGGCCAAATTCAGACAGTACCTTGTGGGCAAAAAATTCATGGTTCATACGGATCACAACAGTTTGAGGTTCTTCTTGGGACAAAAGGAGCTCAATGATTGCTCTAACAAAGATGGGTGAACAAGGTACAAACATATGACTTCGACATAGAGTACACTAGAGGTAAGAATAATATTATTGTTGACGCTTTATCTAGGAGGCCTTACCTCACTTCTATGCTTAGTTCTATGTCTGAGATTTCAGCAGATTGGAAGGCTCATATACTTGTTGAGTATTCCAAAAATTAGTTTGCATGTGAGATCATGGATGGTATTATACAAGATGACCGATACAGAGTAGTGGATGATCTCATTTTCTACAAGGATAGGATTTTCCTTGTACCAGGATCCAAAATGAAGGAGAAGATCCTTCGAGTAGTACATGATACACCACTAGCTGGGCATCCTAGGTATTTCAAAACATACAGGTTTATTAGGGAGAGATTTGCATGGAAGGGGATGAAGGATGATGTCCTTAATCATGTTAGAGAGTGTATGGTTTTCCAGAAAACCAAATCTAAGTAATCTTTTCCAAAGATGATTACTTTAGCCTCTCCCCATTCCTAAATAGAAATGGGAAAGCATATCTATGGACTTTATCACAGGGCTTCCCTTGGTGCATGGGCATAGCTGCATTTATGTTGTAGTTGATCGGTTAACTAAGTATGCTCATTTCTTTTCCCTACCCAAGGGGCATGAGGCAGTGGATGTGGCCCAGATCTTCTATACCGGTATTTTTAGGCTACATGGGTTACCTAAAAATATTATCAGTGACAGGGACAAGATCTTCATGAGCACCTTTTGGCAGGAGATCTTCAGACTAGTAGGTATGGAGTTGACTCCTAGCACTAGCTACCACCCACAGACATATGGGAAGACGAAGATAGTCAATAAGTGGATAGAGGGCTACTTGCGGAGTTATGTGATAGGACATTAATGGGCATGGATTAGATGGTTACACATGGGTGAGTATTGCTACAATACCACCTACTAGATGAGCATAGGTATGACTCCTTTTCGAGCCTTGTATGGGTACGACACTATGACATTTATGGATTTGGTATTACCAAATAGCCGAGCTCCCAAAACTCGAGATTGGTTATAGGAGAACTAGGATATTCTAAAGGCTCTCAGAGAGAACCCTTCAGAAGGCACATAATCAACATAAGGTATATGCAGATCGACACAGGATAGAGAGGTCTTTTGAGGTTGGGGATCTAGTATTCCTACGTTTGCAACCATATAGGCAGTCCTCACTGAAGTAAAAGGGTGTAGAGAAATTGAAACCACGTTTTATGGTCTGTACTGGGTAGTTCATCAAGTTGGGGTAGTTGCATATGAGCTAGAGCTACGGAGCACAATAAGATACATAATGTCTTCCATGTTTCATGCCTTAAGAAGGCACTCAGACAACATATTGTACCATCTATAGAGTTACCGCCACTAGATGAGGAGGGGAAGTTGGTGTTAGAACCATAATCCATTATTGAAGAGAGACAAAGGGGGCTTAGGAGCAGAGTGATCACCGAGTATTTGGTGCGATGGAAGGGATTTCCACTTGAGGATGCTACCTTGGAGGGAGAACATATTTTTTGTAGCATCTTGATTTTCATTTGCTTGAGGACAAGAAAAATTTGGGAAGGGAGGACTGTAATGTCCCCTTTCCTATGCCAAAGGCCTAAGGGCCAATCCGAGTCCAAGCCTTGGTCATACCCAAGGGCTGTGGATGCTGGGAGCTATTGGGAATGAATATCTAGTCCATTTTTTAATAATTCTTCATTGAAATATGCAAAAAGGTGTGTTGGAAGGACTAGATGTTACACTTTGTCGTTAGGAAGGGGCCACATGGTACTAATATTCTAATTTTGCGTTTAGGGGTCACTTTTGCACCATGGCGACTTAAAAAGGGAAAAGTAACTTAAGTTACTTTTATTTTATTGCCCCTTCCAAGGGAAAAATGTGACTAGGGTTTATTAGGGGTCTTTTTCCTTGGAGAAGTTATATAAGGAGCTGGGGGAGAAAGGAAGGGGAATTTTTGCATACCTAATCATCTTCTTTCATGTGCAACTGTTGTTTGCAAATCTACAACTTGTGGAGTGAAATCCCATAGGAACCCTAGCTTCGGTGGTGAGAGATCCATCCCTAGCTAGCAAGGCATTCTTTGGTAGTGAGAGATCTACCCTAGCTTGTCATTTTGGAGTTGTTTTCAAGGCTGATTTATAGAGATATTTACAGAGGTTTTAGAGGAAGGGTTTTGAGGGTTTTGGAGACATTTGGGGAAGATAATCAGAGGGTTTTAGATCAGATTTATAACAGCCATTTGAGTAGGGTTTAACATCACTGAGAAGGCCCTTTCATCAATTTCCAACCCTTTTCCAAGCTAGGTGACTTGTTTGGAATATTGCAGCCTTTATTTGGAGGGTTTCCAGTTGGCCATTTTCAGATCTGAAGGTTGAAATATCATCTCCTATGTTTTTAAATTTTATTTCCAAAGTCTCATAATTTTTGCACTTGTATTCGGAGAGTTACGAATTTTAGAAGTTTTCGAGTTGTCTAGGGCACGCTGTAATTTTCTGGCAGCATTTTATTATCTGAAAATTTCCAAAAATAATTTTCTTATGTTATTTATAATATTAGCAAGCTCTCTTTAAATATTCAAGTAATTCGGGTGGATATTTTGGGAGATATTAAATTTTTTTAGTTCGTTGCCCTAACTATAAAAATATGCAAAAATCAATATTTTATTTGGCTTCAAAATTTCAAAATTTTGTGCATTTTTAAGTGGTATCCCACAAGGATATTTCATAGAACTACATTGGGTTTGAAATGTAGTGCAATGCTCATTGTAAGATCACTTGTTTGACAACTGAGGACAATCCAACCCCTCATTTTCATTCTTTTATTTTTGGGATTTGATGCACTTTTGAGGGTTTTACAGGTGAAATATTTATTGTAGGTTATCAACGACATTAGCGATCATTGTGTGACATATTAGAACCAAGAGTGAAGGAAAAAAACATCTCACGACCCTCCGAAGGAGGTTTTATGAGGTTTTGGGTAGACATAGGCACCCAAAACTAGTATACAATGCCTGCAAGAGCCCTCGACCCATCCTAAGTGCCCTAGTCCGGGTAGATTGAGCGGTTACACATTTTTCCAAGCCTCTATGTGACACTTCTACCTTTGTGTTCATTAGTTTGTCATCATGCGGCACAATCCAGATTCAATTGCAAAATAACTAAGTCCTTTTATCTCCTCTTTGTAACTAGGGTTTCATTATTTCCTAGCTTAATTTACCGGGTCTATTTTATACTTTTTTTATTCATTTACTCGCTACATTGTAATCAGATTTAGGCATTTATAAATTCTATTTTTGCTTAATCAGTTTCATATTTCAAATTTTAGTTTGCTCATGTCATTTATGTATTTTATCATTTTACATATTAGTTACTCTGTAATGCCTAGATTTAATTAATTCAAATTAAATTAAATCATTTGGTGAACCTGTTTCAATCAAATCCTTTCTTCTTATGCTCTTACTCGTAGTGGTTGATTTGGGTCTTTTGAGCACACTGAGCTTCCTCCATCTACCCATAGGGTTTCTAAATCAATGGCTGAATCGATAATCCTTTTGCTAACTCACATAATGTTCCTCTTGAAAACATTGAAACATATGATAGTGAAAAATCATATGATGAGGATATCAATATTGATCAAGAGCAATTAGACAAGATTAATTATTTTTGTTAAGCTTTACGCACCAACCCTTTGCATATTCTACATGTTCTCAATGCTTTACTTGCTTCCAAACACTCTCAAGATGCTACTTTTGTGCCTCTTGTAGGTTCTTCTTTATTTGCCATGGCCTCCACCCAACCCCTTAACATTCCTACTTCCATTCCTACTTCTACCACTCCTCTCCTTCATCCCAATGCTTCTAATACATAACCTCGGTTCCTCTTCTAACACCCATGACCTAGCTTCTCTATATCAGGACCTACAAATTCAAATCCGTCAATTACAACAAGCCACTTCATTCTCCTCTCTATCTCTTGATTCTTCATTACTCCTTCATACCCCTTTCACAATCGCCATTTTTGCTTATTCACTTCCTCCTAACTTCATCACCCCTAAGCTACCCACTTTTAATGGCCATGGTGACCTTCAAGAGTATTTTTGATTTTTTCACGTGGTTTGTCTTGACTATGCGGATGATCATACATTCTAGCTAAGTTATTTTTAAGATTATTCAATATTACGCCATGTGTTGGTTTTATGATCTACCTATTCATTTGATAACTTATTTTACACATCTAGACAATGCTTTTCTTGCTCACTTTTTATCAAAATCGCACCAATATCTCTTATGCACACTCTCTCAAATAAAAAAATCTAGTGAGTATCTAGTGACCATGTTCTATGAACAAGAATAATCTAGCTAAGATGACTAATGTGCTTGCTGATTTAGAATTACAAGATATTTTTGGTCAAAACCTCTTACCACCACTTTAGGAGAGTGTTATCTTTGAGACCTCTCCTTGTTTTGATCAATTATGCCATACGCTTAAAATTCATGAAGACAACTTATATCTACGGGAAAACTAAATTATCATGACACCCTCCATCTTCTTCTAATAGGTTTCAAGATAAATCAGCATTCAAGCCATCTCCTAAGCCCACCGAAGAAAAACAATTGTTAATGTTGTCTCTCCACCTGAAAAGCTTCAATTACAACCTCCAAAGCATACTTTCACCAAATTACCCTATGCACCTCGGTTTCTATTGCCTCAACTCATTGAAAGTAGTTTAATCACTCTTCCACCACCACTCAATCTTGATCCATCTCACCCAGTGGCCAAAATTATGATGAAAACACAAATTGTGACTATCACCAATGCATTGGGCATTCTATTGATCGCTGCTTCAAACTAAAGCATATCATTCAATATCTTATTGATAACAATGCACTCGAGATCCTTGAGTCATCCAATTTTACACTAGTTAATGATAACAAAAAGGTCAAAATATTTAAAGACCCTTTGCCCAAGAATGACATGCAAGCTCTTGATTCTTCTATTAATCATACATATCGATTTGTGCCTCCTCCTTCATCGGGGCCCCTTGACTTCCTTGTCACTTTTGCTTATGCATCACCACCAGTCATTTCCTTTTTAGATCATGATTATCATGCTACATTCACTTCTGACTCATTACATATCAATGCTTCTATTAGTTCATGTACTGTCAATAATACCATGATCTATCTAGCAGCTCCTATTAGTGTGTGCTATATTGCACTTCTCATGGCTATCAAATGTCCATTATCTAATATCACATATCCAGCTCCTAATTCTTTTGGATACATCAAGCTTCCTGTTACCGTTGGGCCTCTTACCATACTTGTGTCATTCATTGTGGCATCTTCGATCAAAAGCTATAAAGCATGCTCTTAATCCGCTTGGCTCCATGCCACTTAAGCCATTCCCTCTATGAATCATTTATGTCTGAAGTTCATTCATAATAAGCAAGTTCTTAATCTTAAAGGCATTCCACCATGATTCACCATTAGCTAATCCTAGTCTTGATGAAGTCTTTCCACCAGCTACAACACCTAGACTTCTTAGGCTTCTCAAATCTAAGGCCCATTTAGTTCTAAATACTTCACAACCTTGTCATCCACATCAATCAATTATCCCATCCTGGTCATCTCATTGCTACATTCGATGCAACCCCTTCACATAGGTGTTCACTATCTCCTTCACCATATAGGTCTATCACATAGGTTCTCATCACGGTTTGTCTACCATAGGTGTTCACCATCTCTTTCCATGTTTCCTTCACATGCACATCGGCACTCTCATAATTTACATATCTTAGAGCATTCACACATCTCTATCACCTCGGATATTGACCCTTGCTTCCCTACTCACTCTATTGGATAGCTTACTCTCCATTACACTTTCAAGATTTCTCCCCCTCATATTATCATTAGATCTCTATTATTTGTACTTTTACACTTTGTGTTTCACATCTAATATGGCATTACTTTGATACACGCCTTGTATCATCATCATATGATGCACATTAGTTCCATGGTTCATACTCAATTTTTGGTATTAAACCTCACCACATTCACTTTTCATGCTCTATGATTCATGATCTACCTTTCTAGCACACATTTTCAAACCATTTCCTAATAATGCACTCTTGTTCTATGATTCACTCTTACTATGAGGGATGTTTTATAAATACAATCTCATGCACATTCAATGGGGGCACGAGGCTCTATCATATTCACGGGTCCATCTACATTTATTTACATATCTTGGTTTCACTTACTCTTGCACTTATACTACTTACATGTTACACTTATTCTATATATTTACTACATGGCATTATTCTTATATAGCACATTACTTGGTATTTAGTATTGAACATATACAAAATGCGATGCTCGACATATATCCTTTATATTTATAACATACTAATGGGTGCGATCTACATTTACTACATCTTACTTTACAGTGACTATATTCCATCATTTACTAATGGTTATTCTTATTAGCACATTACTTTGCATGACATATACATTTTTGTTATTATATGCTCATGTGTAACATTGACTATATGCCACCATGGTTATGTCATTTGTCTTATGCTATGCTATGTCATTTGTCTTATATGCTCATTGTTTCCTTTTTCGGAAGAGATGGCTACCTCAACTATACTTTGATGGAAAAATGATTGAATTCCAAAACCTCAGACATGGAGATATGTCTGTTACTACTTACTGGGAGAAGTTCACATGTCTCCTTAAGTACGTACCACAATATCAAAAGGATGAAAGGTTTAGGATCAGAAAGTTCATCTTAGGCTTGAACCCTCAAATTGGAACAGATGTGGACATCCATGGACCCACCTCCATGGACCAGTTTTTGAAAAAGCCATGAAGCAAGAGCAGAAACTAAAAACTTTAGCTGCAACAAGGAGAGATTTCAAGGAAGGAGGAAGAGGACAACAACATCAAAATTCAACTCCATTTAAAAGTAAAAATTGGAAACACAATAAAAATGGGGGAAATAGGAACATATGGTTTGGAAGGAATTTCAAACCTGGGAACTCCTTCAAGAAAAATGGCGTACCTAAGGGTAGGAATGAAAATGGAAACAATAATGGAAGGTTTAACAATGGAGGAAAACCTCTAGAAAAGAGAGGTCCAGTGGGAGGATGCTTTAATTGTGGAGGTGATCACTATGCCAATCATTGTCCTCGTAAAACAACTAGTGGAAATATTAAGGCACCTCTACCAAGCCAACAACAAGTGTTCCAACAAAAGATCCATGTAGTAGTAGATAACTACCAAGCTGATTTTCAAGTGACACCGATAGAAGCATCAGGTAAACTTTTGGCTATCCAGTTTCCATTCTTATTGATACAAGAGCATCTGAGTGTTTTATAGCTCTTGAGATTCTTAGTAAAATTTCTAGAAAAGTTGGATATATGGAAAAATCTTGGTCAGTTTAGTATGGGAACCGAGCAGAGAGAAAGGTAGAGCAATTTATTTTTAGGTTGAGTTAGAACTTCCAAAATTTGTGACTACAGTTAACTTATATGTTGCACCCTTGGGATCTTATGATGTTATCCTAGGAGTTAATTGGTTATGGAAACACCGTGCAAAATTTGATTGTTTTTCCAAGGATATTACTTGTCTTGATGACAAGGGTTACCTTGTGCATATCCATGGAATCAAAAGAGAAGTAATTCTAAGGAAAATTTCAGCAATGCAGTTAAAGAAAGCCAAGAGGAAGGGGTGTGTAATGCTTTTAGTCCATATCAATGATATAGAAACTAAAAAAGAACCAACTCTTGAGGATTACCCTTTCCTCCAAGACTTCAGTGATGTTTTCCCTGATGAGTTACCAGGACTTCCACCTCGTAGAGAATTTGATTTCTCCATCGATATTGTGCCAGGATCAGAACCAAGTTCCAAGGCACCTTATCGAATGACAACAACTGAGTTGTTTGAGTTAAAGGCACAATTGCAAGAATTTTTATCTAAGGGTTTGATTCTCCTAGTGTATCCCCTTGGGGTGCACCAGTGATTTTTGTTAAGAAGAAGGATGGAACTCTTAGGCTTTGCATAGACTACAGGATGTTGAATAAAGCTACTGTGAAAAATAGATACCCCTTGCCACACATAGATGATCTATTTGACCAAATGTGAGGGAAAAAATGTTTTCAAAAATTAATTTGAGATCAAGTTACCATCAACTCAGAATCCGTGAGGAAGACATTCCAAAATAGCTTTTTAGACTCGTTATGGGCATTATGAGTTCATTGTACTTTATTTTGGACTCACGAATGCTCCAACAACATTCATGAATATGATGAATAGTATCTTCAAGGATTATCTAGATAAGTTTGTGTTAGTTTTTCTAGATGATATTTTGATATACTCAAAGACAGAAGAAGAACACATTGGGCATTTGAGATTAGTGTTGGAAAGGTTAAGGCAACACAAGCTTTATGGAAAGTTTTCAAAATGTTCTTTCTTCCAACAAAAAGTAAACTATCTAGGCCACATTATTTCAATGGAAGGTATATCAGTTGATCTAACTAAGGTACAATCTATCATGGAATAGCCTTCCCCAAAGAATGTGCATGAAGTTCAAAGTTTTATGGGCTTAGCATGGTATTACAAAAATTTTTTTGAAGGATTCTCTAAGATAGGGAGTCCAATCACATCCTTGCAAAAGAAGGGTAAAAAGTATGTATGGACCAAAAGTTGTGAAAAGGATTTCCAAATTTTGAAAGAAAATTTGACATCAACACCCATCCTAAAGGTACTTGATCCAAATGGTAATTTCACTGTCATCATGATGCATCTGGTGAAGGTTTCGGGGCGTTTTAATGTAAGATAACCATGTGGTGGCATATGAGTCTCAAAAATCAAGCAAGGAGAGTTGAATTATGCACCACATGATTTGGAGCTTGCTACAATTGTCCATGCATTGTGAATGTGGAGGCATTTCCTTATTGGAAAGCCATTTGAGCTCAAGACTGATCACTTAGGGCTCAAGTATATCTTTACCCAACCAAACCTGAATGCCCGCCAATGATGTTGGTTGGAATTTTTAAGTGAGTATGATTTTGAAATTAGCTACATAAAGGGGAAGGAAAATAGAGTTGCAGATGCCCTTAGCCGTCATCACTATATAGCTGCCATGGCCACAGTGAGAACCACTTTTAAACAACAAGTTTTAGATCAATTACCATTTGATGATTTTTATAAACAAGTCAAGGCTTCCCTTGAGGATGATAGTCAAGATCATAGGTATGAGGGCTATCATATTGATAGAGAAGGTCTCTTAAGGTTCAATGGCAGAATTTATATTCCTGATCGTGGTGATTTGCGAATCACAGTTTTGGAGGAAGCACATTGTGCTCCTTACTCAGGTCACCCTGGTGTGACCAAGATGATGGTTGATATAAAACAATTGTATGTTTGGCCTGGGCTTAAGAGAGATGTTACTAGCTTTGTAACAAGGTGTTTGGAGTGTCAATGAGTTAAATCTAAGCATGTGCATCCAAAGGGTTACTTTATCCCCATGATGCACCCGATTGGAAGTGGAAAGTTATTAGTATGGATTTTGTTCAAGGGCTTCCAATGTCCAAGAACAAACATGATGTGATATTGGTAGTTGTTGAAAAACTTACCAAGGTTACACATTTCATCCCTAGGAACTTGAAGGATGATTCACCAATTTTAGCAAGGAGGTTTATACAGGAGATATTTAGGTTGCATGGAGTACCTAAAAAGATAATTTTAGATCGAGACGCTCGCATGACATCAAGGTTATGGTAGACCTTGCATGTAACTTTAGGAACAAAGCTCAACTTTAGTACAACGTATCACCCTGAAACTGATGGAAAAATAGAGAGAGTTAATCAAGTATTGGAAGACATGCTTCACATGTACTGCATGGACCAACAATACAAGTGGGAGGAGTACTTTCCTTTAGTAGAGTTTTCTTACAATAACTCTAACCATTCCACTCTTGGTATGACACCGTTTGAAGCACTTTATGGAAGGAAGTGTCGTACACCTATCAGTTGGGACAAGAAAGAAGATCATGTTGTGATTGGTCCGAAATGCTTCAAGAAATGGAGGAGCAGGTAAAGCTAATTAGAAAGAGATTGTTCAAAGCTACGAGATAGACAAAAAAGTTATGCAGATAGAAAAAGAACCCTAAGAACTTTTGAAGTAGGAGACAAGGTTTTCCTTAGATTCAAACCCAATAAAAGTTCTATCAAATTTGGTAAGGCATCCAAACTTGCTCCACGTTATGTAGGACCCTTTGATGTCCTAGAAGTTGTGACCTCCAGTAGCATACAAGCTTTCTTTACCTCCATCTCTGGCTCGACTCCATAATGTTTTTCATGTATCTTTGCTAAAGCGATATCATGCTGATATGTCACATGTAATTGATTGGAGATTATTGCAGGTTCAGGATCTAGGGGTGGTTCTGGTAGAACCCCTTTGGATAATTGATACTCATAAAACAACCTTACGAAACGGGAAATGTCCTAGTGTAAGGTTCAATGGGACCAATTGTCACGCCAAAAAAATTTGGCACACAAATACAACAATAAAAATATCGGAATATTTTTTTTTAATTTTCATTAATTGTTACACGACACCACATGGGATCACTTGAGATAACTCACATCACATGAGACATTTACACAAGCATGAACCCACATATATAACATAATGAGGAAAAATAACACCACAAATAAAAATGACACACATACACTTTGCCAATCCTACCTAAGAGGCTTACAATAGGGAGAGGTCATTTCAGAACTACCCCTTATCTCTCCAAGAAGGAATCCTAGCTAGTCCTTGGTTCCTCCAAAGCATACACCCACATAAACTTCTTGATGGTCCCTTATCCCTTCATTATGACAAACGTTTATCCCTCCACTAATACTAGCCACAAATTCCCTTGGTTCCTCCAAAATAAAACACATGTTTCCCCTTATTCCCCCTTCACTAGCTACACCTTATTCCTATAATAAACAATGATGAAACCTCACCCCAACAAGAAGAAAACATAACCACATGAAACATATGATGCACATCAAACAAAATTTCCAAATGACCAAGTACAAACAAAGATCCAACTATAATTTAAACTTATGAATGGGCACTTCCACGACACAACACTTTTATGGTTACATATTTATTACAATCATGTTTCAATAATTAATCTTAAGGATTTGAAGAGAACTTAACATGTGAACATACATTTTTTTATAACTAAATTTCCTTCATATCATTTAACATTTAACTTAGAAGGTTTTTATTTAATTTGGTTTGTATATCTTATTGCAACTAACTTGTATAACTCAATTGTTAATAGGGACATTTAAACACACATAAGGCTAGTAGTTATTGTCCTAAGGATTCATCTCTAAGGAACATGTTTACTTGATTTAGCATTATACTTTCATTACGCAATAGGAACTAGTATGAGATCAAGAGGGAAGAAGTCTATAGTTTAAATGATTAAGGTCCAAGATTCCCCCTATTTTTTTCCTATACCTTAGTGGTTGGTTGGGTTCACGAAAAAGTCGATAAGCGTACATGTTTTATGGTAACCTGAATTTGGACTCTTATTTCCATTAAACTAGGAGGTGTCATCGCATGTAAGGAGCTAGGATCATCCTAAAATTTCAGTTTTCTACGTTATGAAGGTGATCACACAAGAAGGGTAAATCATACAAGAATTTTACTCTAAGGTTGACCTTTTTACTAGGTTCCTTTCTTACAATTTCAAGGTAATTAGAACAACACACAAGAGGTTCATTCATTAATTTCTTAATTAGGTTTTCCAAGTAGATTACCCAAACACTATAGTATATTAACGTGCATGTTATTTTAGATCCTTGGATTATAATTATAGCCTTGTTGTATGAATGGTAATACTTATATAATTTAGGACCTATTTAATATTTTGGACCTTAGTTAATAAAAGAACAATAAAACCTATTTTGCATTACTTTATTAGATATAATCAATAATTTACTATTTTCTAAGTTGCGCATAATTCGTTATAAGGTTTAACCATTATAAATTTTAATGGAAAATTTATAATAATTTGACTTATAATTCCTATCCATTTTATTTACATTTCCTAATTCAACTTATTAAAACACTACTATATTTAAGCTCCTTATATCATCACTATGAAATATTAATTAACTTAGGCATCATTACAATATTTAAACTTACTTATAAAATTGCTATGGGATTATATTAGTCTAATAGTCTTAAGCAAGTCAACTCAAGGACAAAACAAGTGGGTAAGCCTAGTACAAAAGTAGGATTTAATTTGGGCCTTAGGATTAAATCTAATTCCACCGTTAGATCTAGGTTTCTTAGAAAAACCCTAAAATCATTCCTATGGCTATCTAAGCCATTTTACCTTCTCCTTATTTATTTTTACATATTTTTCCTTCTTTTTACAGGTTTGAAGAGTGGAGTTCTCATGGAAGCATCCAAACTATTTGTTTTGGAAACATAATTTCTCTTCTCCGTTGTATCCCATATTGATTTGTATAATGCATTGATCATTATTGTCTTACTCCATTCATTCTTTATTTTTATTATTTATTTATTTACCTCGTTCAATTTGTTTAATTTATATGTAAAAATCTTCTTATTTTATTTGTTTGATAAAAATACAAACTTAGAATAACAAAACCCTGGATATGAAAATATATCTATATCAAATATGTATATCTGTAAAATTTTTGTTTTCAACACCCTATATTTAAATCATGATATCTTCAAAACTACGATTCGAATTTTTTAAATTTTGATAGTATAATAATAACATACTAATGTAAAACCTAAAAGTGTTTTTGTATGTTGGCCATGCCAAAAGTATTTTTCCAACCTATTTTTGAGTTTAGTTAATAATAGAATAACAACTAGATGAAATCTATTAAAGAACCATTGATTATTTAAAGGCACGATGGCTATTTTATGCGACTTATTTTGGAAATGTTTCATGCAAAGTGAAGAAAATCAAGATAAATATGATAAAGTAGATTAGAGAGAGTTTAAGTAGTGAGCTAATATGAGTTTTGTTGTCGGAGTCATTGATGCACGGTGAGCTTGTTGTTTTTTTATTGTTTTTCATTTTTTCTCGGTATTTAATACAATGGAGCGTTTCAGATGAATAATGGTGTCAAACATGATTATAACTCTGCTATCTTGATAATTTCATGTAACACTTGGATCTTTTCGCTTGACATGATTCTTATTAGATCTAGAATATTTGTGGAAATTTATAGGGTATGGAGTCCGAATTTCAAAAACTCTTCATCATGTTCACATAATAAAAAAACATACTAATGTAAAAACCATTAAATTATTTTGCCTAATATTCTTAGTAAACATCGTAATGACCAATTTAGTAAACAAAGTGTATAACCCATTTTGTTAATTTTTTTTTGTATTTTCAACACCCTATATAAAAATCATGATATCTTCACAACTCACGATATGGGTTTTTCTAAAATTTTAAAGAGGATAATAACATATTCATCTAAAAACCCATTAAATTTTTTGGATTTAAATTTGTAGAAACAAAGTTATGACACATTTAGTGGTCTTGTCTAATTCATTTTTTTTCAAAGCCCTATATAAAAATCATGATATCTTCATAAATACGATCGAGTTTTTCTTAAATTTTTCCAGTATGATAATAACATACTATTATAAAAACCCATTAAATATGTTTGGATTTAAATTTGTAGAAACAAAGTTATATCTAATGCTTATAATATTTAAATTTTATATATTTTTCAAACGATAGGTTTATAACATGTGTAAATTTCAAAC
This sequence comes from Taxus wallichiana var. yunnanensis, assembly GCA_018340775.1. Taxonomy (NCBI): domain Eukaryota; kingdom Viridiplantae; phylum Streptophyta; class Pinopsida; order Cupressales; family Taxaceae; genus Taxus; species Taxus wallichiana. The sequence goes on along the minus strand of CM031242.1, from coordinate 12,210,825 downwards.
TCTTAGTTAGTTTTCTTATTAAAAATCATAGCTAGATTATCAACTATTAAGTTGTCACAACTTATAATGATGCATTTCAATAATTATTTAATCCAAGTGAAGTATTTTAACTATTTTATTTACATGAGCTACAATGACATTCACTTATGCAAATAAACCTTTCAAGAGAGTAAAAGAGAGATGACCATACAACATTTCCAAACAACTCTTTACATTTCTTTATTACCATTCAAGTAGGAATGAAACAATGCAACCATCTACAATATACATTCACTTTCTTTTTCTTGAAATCAAGTTTACATTTCTACACAAAAATCAACTTATCTAGTTATGCTTTCCTTCATGTTAATACACATATTTTCGCACATTTCACTTTAACTTTGCTTGTTACTTTCAAAACAATTCCTCTTCAACATTTAAGTAGAATTTAAACAATACAATGTTTCATAATGATTGTAACAATAGGAAAAATATTTACAATATTAATTTTAAGTCTTCCAACATAGATCCTCCATTCGGTTCAAGGCATTCTTTAACCAAAAAGAGATGGGAGCAACACTCACCACCCAACCAAAATTCAATGGAAAGAGGGTTACCCTTTCCATTGACCCCGAGCCCCAAAAAGGAAGGAATAACATATGTTAACCCACAATGAGCACAACAAGACAACTAAAAACAAACAAGTTTAACACAAGCAATAAAAATACAAGAAAATTTTAAGGACCTACCTTAGAGGCATCTTATCCTCTTGAACAAACTCTCCAAACCAAGCAAAACTCTTCAAGTCCTCCTTCCAAGCTCTCCCAAAGCCAAAAGCAAACAAGAAATCACAAAAGCAACCAAGAAAACACCAAAGCATAAACCATGGAACTCCCCTTTCCTCCTCCAAGCTCTCTTATTTATAGATTTTGAGAGGCAAGGTGAGGTGGAGTCCACATAAGATTTCCAACAAGACAAACTCATGTGCATTCCAAAATGGTAGGTGCACACAAGCCAAACCCCATAAATAAAGTGTAAGAGGAGTAAAAGCAAATATTTTCAAAATCATTCACATATAAGGAGGTTCATTAAAATTTCATCATCTCAAAAGGTTCATCTTCCCAAATTCAAAAAGTAAGACTCATAATAAAAACATGGAGTGAAAAGGAAGAAAAATCTCATTAAAAAAGAAAAGGACAAATTTAGCCTTTCAAAACCTACCTACCCAAAAGGTATGGGCTTGGGGGCAATTTTGGGAGTGTGGGACAAGGTAACCCTCTCCCACACACTTCCCAAAATTGCTCCAAAGGCCAAATCCGAGTTTTCAAGATCAAAATCAACTTAAATGCTCATGCTCAAGGACAAATTCATAATAAATGAGATTTCAATCAATCAAAATGTCATTCATTTAAAAATAATAAATTAAAATCATAAGCTTAACACATTAGGTTAAGATATTAACTTAAAATCATAAAATCAAAATAAGTCAGACTAGGAAAATATTTAATTAAAAATCACATGGGTTACACAAATAAAAAAGGGTGCAAGGGACTCCACATCTCACACACTTAAAGAAAATAATAAAAAAGAAAATAAATCCTTAATCAATTTAAAAGAAAAGTTAAAAATCAAAAGGGGAAACACACACCACACGAGAGTTAAAATAATTAAAACATTATGAAAATGGTCACTTATACATTAAGAACACACCCACACACACCCCCATGTGCTCAATGGGTGACCATGGTTAATGTACGGATGAAAATTGACATGCAACCTTCAACCGCACTTGACCCCCGAGGTCATGCTAGAGCAACCGATGTTGAATGTGTGTGTGGCTAACTATAGGAGGATCAATGACTAAGATTTGGTAGTGTGATCTCCTGGTAGCTGAGTTGGCAAAGGGGATATTTAGAGGCTATGAATGGGTAGCGTAAATTCCCTATGGTTTATTTTCCTAACTTGGATCTAAGTGTTGATCTAATTTGAAGTGTCCAAATTAACTAAGCTGAAACTAAAAATCTATGCTACTATTGAAAGGAAACTAATCTAAAAAATCACAAAATTGAAATATTATAACCAAAAACAACAATTTGCTTCTATTCTAAATAATTAAAATATTTCTACACTAAAACTAAACAAGAAAAATAACCGGTGTGGTTATTCACCTGTGTTGAGTGTATTGAAACTAAACTAACTTAAAACAAGAACTTTTCCAAATGATCTATGATATGTAGATAACCTCCTACATATATTCTCTCCTTCAGATCCACGGGGATGGGAAGAAGAGGATCCATCAGGGGGTTGCTATGAAAGATTCAAACCCTCTTGGAAATTAACTAATTACTTAAAATGAAAGGAAATTGATTTCTAATCTATTTGATATGATGTAACAATGATAAATTGCAGGAATGAAGGAAATCAAATAAAAATCCAACCTAGAATTCACATAACAGAGGTAAATCCAACTTTGTAGTAATTTGTCCCCCTCAGTTTATCCTTTTGTTCTCTGTGTTTCCATATGAGTCCAAGGAATTGGGAATGCAAAGGCAAAAATAGGAGAAGGTGCTTGAGAAATGGCAACTTGAAGGCACTCTAGTTGCAATGTAGGTGGAAGAGAGATAACACAAGTGAACAGAGCTTGGCTATGTAATTTCCAGCAGGATTGTGGCAACAATACTATGCAAGATACACAAACTTATTGGTCCATTTGCTTGAATACAAACATTCATTATATAGGAATTGGTTAGGATGTGCCTTCATGCACAAGGCAACCTTGGAGTGTCAAATCATTGGGTGAAGAGGCAGTTAAAACTAATTAAATCTATTTAAAAATAGAAGAGGAAAGGAATACCAATCAAACAAGACTATTTTTAGGCAATTTGGTTCACAAACGTGCCCTAGAAGTCAAGTTAAGTGAAATTACACATGTTAAAATCACGCATGGAGAATTCTGGAAAAAACACGCAGGACCACCAGTGTGCGTGCATGGGCGGTTTTAGAATCGCTTTGCGCCAGGCAAGGCGGCAATGGTCCTGCACTAAAGGCTAAATAAAACCTGCACAAAATGAAGTAGGAAGATGGAAGGAAGCATGGAAAAGCTAAGTAAGGATGTCTAGGCTTACAAATATACATTGCGAATGGGTTTAGGAACTTAAACACCTTTTGAAAGGATATGAATCATCATTGGGGACTTTTGTAACCATTTTTCAACAATATAGCACATGTAATTTTGGGTGCATACATATTTCCCCCTTGGAGAAGCGTCTTAGCCATGAAAAGGCATAAAATGTAGAGTCCGAGTATGGCATTCCCGAAATGGGGAGTTAGAATTTATACCTGACACGTCCATGTGTCGAAACATCACCGTCCAAACTCTCGCTACTGCGAGGTGAAAAATAAGACTCAAGTGTAGATAGATAAAATATCAAAAAATAAACACTAGATTAAAATGACAAGAGGAATACCATTTTTTACAGGATATATAAATATACATTTGTTAGCACTTTAACCTTGCCAACATATGCACTCAAAACGAAGTTATAACAACATATATATCAAAACAAACTCATTTTCAAATTCATTTGCGCATATCGACTTGGTGATTTTTGAGCTCTGGGCCCACGTTGACCGTTTTCGTTGAAAGAATAGTCAAAACATTTGTTGTGAGATCGTGATCATGCCTCCGTGAGTGGGAGATCGACCAATGCGGTCTCAAGTTAGTTTTCCTCACTTGTGTGTTTTTAAACCTAAAATGTCAAAATGTCAAAATATTTGCCTAAGGGGATTATTTTTGAAATTTCTTGTTTTAAATGAGTCTCTGTAGGGGGCACCCTCAGGGTAGTCTTTTATTTTGTTGAAAATGGTCTTTTTTTACATTTTTTGCATTTTTAGGGCAACAAATCCATACGACGAATCGATTCAGGACCACCGCCCTACTAGGCGGCGGTCTAGAACCGCCACCCCGCATCGGTGGCGATTTCTAAGCAGAATGACCAAAACTCCATGATAACTTAATTTTTTTGGATTTTTAATGTTTTTTTATGTTTTTGATGAGCTTGTTTCTTGAGATATGTCACTAACTTGCTCTTTTTTTTTGTGTTTTGGTGGATGCAGAAGAAGGAAGAGTATATCCATTGGAGTTGCGAGAGGGAGTGTGACTGGCTCCCAATGATATTGGATCAATTGACTTAGGATGAGACCGATACTCTTTAGAGAGCAGGCATATGGAGGATTGCATGGGTGCCCCATGTTACTCCTGCTAGTCACATACTATGTGACATGTTCTCTTATTGGGATGCAAATTGGAATACCTTTTGGTTGTCGGGTGCTAGGGGTGAGTGGACGATCACCCTAGAGGATGTGTACCATATTCTTGGGGTTCCGATACTGGGAAAATGATTGACTCTAGAGACAACAGGATCCAGAGCCACATGATGACTCTATGGGCCACCTATATGGGGGATGTCGCGGTCTCCTTTGGTTCGAAGAAGGGGATTAAGGTCTGATCCATTCCTATTGCTCCCATCCCTATTATCCGCAAGGCCATCATGGGTATCTTGGCCTCGTAGTTGATCGGGGACAAGGGAGGTGATACACTACTCTATTGTTGGGCTCCCATCATTACGCAGATTGAGGCATATGGCCGTATCTACACCTAGGGAGCAGATATACTTGGCAGCACTTATCATGACCTGTATTAGATTGTCAGATTATAGGGGCAATCTTTGAGCCACCCCACATTGGTTATGAGTTGGGTGTACGAGTGGATTGTCCCCTATGGGAGGGAGTGCTAGTACATGACCTAGGAGCCGTCAGGGCTGCTCAGATGGACATTGATGACAGTTCTCGAGTGCCACATCAGCTAGTGGCTTATTTGACTACAACAGACATGGTGGCCACCCCATACCAGGACATGGTAGGGTTGTGGGGATAGGAGGGGACCATAGTGGCGGCTTGTTCCACTTCTTGGTCAATTTGTTGTCAGACGGGGAAGCTTTAGACTCACCCGTTTGGCCAAGTTCCTTAGAAGTTCAGCCTCCCCTATAATGATATTTTTCCCCTAGTGGCACCTATGTATAGGACCATGAAGAATGTCTGAAAGGGGACTCACGGAGATCCATGTTGGATAGTTGTGGTTCTGGGAGTTCCTATCACAGTTAGGCGAGTTGTTTGTGCCCAATGGGTAGCTCGTGTTGCTCCTACACCCTTACTCTAGATTGAGGCCGCACCCTCTCATAGTGGAGAGGAGGATGAGCCCATAGACATAGACTCTGACTCTAAGGAGTATACGGGGGATGAGATTGGAGAGGAGACCGACAGAGAGAGGAGACCGGTGGAGAGGAGAATGATTACGAGGGGTTGGGTGGTGAGGCTAGCAAGGCAGCTCACATGGAGGAGGAGAGTGATCCCGTAAGTGGCATGATACTTGGGATGTTCTAAGAGCGAAGTGGGAGGAGGTGAATGCAGAGGAGGAGACACTTGTCTCTGAGGGACCACTTTTTCATGATGGAGAGGGGATGATGAGTCTATGGTGGGACAACATCTTGAATCCAAATTTGGGGAGGGCCCACAACCATTAGTAGCAGCTAAACAACATCAGCCACTGACCCTACATGGATTCTGGAGATCCGAGTATGTTGATCCTCTTCTCTTGACCTTGTTAGTCAAAAATGTTAGTTGGTATTTCTTTTTTTTGTTTTTGTAACTTTCTAACTCGCCATTTCTTCTTTGTTTCTACTTGCAGCGACTACACAGGAGTGGCAAGAGCTTATTTGATGGGTGTGCATGGACACCTTGCTTGATCCCTTTAGGGAAGAACAAAGCTGAGATGACTGAGGATATATGACAACCACTTGCAACCGATAGACACACTAATGTGTTTACACCCATCTGGAGGGTAGCGGAGGTTATGAATTCTCTCGTACTAGGTGACCACATATGAGACAACTAAGTGTTTGATGAGGCAGATTCACTCTTTTAGTGAGACCACAGCCAGTGGCCACAACCATGAGTACTCCCACCATTTAGTACATTCTCATTGTCGTAGCTGCAGTAGGAGTCCTAGACGCATCCGTGCACCATCTCAGGGATCCCACATGGATTGATAGGCTAATGGGCATTTTATTGCTTGGTTGTGATTTTGTCGGGCATTATATGATTTTTTGTATATTTTGGGCTCATTGCGAGTGTTTTGACCATGCCTAGTGCGCAATGGCATTGTATACAAACTATGACACACCATTATATATACAAATGTCTCTTTTTGGCTCGGTTATTCCTTACATCCGAGTTGCATTCCTCCGGCTTACTTCACATGTGCACTCTAGATGTTTAGAACTTCTATTTTTTCTATATTTTTCAGAATGTATGCATTGGATATGAACACTAACAAAATGATCTCTTCTTCTTCTTTTTGTTTTTTAATGTTGATATATGATAATGTAATCACATTGTAATGTTGAACTTTAGTTTCTCTAAGAAACTTTTGGTACTTCATATTATTTTGATAAAACGTGGCGAAAGGGTGATATGATAAGTAAATGAACTTTCCTCACTCCTAACTCCACGTAACCAGTAAGATGCGATGGCTCAACACTAAGAGCCGAAGGGTAAAAATGATATAAATTTGTTGAATGGTAATGATGAGAGAAAGACAAGGATTTGGTAAAACCAAATTGAGACACTTACAACCTCATTCTACTCAATTTTGCTTCATAGTTTAAAATGTGAATTGATTTCTAGTTTATCTAGACTTAGATCCGTAGATGGCCACTTGGTTGACAAAATATGGTTTTGATGTTTTAAACTCTTTTGGAATTTTGGACATCTAACTCACTTTGTTTTGATTTATGATTTCACAACATTTGAATGAACTATTTCTAACTTTCAAGTTTTCAAAGAGACCCCCTACACCTTGCCCATGCTACTAGTAGGAAGTATGGGCTCATCACCATGGACAGGGCATAAGCGAGTAAGGGCACTTCTCTCCTTTCCCAACCCTACATCACTAGTAAGAGATGCAGGCTCAACACTGAAGGTTGGTAGGGCAAAGAAATGTGTAAAATATTTTTTTTTTTGTGGATTTGCATTTGACTTATTTATCTAGGCAAAATGTCTAAAATGTTCTTATTTCCAAATAGATGTTTATGGGATAGATGTGACACCATGAAGCTTCTAGAACAAACTATAGGCAAAGACACCTAATCTAGAAGAAATTATAAGTAGAACCAAGTATGTAGGCCTTGGTATGGTTACTGTCAAAGCTTTGTCTTATCTTTCTTGGATTGATGAAATTATTTGGAAACAATTGATGACACCGTGAAGATTTGAAGAGACATGATTTGAATGTTTTGCCAATGTTTTCAAATGTTTTAGGAATTGCTATAAGATTAAGTCCCTTGATCACAAATTTTATGAAATGAACTGGCAGATGTAAATGCAATGCAAATGCAATAATGTTCATGTGGAAATGCAAGTGAAACTACATGTCATGGTAGCTAAGGTGAATAAAGTTGAAAATATGAATTCTTCACCCTAAAAGTACACAGTGGAGAGCCATGATCCTCAAAATTTCCGTTCTCTTGACAAGGGCCTACCATTTTGGGTTTAAACTTACAACCCTTGCCTAGAAGTGTATATGTCCAATCATTAAAATCATTTGTCTAAAAGAGGCATTTGTGCACCTCTTTGTCACGTTCTTGAGACATGGTGTGTGGGTGAGTATGATTATGCTACTCAACCTTGTTTCCAATTCAAAGCGTTGTGTTTACTTGTGACACTTTTTGAATGATGAGGCATTGCCCCATGGATATGGAAAACTTAGTTTTAGACACACATGGGTTGAAACCGGGGTTTAGAATAGAAAAACCCTTAGAGATGGTTTTGATGGGCATCGTTTCAATCTCAAATTTCCCTTCTTCATTTGTTAATTCTATCATGTTTACACCTAGACCTAGGTCATCGGAGGGAAGAGATGCTAAAACGAGAAGACTACCCATCCCTGTGGTTCAAATGGGAGGAAGATCAGATCATCACTCTTTAAGAGTTTTTTCATGGACACTATTTCCACATATATTGATTTACCCTTATCTATTTTTTCCACCTCAAATGTTTTTGGGTCAACGACTTCAGCCTTTGACATACCTAGGGTGATCGGGACTAGCTCTTTTGATGGAGGTGGTTTTTTCAATTGATTCACAAGAATTTCATACTCCGTATGGACTCCTTTCTTCTTCTTGAGGTTTTCTAAGTGTATATCAAAGGGCTTAGGATCCCCTTGAGCGATGAAAACCTTTCCCAAATGGAGGAATCTAATCTCTGGAATAGGGTAGAAGGGATAACCTTCATTCGATGAATCCAGGGTCTCCCAAGGATCATGTTATAACTTGTTTCCCTATCGATAATGTAAAACTCCGTCAAGATGGTTTTGGACCAAGTATGACTAGAAGAACTATGGTTCCAATTGAGGTCGCTTTAAGACTGTCGTACCCTTGTAACGTGTTTCTTGTAGAGGAACAATTTGTCTCTCCATATCCCAAATTCTGCAAGAAAGAGAAGGGAACCACATTTACAGCAGCCCCGTCATCAATCATGGCTCTCTTAATGTAATTGTTATAAACCCAAACTTGTAAAAATAAGGCAGGATCACCTCTTCGGGAAATTTCAAAGTGTTAGATGACATCTTGTCTATATCAAAAACAAATCCAGTATCCCTATCATTTTGTCCTGGAGGATGTATGTCAAAGTCAATATGATTTATTTGAGTGTTAGGAGGTGGTGTAACATGGATTAGATGACCAAGACCTAGTGCATTGAGCAATGCATAATGATGCACAAGTGAATTCTTCAACAAATCTAGAAATGAAATGTGAGAAAAGGTCTTGTTCAAATCTGATATTAAATCATAGGCTCCTACTAGTTTTGTGATTGTAGGAATGTCATCCCGTAGGAAGGAACGAGTGGGTAAGGTTTGTGAAATGTACTCCTTTTCGAGTTGTTGCATTAATTTCTGCTCAACCTCTAGCTCGACTAACCCTAAGATTTTTGTATTATCATTTGAACCAAGGTTAGGAGCAACCCGAGAGTTGTCAAAAGTTGAGGCTTCATGGTCGTTGTTTCCTATAGGAATGCCCTTGTTTATATTCGAGGATTCCTTGGGAATCCCGGGATGTTTAGGGTTCACATTTTGAGGTGTGATAAGTCTAGTATAACTAGGCTACGAGTTTATTTCAAGATTTGCTAGAACATGTATACAAAGAGATGACTTTGGTTTTTGGGAAGTATTTGCAGAAACTTGTTGCAATCATGGCAAGTGCTATCGTCATGACCTTGAACCTTATGAAAACCATAGTATATGTTAGGGTCATAATCTCTTGGCCTTTGATAAACATCTTATTGTTGTTGATTATAACCTCGGTTGTAATTTTGAAATTGGTTATTATAACCATGATTCGTTTCCCCTTGGCCAAAGTTTTGATATTGGTTTGGGCCTTGGGTTTGATTTTGCTTTTGTGGTGGATGATTTACATCAACCGTGTTGATAGATGACATAGTGTTAGGGCCTCTTTGATTTCCCAAGTTATTATTATTATTATTATTGTTTCGTTGTTTGGAAAACCAACATTCTTGGCTTGATCAGTAGCACTATTCGTGGTAGCACCATGATTGCAATTCACACCCTTAGGTCCTTGGTTGTTGGCACCATTGTGATAATTTATGTTGTTCTAGTTTGGGGATACCAATTTCCCATTGGGACCATAGATCTTACGCCCACTTTCTATACCGGCTTGGTTAATCCAAAGTACACCTTCCAAAACTTCCTCATAACTACGGAAAGGAAAATTTTGGACCTCTTCCTTGGTTTCTCAATTGAGTGAGTGAAGGAAAAGATCACAAAGCTCCATCTGGTCCATGTTGGGTGTACTTGTAGAGGAATAGAGAACTTGGCACCATCTCTGGATGAAATGGCGGCATATTCATTTTGCTCTTGTCTAATATGCAGGAACTCCCTAATCCCTGTACGCAATAACTTGTTCATGTCAAATGCTTTGATGAACTTGGAAACAAGCTGTTTAAAGGAATGTATAGAAGATTCTGGAATAAAGTAATACCAATCTAATGTGATTCCTTCAAGAGTCTTTGGAAATATTTTAGCCACTACAACATCCCAAGGAAGCAATTTCATGATAGCAGTAGCGTAGGCCTTAATATGAGCATTCAAGTCTCCTTCTCCCTTAAATTTTTGAAGATTCGGTAATGGGTGTGGAAGCATGACACCACATATGGTGAAGTCAAGAGGCTCCTTTAAGTACTCAGTGTATGTACCCATTGTGTAAGATTCCACCATTGAAGATCCTTGATGAGGAGGTGGAGGAGGAGGAGTTGGATAAACTACATTATAAGCATTGATGGGAACGTATGGGATCCCTTGATATGGCATGTATTGAGCAAGAATGGTATATGGGTTCATCTAGGAGTTTTTGAATACACGTGCGTGTAAGGTGGGATAGTACCAGGACATGGACTAGTGGGCGTAAAACTAGGGAACGTCACATTGCTGTTGTGGTGGAATTCGAGAATGTACTTCCAACCAACCCTTGTGTAGGATAAGCTTGAGAAGGATGAGGACCCATCCCTAGTGTGTATAACCATATGAGAAGATCACCTAGATTTGAATGAACCAGATAACCTTGTCGTATAGGATATTGCGTTGGTTGCTCATTGAAAGGGATGTATCCTTTGTAGTGAAGCTGGATACCCTATGTTTTTCCCCTACCTTGGATGTGTTGGTTGTGAATTTTGGGCACTTTCTAGTTCTCTAATCCTCCCTACTAAAGTAGAAATAATATCATTGGGAGAGGATTGAGTCCCTTGTTGGGGTGCATGTGGCATAGGGTTTGATTGAGCAGGCTCATGATACCTGTCATGAATTGTTTAGTGTTATAATTCTTGTCTTCCTCAGAAGTAAGAATCTTAGGATAGGCATTCAAAATCTCAGAGGTTGTAGCCTTCATTCTATCCAAAGACTCATCTATCTGATGAAGAGGATTTGTTATTCATGTAAATGTGTCATCTTTTGTTGATTACATGACAATGTGAGGTCTTGAAAAGACTTTATGGTAAAAACTTGTTCCATTTGTGATAATAACATGGTTTGCATTAGGTTGACTATATTGCATGTTTAACGGTTGATCAAACTCCTCCATCCTTACGTAGCTAATGGGGTTTGAAGTGTACCTAGGGGAGGTTTAGATGTTGATTGTGTAATTCTCACCCCACCTCGAAAGAGAAGGGGACTGTTATGGTTGCACGTTGGTGTAATATCTATCAGAGCCAAATGGCCCATCAAACTCTCTTCCGACATATTTTAAAAAGTATAAAATACTTACAAAAATAGGGGAAGAAATGGAAAGGTGATGTAATAACAATGAAATAAAAGGAAACAAGAAGGAATTAATCCTTCACGTCAAGTTCAATTTGTATGGATGAAAATTGGCATGCAATCTTCAACCGCACTCAAAATCCCAAGGTCATATCAGAGCAATTGATGTTGAATGTGTGTGGCTAACTATATGAGGATCAATAACTAAGATCTAGTAGTGTGATCTCTTGGTAGATGAGTTGGCAAAGGGGAGATTTAGAGGCTATGAATGGGTAGCGTAAATTCCTATGGTTTGTTTTCCTAACTTGGATCTAAGTGTTGATCTAGTTTAAAGTGTCCAAATTAACTAAGTTGAAACTAACAATCTATGCTACTACTGAAAGGAAACTAATATAAAAAATCACAAAATTGAAATATTACAATCACAAACAACAATTTGCTTCTATTCTAAATAAATAATTAAAAACATTCTACACTAAAACTAAACAAGAAAAATAACTCAGTGTGGTTATTCACCTATGCTGAGTGTATTAAAAATAAGCTAACTTAAAACAAGAACTTTTCCAAATGATCTATGATATGTAGACAACCTCCTACAGATATTCTCTCCTTTAGATCCATAGGGATGAGAAGAAGAGGATCCGTCACGGGGTTCTATGAAAGATTCAAACCCTCTTAGAAATTAACTAATTACTTGCAAATGAAAGGAAATTGATTTCTAATCTATTTGATATGATGTAATATGATAAATTGTAGGAATGAAGGAAATCAAATAACAAATCCAACCTAGAATTCACAAAACAAAGGTAAATCCAGCTATGTAGTAATTTGTCCCCTCAATTTATCCTTTCTTTCTCTGCGTGTCCATATGAGTCAAAGGAATTAGGAATGCAAAGGCAACAACAAGAGAAGGTACTTGAGCAATGACAACTTGAAGGCAGTCTGGTTGCAATGTAGGTGGAAGAGAGATAACACAAGTGAACAGAGTTTGGCTATGCAATTTCCAGTAGGATTGTGGCAACAATACTATGCAAGATACACAAAATTCTCAGGCCATTTGCTTGAATACAAGCATTGATTATATAGGAATTGGATGGGATGTGCCTTCATGCACAAGGTAGCTTTGGAGTGCTAAATCATTGGGTGAAGAGGCAATTCAAACTAATTAAATCTATTTAAAAATAGAAGAGGGAAGGAATACCAAGCAATCAAGACTATTTTTAGGTAATTTGGTTCAAACGTGCCCTAGAAGTCAAGTTAAGTGAAATTACATGTGTTAAAATCACGCATGGAGAATTATGGAAAAAGTGCATAGGACCACCACCCTGCTCGGGCAAGTAGTTTGAGAACCTCCACCCAAGTAGTAGGGCGGTCGGTCTTGGCACTAAAGGCCAAAACATGCATAAAATGAAGTGGGAAGCTGGAAGGAAGGGTGGAAAAGTTTAGTAAGGATGTCTAGGCTACAAATATACATTGTGAATGGGTTTAGGAACTTAAACACCTTCTGAAAAGACATGAATCATCATTGGGGACTTTTGTAACCGTTTTCCAACAATGTAGCACATGCAATTTTGGGTGCGTATAATTAACACATGTTATTCCTGGATTTTTGGTCTCCCCATCTTGAATTGGTATTTTATAGTGTTCATGAATATACATGTTTATCACATGCACACTCCAAACGAAGCATCATACACATATGACAAAATATATAGTATAAAATATAAATCCATGCACAACAATCAAACAATTCACATGTAATTCAATACATATAAAATTCAATAATCAATTTCTCAACATCTATAGTTAGAACGATTAATTTAATGATATTTCATACTCATTCCATATACCACATACATACTATATCATAGAAAATTTCCAATTTTCATTTATACTCTACAAATCATGAATTTAAAATCCACATTCCTGATAAAAATCATCACATCAAAATATTTCATGACTATAACATGCGACATATTCCTAGTGATGCTAGAACATACACTTTCATCAAATCCCTACAAGGTTAGCGTAACATGATCAAGGGGAAACATGATAATATAACTATTATATCCTTGCAAGGTTAGTATTAATCAACAAAAGCAAAATGTCATAGAACTGTCTTAGGCATCCTATGCCCCAATTCACATAGTCAAACTAAAATGTCTCCAATCCAAATATCCAAAGTGCATTATAATCAACACATATCATAATGAAACACATGAAGAACAATTGTACTAACAATAAACAATGTGTAAGGGAAGTGGGAACTACACCAATACTCTTAGGAGAGTGTAACATGGGAAGATGATGATTAAGTCTTCAATACTTTTCCACATTTATTTGTTTAGTTTTATTTTCAACAACCTTCAAGCCGATGCCTTTTCCAAGGAGGAGGGATGTCACATCCCTCTTTGTAGTATCAAACTTTTGATGTAATAATTGACATATGTGATTGATTATGTGGAGTTGTGAATTATTATGCTAGAGTGTTTAATTTTTTTATTTAAATACAATTTGGGATAAATATTATCATTATATGACTATCACTTCCTCTATTATATCATGTTGAATTTATATCATGATTTGGTTAACTACTTGTGTGTTATTGTTATGAGTTGGTTGCAGGATATATTTCCTTGGACTGGAGGGAGAGCATCATCAAAGAGAGGAGAGTAGATACAAAGTTATGGTACCAAAAGAGAGAGAAATGTGTATCCCTAAACCTTAACAACTTGGCATAGTATACCACCTGGGAATAGGGTAAGTCTTTTTGTGCCATTTTATGAATTCTCTTATTAGGACACTTTGTTCTTTCTTAGCATGTGACAATACCAAAGAGTACTTAGGTGACCTTGTTAGAATTCGAGTCTCCATCTTAACTTGGGTCTGTTATAGGTCCACCCTCACATACAATTTAAAATTGCATTGTATGTTCCATGTTTTTAACCATAATGTACTTATAAATTTTTGAACTAACCATCTCCTCCTTGATTTATAATATAGATTTATATTTATATTATTAAATGTACTTAAAAATAAATCAATACATGTATATTGTTAATTAAAACAAATGGTTATTTCTAATGATATTTTCCAAAATATGGAAGAATATTATAGAAAAATTAATGTCAATAATAAAGATAAATAAAATAAAAAGGAAAGAATTTATTTGACAAAGATGGATGGCCATCATTTAAAAATTTATTGCATTAACTATTGAGTAGAGCAATAAAGGAAAATAAATATATAAAAAAGAAAAAAAATGATTGTTGCTCGGCTCACTATGAGGTTGGAAGGTGTGCCCTTTCAATTAATAGGTATGAGCAATTTTAAATGCTCTCTCCAGGGTTCATTAAGAAAGATGGGCTCCCATGTTGCAATTTAAAAAAAAAAGAAAAGAAAAGACAAGATTCCTTTAAATTAGGGACCCGTATAAAAATCCTCAATCTATAAATAAGGAAACAAATAAAGGAAGAGACACACTTTCTTTTTAGAAATTTTGGGAGCAGTAAATACGGGAGCAAAGATTTTTGAGCAACATATTATCTTGGAGAAAATCTGCAAGTGATAGAGAAGATATGAGCACATAAGAAGAGTGGAACTGGAGATTAGAAGAATTGGTTGGTTGTTGAATGCTTGGGCTACAAATCAAAGATAAGTTTTTTTTAAAACATCTCTCATCACTCTTCAAACTTTTGAATTTTTTTAATCTCTTCTTCCATTAAGAATAATAATTTGTAACTTGTTTTAGAATTTAATTGAATATCATATATTCAATCAATAAATCTAATAGAGTGCAATTTTTCTTTTACTGTTAAGAAGAGGAAGGAAATTCATCAATTCTTTATATTCTATATATAGACAAAATAATAAAATTAGGTAAATGATGGGTGAATTAAATTCATCAATTTTCTTATACTCGGACAAAATAATAAAATTAGGTAAATGTTGTGTAAAATATCTTTTACCCGATATATAGACAAAACAAGAGTCACAATGCGATTAGTCCCCGCTACAATTTACAAGTATTGCTCGAAAAATGTGATTTGTACATGACATGTAGATTTGAAATCTTGAAATATTCTATCTAAATTGGGATAAGACAATGAATATGCATGATTATAGTTGCAAGCATTATAGTGTTATTATAGTCCGGACTTGTCCAAGTAAGTCCAAGTTTGCTTCCACAAGTAATATTTGAACTATCCAAAGAATGATTGTGAATGGTGGCTTGGAAAATAAAGATCCTCTACACTGAAAACCCAAGTAGTTATCCTCTCACCAAACCTTTGTTCCTCATGCATGAGGAAGACTATACCTCAAATTTCATAATTATAGGTGCCGCATCTACTGAGAGAAAAGTGAATGGTGGGAAATTATTTTAATAGCTTTTTAATTAGATAAATTATTAAGACGAATCCATTTTGTTGTTCTCATGACCATTGAGTACAAGAAATCTACATTCAGCTGCAATGATGTCTATGTTCGAGTTCATAACAAGATCGTATGTGAAAAGGGGGAACCATGTCTTAATGTTGAGTGCAAATCCAGTGAACTAAATTATCAATTTAAACAATGATGTGATTGCCATGCAGGAAATAGTACAAGAAAATGGACTAAGGATGTACGAAATAGATGTGGAAGTGGAGGGAGCTCAATGAGGAAGGTTGGATTGGAAAATTCCTTTGCGTAGCTTTGCAAACGACATCACCTGAAAATGTAAAGAAGTGTGTATGCATTGTATTAATATAAAATGTTTAGTGTTTGTTGAATTGTGTTAAAGGTATGGTTATTATTTTTTACAAAATAATTAGCATAAAAATTATATTGCTTTTAAAATGGATAATTCCACACAAGATCACCAAAGGGTTCTTCTTCACCGTACCTAGACCACTGTTAAAAATATATGTATAGGTATTGTAGGATTGTTTCGTTTCTTCATTGTTATGTCCTTTACAATGGCTTGTTGCTCTTTGTTTAACATTCTCCTTGTTCTGTAGTATTCGTTATTATCAACCATGAATGGATGTTTTCCTATTTCAAATGACTTGCAATGAGATTGCTTTTCATGAAGATGTTCCATGATTAGTTCTCCTTGTCCAAAGTGCTATTGAAATGGACAAAAAAGTAGGTCCATGTTCCTCATAAGCATTGTTACTGATTTAAAATTGTTTATTAGCTTCCCTTGAAACATATTCATATTCATTTTTTTGCTTGTGTGTCTGCTCTCTAGTTTTCACTGAAAATATTGGAATACGACCGATCTAAGTTTTGATCTGCAAGCTTCGTCACACATTTAGCTTTGGTTTTGTCTAGATCCCTCTTTGTCTTTATAAAAGCCTTTATTTATGCTTTGATGAGATCCTATGCAAAACATTAATTAAGCACTCCAAATTTTTTGTTGTGCTTTTCAATATGTCTTACTTTATATAAATGGAAATCTCCTCAAAAAGGTCTTCCAAATTTATCATTGTTGTGTTTTTGTGCTTTCCATATATGCCAGATTAAGATAGATAGCCTAAGTTCATAGCTCAATGTGTGTGAGATAAAATATGACAAGAGATATTTGTGAATTCCTTGCATTTAAAAAAAAGGAATAAGCATGCAAAAATGCGAGCCAGTCATTCATTTTTGTGGGTATCATTGTATGACATTATTAAAGTGACTCTCTTGGTAAGATGTGAATCCTTTTAACAAATTTTCATAAAGTTGAGAAATATGGTAGAAATTGAAATTGTTTGGACTCTAACAGAAATAACAGTAAAAATAGGCAGCAAAAAGATGAACAAGATTCGTGTTAGACAAAAGTATCATTGGTTATATAAACCGAGATCTCTCAGTATGTATATATACACATGGGAAGCGATGTTCCAAATGGATATTTTTGTTATCATTTTAAAAATATCTAAGTAGTCTAGAAAAACAAAAATTTCAACATTCTTATGAGAATGTCTTAGTTTGAAGTGAGCGCACAATTATAGGGAGGTTGGGAAAGGAAATTCCATAGAAATGGCCAAGCACAAACAAAGCAGCCAAGACATTATAGAGGTAAGCTCTAGGTTGCAAAGCACCCAAACTGAAATGGCGGCAAGATGCATAGGCAAAGCCCATTAAAATGCATGAGAATAAAGAAAATGTGTCTTTCAAGTAACACACAAAGAAAACCTCCAGTGAAAAACATGAGCTCCAATAGGTAAATTCAAGAGGCGCTTGTATATATAGCATACACTTCTTTAATGTTGCACAATAATCTTTGTTCATGGAGCTTTGTTCATCGAGCAACTCTACACAAGTAGACACCTTGGCAGATTGAGCAACATGTTTATGTTGAAGTAGTCTTCGAGGGAGGGGCGTTGTTGTAGTTGATCTATCATGTCATGGTTCTTTGCCAAAGCATGGAACATTCTGGGGTGATGAGACAGAGGGTGTCTTTGAACAATGCTCTTATAATGGCATCATGTCTTGCAAGTTTGTAAATAGTACAATATTGGATTCCGTGGGATTCAAAATCTTGACATTGGCATCACTTGTGGTGGTGGTGTCATCTTCCACAAGGAAAAACGCAAGCTCATCAGCAAGGTTTTTTTCTATGAGGCAACAAGAGCTTCATGAGGGTGTTGATGGAGGGGATCGAGAGTTGAAACTCGACCTCGGTGTGGCCTCAACGTGGCTTGAAAAACTTAGGTTGACGTTGGAGACTCCAAAAGACTTGAATTTTTATTTCTGCTGCCATGTAATAGCTTTGCATTGAGCACGTCTAGACATGTGTTGTTCACATTGGGCCTGCAACATCAACTTGTATTTAATGGCCCTGCAACATCAACATCAACATGATAAAATTAGTCGAATGCCAATAGAAGATGGGATTTCTATCCGTGATCCCAAAAAAATTGGTCGTGAATTTGGAGTCAGAAACAAAAAATGTAGCAAATAATCAAAAAATGTATAGCGAATCCCTAGGCATAAATTAACCAAATTGTAACAAGACGAGTAAATAAGAAACCAAAATGAGTACAAGTACTTAGATTGTGTAGTTTAATAGTATTAATTAACAAGATATAATTAAAGAAAAAAATTTAGCGAGAAAAAGTATAACACTTAGTAGAAGGCATATAGAAGGTTCATGCATGGGAACATGGCACATTCAAAGGTGTAGAAGGATAGGGAAGGAAACACGCACGAAAGACAAGGACAGATTCAAGACTTAGACATTTTCGGGATTATGAGCTATTTTTAGAGATAGTGTGTCAGAGAGCACACAAATTGGATAAAGAATTATGCGTGACACACATATGTTATTTTGGAAGAGCATCTACTAAGTGCTTTGCATGGGTTCGAGTTAATAATAGAATTACTACTGCCAGTTAACTAGAAGATATCTATTATTAGCACACTTGCATGTGTGTCTATTATTGTAAAGGTGCATGGCTATTTTCAGCATGTGACCTATTTTGGGAATTATGTAAGCGGTGAAGGGCAAGTCCCCACCTTTATAAATAGGTAGTGATATGTGTAGAATAGGAAGAGTGAGTAGTGAGCTATTATGGAGTTATGTTTCAGAATGATGTGCGCATAAGTTTGTGATACTAAATATTGTAATAAGCACGTGTATTTAATGTGTTCAATATAATGGAGTGTATTGACTGATTCAAGGTGTTAAACATGATCATAACTAGTTATTACATGGTTAAATTCATTATGGCTATTGTTTAAATCCATTACTACTTAGATCTAGATCTGGAATACGCTATGTAGAATGTTTATACTATTTATGGATCTAAATGCATTAACCCTTCATCATGTTCACATCTTGCACAAACAACTCTAAAGAGGAGCCTGATACCTTTGTGCACTTCAGGTGAGCGCTTAGTCTAGGCTGAGCGATGTGTCAACGCACAGGTTATTTCCAGTAAATTCTAGGTTGCATCATTGGTTCTGTTGCCGGGACCTCTTTTTCAGCTATTTTCAGGATGGTTCACGATGAAGACATATCGATTAACATTAGCAAGTGTTGAAGAGTGGATAAAATATCTAGAAGAAGAGTATGCACGAAAGTTCAACACTTGGATTTGAGTTTGACACACACACTCGTGGGTGGAACAAAATCTGTATGATAGTTTGTATGAGAGCTTCTTCACTATTTTTCTGGTAGAACTGTATGAGTGGATGGTTGCTTATGCATCTAAAAGGAATTAGAGGTATCGCTCACTTATCTAGATGTAGAAAGAATTTCAGGCCCTTTATGATCTTTGATCGATTTGGACACGCTTATTTGTGGATACTTGGTTTCATGGTGTTTTGAACAACTATATCTACAAGTACTCAATTTCCACTTATTCTTGCCCAAAGGTAGCGGAATTCCATTTTTATGTTATCCAGGGGAACTTACTTGTAAGGTATTCCACTTTGGTGATCAAGATCTTGATGGTAACCCTGAACTTGGAAGAAAAGCCTATGGCTAACTAAAACCCCACCACACACGAGGGGCGGGAGCAAGTTTGGTGAAATATGATAGAACCTAGTGGTAGAAAGGCATAGAGAAGAACGGTGACTTAAGTATAATGAGGGCGCGAGAGGGAGATAGAGAAGAAGCAAGATGTTGTAGAGTGAATGGCATTGAGGAGAGAGATGGATCGTGAAGGATTTAGAGCTCACGCAGAAGGCATGGAGCCGGAGCATCAGGAAATCCCCCATTTGGGAAAGCATGAAAGGGAACCCCCTCGGCCTCATATGGAAGTGTGCTAACAAAGATGACTTGGGCCGCGGGTGCACATCTAAATCTACCTAGCAACCTCGCCCTTGTGCTTGGTTTTCTACTAACTAGAACAACAAGTAGTCAGCAAGCTAATTTAGGCAGTGGGAGAGTAGGAGTAAGTCACATAGAAAGTACATTAATGGTAGGGAAAACATATTCGTTGTTTTATGGAGGTAGCTTTTAGGTGCATCATTGGACATAATTTAAGAGCACGGAATTTTGGACTCACTTCTAGGAGTGGTAACACTTTACAGACTATAGGGGTTCAATTCAATACTATTGTTGGGACACATGGAAGTACATCTTCTAGTCTACTTTTGGCTACTGGTGGAGGATCAAGAGGTATATATGGTTCTATTTTAGGTGGATCTAGTGGTTCTAGAGGTAGAGGTAACACAAGAGGTTTTGGATCAGGTGGGAAAGGTGCACCAATCCCAAAATATTTACATGGAGATGTCTCTTCATCTGCTAGAATATAGGGGCATAGAAGATGTTGTTGAGCACATGCACATGTGTGAAATACTATGGCACACAAAAGGATCATGACTTCTAAGCTCAAGGCAAGCCAATTTGTAACTACATTATAGGCACGTGCACACAATTGGTACATGAAGTTTGACCTTGATCAGACTTGTATAGACTATGCGGCGTTTAAAGATGCATTCTTTAAAAAGTTTTATATCTCTTAATTTGAGCAAAAGAGTATAGACGCACTCAAGGATATTAAGCAAGACACTACTTGAGAGTGTCGGGGAATATGATGCCTATTTCAAAATGCTTTTATCTAAGCTTTCGTATGATATTCACGCAATCCAACACGCACAATGGTTCGTTGGAGGTCTAATTACACCTTTTAGAAGGGCATTGTCACATAAGACATACATTGATCAACACGAAGCCCTTGAAATAACTTTACGCGCTAAGGCAGTCGGGAGCATAGACACTCGGGTGAGCCCATTTTTGGAAGCACATATTGTAGCTATGGAAAAGAAGTTGGAGAAACTATCAACAAACTCAGCACATGAGACACACATAGGGGATTTGGTGTACAGATTGTGAAGTAGAAGGGCACACCAATGATATTTGTCCCCGCAGATCGTGTGTTCATTATTCTTTGGACTATGCGATATGTCATTTGAACCATGGTGCCAACGCGATTTGGGTTATTTCAAGTAAATTCTAAGATCGCACATTGGTTCGATTGCCGCCACCACTGCCCTATTGCAACACACAATAAGGAAGAACATCTCTTGCTATTGTAAAATTTGCAAGTCCATGACTCATGATACAAAAGATTGCCAACTGATTGGTTTGATCCATAATGCTATAGATATTGGTGTATGACATATGGGAGTATCATATAACTCTAAGGGTAAGGGTGAGCATCAGGATCGGGATCACAATCAAGTGCACTATGATCGGAATGAAGGACGTTTTGAGGGAGGTCATGGCAGAGGTCGAGGATATTATGGTGGATTCAGAGGTCGAGGCCATGGTGGTGGATGAGGTGAGTTTCCTTGTGGAACATGTTATACATGTGGATCTCCTAACCACTACAAGCGTGAATGTCCTCATAATATTACTTGTTCTTTTTGTGGGAAGAATCATAGTTATGAGGAATGCCCAAACTTATATGAGCATCTTAGTAAGCAAGCATAAGCAAGAAAACAAAAGTGCAGGGATGGTTAGGATACAACGCGCTCTGGAAAATTAATGGATGCCCAAATTGGAACCGAGAATCTCGAGGTATTGCACTGTAAATATCTTTACCCACACCGAAGCTACGAGCGCTAAAGAGGTGTTACAACGAAGCCTACTATCACTAAAGAGGAGGTTCTACATGCATGGTACCCAAATCCTGCCCATCAGAAGGAGGTTTATTAGGAAACCATGGAGGTCCTTAGAAATATTTAGGGTGAAATATAATGTTTAAATGAGCAATCACAGAAGATGGAAGAAAAGAAAGCAATAGAGATGGTCTAGTCAGATATTGATGACTTGAAGGAGGTATGCAGAATGCTACACTAGGAGAATATTATTCCATTACTAGGAATTTAGCTAAAGAGAAACACTCCATGTGCTAATACTGAGAATGGGTGACAAATCTTACATGCAAATCTTCCCCCCCATAGCTTAGACTACGACAAGGACATCACTCTAAATGTTGTTGTGGATGGATGGCTTTTAAGCAACATATTGATTGATACATACACGAAAGTCAATGTGTTTACTTTAGATGCATGGGTACATATGGGGAGACCTACATTGCAACCATCTTCTAATCTATTATTTATGGCTAATCGAACTAAGGCCACTCCTATCAAAGTTTTAAAGATGCATCCATTAATATATAGGGGCCAAGTTCACTCGGGATTTTGAGGTTTTAGCGCTTGTTAAGCAAACAATTTCCAGCCTGCTTGGATGCCCTTGGTGTTGTCAAATAATGTTGATCTTTGGTTCAACAAGGATATGTCGATTTTGAAAACAAGGAGGAAAGATTTATTATCCCTTTAACATATGGAAATCTGCACCCTATGTTGATCTTTTGAGTGAGGAAGATCTTAATAGGATTTATGTACACACCATTTGGGACCCGAAGTGCTCAAGCCATCTAAAGAAGGAATCGTTCGGTGGGAAGATGCATAGTCTATTAGCGATACTACTAAAAGTATTGCTTGTGATAGTGGGCTCATGGTACTTATGAGTTGGTTGGGTGTGAAGTAAAGATCACATTTACGCGATACAATAAACCTTGTTACATCGGGAGAATAGGTATGACCCTAAACCTCAGACACTGCTTTGGGGAAGGTGACCCTATGGTATTCTTGCGCACCATGGAGGAACCATGGATGAATTAGTTGGAGAGAAGAAGTATGCTAGCATAAACCTTACGAAGGATAGCAGCACGCTGGTGGGTGGTTCACAGGGATAATCTTGTAGAATGGAATGAAGTCAGGGTTGCTCTTACAACTTGGTTTTCCAAGAGAAATGCACCAACTCGAATCTACACATATCATGGTAATCAACATTTTCAACACAACATCTAGCAGTGTGAGAGGCTCTAGACAGAGGGGAAGGAAGCTTTACCGCCGTCGCTATGGGTGTACAAACTTTATTCTACTTTATAAGGTTGCACACGTGCTTGGTATGTATATGCAGAGCTATGTAGAGAAACTAGAAATTGGCAGGATTTGATTATAAAAATGGTCCATAATTTTGATTACTTATCTACTAAACCTCCAGTAGAAGAGACATTAAGGGTTATAAAGTAGTTAAATATGGGATACAGTGTAAATGCAGAAGAACTCATTTAGGAGTTATTTGATGGAAACGACTCAGGAGTGCATTTTGCTATAGAAACAGAGACAGATGCCACACTACTTAAGCGCGCTTGCTTTGAGAAAGAAAAAGGGAAGATGGTCTACATGGTGGATGATGAATAAGTAGAAGAACTAGATATAGACCATTCAATAGGTGCATGTGAGGTCTTGGATAGTGCAGATAACAACACATGTGCCTATCATGAACCTATGAGGACCAAGAAAGTGAATATTGGTACAGATGTTGAACCTAAAGAGGCAATAATTGGAGATTATTGGTTTGAATCTGAAGTAGCAAAAATAGTGGAGTTGCTTTGTGATTTTCAAGATTTATTTCCTAGGGGCTACCATGAATTGAAAGGAGTGCATGCATCATTAGGAGAAATGAAGATAAAGCTTAAGGAAGGTGCATGCCCGATCGGGAAGAGACCCTATAGGATGAACCCCAACTTGCACGAAAAGGTCAAGGAAAAAATTGACAAAATTTTGAAGTTTAGAATCATCAAGCCCCTAGAAAATTCAGAATGGGTTAGCCTAATGGTGATCAATATAAAGAAATGTGGTCGGATTAGGATCTGTGTGGACTACAGGGAGTTGAATGTTACATGTGTGATTGATCCTTTTCCTACGCCATTCATAGAGGAATTATTAGAAGGCGTTGCAGAGTGCGAGATCTATTCCTTTACAGATGGATTCTTTGGGTATCATTAGGTTAGGATTACATAGGAGGATTAGGAAAATACTACTTTCACCAATGAATGGGGAAATTTTACATATATTGTGATGTCGTTCGGATGAAAAACATGCCCGTTGTATTTTCGTGAAGAGTTGTTCAAGCATTCCAAGATTTTATTCATACTTTCTTGCAAGTTTACTTGGATGATTATATGGTATATGGGCTTGTAAAGGATCATTGTGACAATTTGCGCTTGTTTGAAAGATGTAGACAACTAAGAATCTCTTTGAACATCAAAATGTGTGTGTTTGCTACACCTTTTGTCACTTTGTTCTGACATATTATTTGTAAGGAAGATTTGTTAGTAGATCGAACTAAAATTTCGAGTTATTATTGGCCTACAAGAAGCTATAGTCAAAGTGAGGTGCAATTTTGGGTCACACTGGGTATTATAGAAAATTTATCAAAGGATATGCTAAGGTTGTTGTTAGTGTAAAATCACAAAGCACCCCAAATTGACTTCCCATATTTGCACTCAAGCTGGGTCATTTGGTGTGATTGCACAACATTGAGCTTTTCCCAAGGTGTGGGACTTTGTAGAATTGGAAAATCTCTCAGTTAAGGTGGTTCCTACTGTTTAGGTGTATGCATGAAATTGCAAAGGATCTGTCCTAATCCTACTCTAATTTTCCGAGGAGATAGAGTTAAAGAAGGGATGCAACACAAATAAAACTTAAGCTACAAGGTGATACACCAAAGGAGTCATGAATTTTTTTAATGGTAGACACAAACGAGAAGAATGCAAAATAAAAACATGCAAAAATAACCAAAATTATAATGAAGGATCGAGAAGAAAATAATTAACACGAAAGGGATGAAGATCACCCACAGAACATGTATTTGCTCTCGTAGCTTGATACTGATGCATTGCAATAGTAATGAGGTAAATTTGCGTTTACGATCTATATGGGAGGTCTGAATCTCCATGAATTCACTTGTCAAGGAGAAGAAGGAGCTGCAAAAGCAGAAGAATGTTCAACCCTTTATAATGAGTCCCAAACTGTATTTATAGACTCAATCGGAGAGATGAAAGAAAGAGAGGGAAGTGGGAAAAGCAGGTCAAAGCTCGACCATTGCTATTAATGTCTCCTACAAAATCTTCCCCAAATCTACCTTGACTACATCAACCATCGGCTCGATGACTTTGAAGGAAGAGGAAATGGCGAGAACAATTGAATCGATCTAGTTTGTGAGGCGTGATAGATCCACATTAATGGACCTAAAGATGTTTTCTCCACGTTTTCCTTACCTAACCTCCCCAAACATCAAGTTTTAGATATCCATGGCTTAGGTGAAGATGAGATCTTTCCAATGGTGTCAAATTTGCATTATTTCGAGCCCTGATTGAAAGATATGCCCCTTCGAAGTTTGTATCGGGTCCATACAAAAGGGTGGGAAAACTAGTTTGAAAAATGGTCCCTCTTTTTAATATGGGGCACATGGAGGGCTAGCCCTTGTCAGAAGGAAACCTCGTATTTTCTCTTGGAATGGCGTGCGGTGACACGTGGCTCCCTCCGCGGAGTCGCTCAATTTCTTTATTTCTTGGCTAAGTCCCTTGCTCGATGGGGTCATATTTCTTGATCGGGGACATGCGGCGGTCGATGCTTGTTTAAAGACCCTCTCTCTATTCGACCCTTGAATTATCATCGTTTGGACACTTAGTAATCTCCACTAGCCTGCCATTATGCATTGACTATTCAACCCGACTTTATCCCCTTTGAAGAGACTGGACGCGTGGAGGCTCCGCGCTCGTTTGAAAGCCCAATCAAGATTTTTCCTTTGAAGGAGCGTCGGGTTGACACTTGGAAGCCTCTGCATGGGTCTTTGGACTTCTCAACGATCTTTACCTTACCTTTTTGACCTTGGGCTATGTGGCGAACTGGCACTTGTTTGAGTCGTGCTTTTGGATCTACCCTTGGAGATGCGCCGCTTGGACACGTGGAAAACTCCGCCTTTACTTCTATACTTAGCCCCTTTTTGAGGCCCACCTGTCTACCTTTTGACCTCTGTTGACCATTTGCTATATGTGGAGGGTTGGTGCAAGTTTGAGTCTTCTCCTTTGGCTCCCATTTTGGATTTGCGTCGAGCCGGCACAGCACCCTCCTGCCTAGTGAATACTTTTAACAGCCGCACACTTTTGAGGCTCTTGGGACGCATGGAAGCTTTCGACGCTCATTTGAGCCTCTGTTTGGACTCAACTTTGGAGAAGCATCATTTGACACGTGGATTTCTCCGCAACTTCCTCCATACTTAGCTGATTTTGGACTCATTCTAAACTATTTTAAGCCCAAGGATTTTAGATTTTGCCGCTTCTTCCTTTCTTGCTCCTGGCTTCTCGGTGACGTTGCTCCTCCTTCGACCCTATTGTTTTATTTTCGGCCCACAGTAACTTTGTAGTATGGATTTAAGGACCAAATTTGCTTAATAGAGCCATAATTTGGATTTCTCCCACATATGGTCGTTTGACCTTCGCAGGCCCCACCACTTCCATTATAGAGTCCTCCTGTAATCTGTTTGTAGGATCTGAACGTGATTTCTTAGGTTCTTTCAGTGTGGGGTCATTCTGATCCAATATTTTCCTGGAGGTAAAATATGGATAATAAATGCCGCACCCTTGGAGGAGTTACTCAAAGGAAAAGGGACATTCTATTGGGGGAACGCAACAACACACATTTGAAACATTGAAGGAGAAACTTACTATAGTGCCTATTTTGCGCTTTCCCTCATGGGACCAACCATTTCATGTACATGTGGACGCTTCTGGCACAACCATTGGCGCAGTGTTGGCTCAGCCTGGGGAAGGTATTATAGATCATCCTATCTATTTTGATAGTAGAAAGTTGACTCATGTAGAGTAGAATTATACAACTATAGAGCGCGAAGCTTTGTCAATGATCTATGCACTACATAAATTTAGATAGTACCTATTAGCAACACCATTTGTATTATATACCGATCACATGGCATTGAAATACTTGGTAAAGAAGCATGTCTTACAAGGGCACATATGTCGATGGGTAATCTTATTCCAAGAATTTGATTTTACAGTTATGGTAAAACTAAGGAAAAGTAATTCTTGCCTAGACCATTTATCAAGGATACAATCGGGGAAGATGCACAGACAATTGAAGATACAATGCCAGATGCATAGTTATATAGGTTACATCGCGTGCCTTCAGACTTGGAGGATATTATTGTCTTTCTATGCACAGGTGTGGCATCAAAAGACTAAAAGCCTTAGAGAAGAAACAACTTACCATTTGTGCGGCACTATTTATGTTGATTAGTGGTGACCTATACAAGTTAGGTTGAGATGAAGTACTGCGCTGATGTGTATTAGAGCATGAGCGCACATATATCATGGAAGAGGCTCATGGTGGTATTGCAGGTGGGCACTATGCAAGTGATGCCACTGCGTGCAAAATTCTACTCGTTGGATTGTGGTGGGAGACATTGTATAAGGATTGTAAGGCATATTGCAAGGCTTGTGATCACTATCAACACCTTGGAAAACCAGGACAAAGAGATGAAATGCCTTTAAGACCTATTCCTAGTGTAGAACCGTTTGAGAAATGGGATATAGATTTTGTGGGTCCTATTTCACTAGCTGCGCGTAGGACTGGATCACACTACATCATCACTTGCATAGATTATCTGACATGGTGGGCCGAAGCAACACCTATAAAGGATTGTCTGGCCTACAACAACTAGGTTTTATGGGAAAATATTATTACAAGGTATGAATGCGGGCTAATTTTGACCGATGTGAGGGCACACATTTTTTAAATGAGACAATCGAATTCTATTGGATGAGTTCATGATTGCACAACATAAGACCGTGGTATACCATCCTCAAGAAAATGGGACTACTAAAGTTTTTAACAAGATTTTGAGCAGACATTAATAAAAATTGTGATGTTGGAAGAAAAGATTGGGATGATAAAGTTTTGTCATGCTTTGGGCATATAAAACAACATACAAACAGATTAAACAAGGCCACAACCTTTAATTGGTGTTTGGTGCGAAGCAGATTCTTCCTATGAAATCCATGTTACCTTCTTTGCATATTACGTGCGCTGGAGGTCTAGTTGATGAGAAAGAATTAGAAGAATGAATTGAAAAGTTGACCAAAATAGATGAGCAATGATGAGCAATAACACGATGGAGTAGAAAAGAAAAGGCTAGGCAGAAAGCATGGCATGACCGACACATCAGGGAAAAAAAATTGTGATAGGATAGAAGATGCTTCTTTATGATTCTAAGTTTCTACGTCATCCAGGAAAACTTAAAGTACATTGGTTAGGACCATATGTTATCACTCACATACTTGAAACATGTGCTTTCCAGTTAGAGGTGCTTGATGGAATACGGTTACCTAGTTACTTCAATGGGAGTAGGTTGAAGCCCTACTATAAATAAGTCTCACTTGGTGTTTGTAATAAGGGAGTGTTGCCATTGATTAGGTTTTTCATTATGTATTTCCTTAATATATTTCATTATTTATTACTATAATTTGTCAATTTAGTTGGTGTTTTGTATAAATAAGTGGGTTTGCGTATTTAGAAGCTAATTACCATTTGCAAAATTTTATGCGCAAAGGACTGCACATACCATTGGTGTGGGGTGGATGTTTACAACTGGGTACAAATCAAGGAGTAAACTATTACAGGTGTTATTTGAGTTTGGAAAGGAGTTTTTTAGAAGAGAGATTGCTTCTAAATGATGACCATAGATGGGGATAAATGAAGGAATAGTATAACGCGAGGAAAGCAATGACCAGTGGAGACTATTAGGAGAAGGAACAATGGCGAGGTACTCGGGCACATGGGAAGCACTTAAGAACAGAATTATGTAGCTAGAAGGTAGGAAGGCATGTTAGAAGGTTATAGATGAGGCAAAAAGATGTACCATGCGGAAAGTGTGAAAATTTTCAATTAATGAGGATTGTTTGTAGGTGAAGGAGAAATAAATGCACTAACTTTTTAAAAATCTATATAAGGAATGGATTTGAGTTCATTTTTACCATTTTGATCACAAGAATTTGAAAGAGCTAAGTGCAATCAAGTTGATCGACGTATATTGAGGTGCAGAGAGTGCGAAACCTACGTAGAGAGCATATTTGTGCGTAGAAGAAGCTTGCATCCCCATTAGTGAAGGGTTTGAGTGAAGCAGACATGTTGCGAAAGAGCTAGGGCACATGATTTCAAACTAGGGCACACATATTCGAGCTAGGGTTTGGACATGCTCGCTATAGAAGATAGAAAGCAAAGCATTTTCACATTACAAAGGACATAAAGGTGAGATTTTCAGATGACACCAAAGAAAGTACATGTCGTAGAGGAAAGAAGAAAGTGGAGGTAGAAGTTGAAGTTGCGCCCGAAAGTAATTTTTGGAGATGCAGTACCCAGAAGGTGTTATAGTTGGGCAAGAATGGGATTCCCACATCCGTAAGTGTAAAATAAGTGATTACAACCACCGCACATCGGATAATAAGGAGTTAGATGCGTTGTTGAGCACGAAGACCAACAAGTGCACAATAGAGGACATGCCAGTATATGATGACGTTGGGGAGAAGTTGTTAAAGTAGGTTGGAGTCTATCAGTTGTATGAGCTCCCTTATTTTGGAAAGTATGAACCATTATACCAGTGGTTAATGAGAAGAGTCCATGAGGACTTCTTCTATTTTGTCGAGATGAAGGGTCAAAATCACTGACCACCTTGATTGCAACAATGATAGGATTAAAAGGCACATGGATAGACCTTGCTAGTGATCTAACAGATAAAACAACAATAATGGAAACATGGAAGGAGTTGGGATATACAAAGGGTCCATGTGGGATGGACATTGACAAGTTAAAGAAGTACCTAGTGGTTCAGGCAATTACACATCTAGTAACAAAGTTGAATGACCAAGAGAGGTGGTTGCAAGTGAATACAATGTGGTTGCATATCGCGAGGAGAATGTCACAGGGAGTGATCTACAACATAATAGGCTACATTGCAAAGAACATTATCGAGGAAGCATGCACACACAGTGTGACAAAATCAGTTTTGGTGCTATTTTACTTTCTTTAGTATTTATGGAGATTGGAGTGCCCGATGTACAAAGGACAAGATCTGGGAGTATCACATGGAGAAAAATCCCTTACATAAAGGTTTGAAAAATATTTATGTGAAGGGTCAATGAGTGGGCCATTCAAACAGAGGGTGGAGATGTGGTATGATAGGCTTGTGCTACATTTGAAGAGGAGTGGTACATTCCTAAGGAGTTACCGTCAGTGGTAGGCAAGGCAATACAATTCGCGGTGTACCAACACTTTTGCATTGCGTAATTTGCTATGAAGGATGGGACTTGGATCCCATGGTGCAAACTGCCGTATGCCTTCACAACACGCTACTTCCAGGCATCAGTCCACCATTTTATTGATGCGTGCCACCTAAATTTTATTGTAGACAAGGTAGATTGTGACTACCACACTCTGAGGAAGACATATGTATTTCTAGGTCGGACTACCTATGTTGAGAGGCTCATTTCAGACGTTATAAGCATGAAGCATGTAAGCTTGGCAATTGGGGACATTGGAGCAACACTCGTATACCTTCAACTTAAGCCCAAGCTAGAGAATAAAAATATGTGGAGAATGAGTTCGCACTCCCTAGGGCCACCTAAGGGAAAACATACAGTGGAGAACATACCAGCTCCAAAGCCCACAGAACCTATAGAGGTAGATGATGAGGAAGAAGAGCATGAAGACAGTGGAGGCTTAGAACATAGGGGTCGGAGGTAACCCATAGATAGAGTAGAGGATGAGCACGCAAGTACCCCACCTCAGGTACAAGAGGAAGAAGAGGACTTGGAAGAAATCTAATGAGAGCGTTGTTTCAAGAGGGTGTTCAGAAGAACAAGAACATAAGGCACGATAACTCCATAGTTAGTATGAAGATCACCACGACTCTCTCCATAGAAAGAGATAGTTGTGAAAAGGAGAAATTTGAAGCTGAACGAGGAGGTAGAGGAGTCTACAGAGAGCACTCTGTACCACTAGAGGATGTGGAAGAACCCAAGGACGAAGAAATGAAGGATGAAGGAGTAAAGGAGGTAGGAGAAACATCATAAGATACTACTCAGGAGATATACGATCTAACTCCAAACCATGGCGCTCAAGTTCTTAAGGGGCCAAGAACAAAGAGTGAAAGTGGGGAATATGTTATGCTAATCATGGGCTATGATGAGGACATAAATAAAATGTTCACGCATGATTCCATAATATAGTAGGCATCAAGGAGTTGTATGGATGGGAGTTGATGGACCCAGACATGGCTACTGCGCGTGTGAGGAAATAATTGTCATGGTCCATGCAAAATCACATGGACGAGCCTAATTTTGATGTATGTGAAGAGTCCTATGTGTCAAGAAGAATGAGAAAGGCACACTGTAAAATAGGTACATAACTATTAAGCCCACTATTATGTCGATGAATAGGTGAGTAATGCCTTGGTGAAGGTATCTATAGAGGTGGCATGATGAAATGTAGATAAGGCTACAACTATTAGAGTGCTAAGAGAAGATATCAAAGCTAAAGATATTGAAATAATGCATCTAAAAGGAGAGAAGGACCTAGAGAAAAAGAAGAATGGGGTTCTCATCAGCATGGCAGAGGAGATCAGCGATCATGTCTTGAAGGCAAGACCACACTTAGAGTCCAAGGTACCTAAGAGATTCCCTTCGACTATGCATTATGTGCATACCTTAGTTGATTTGGTGCTTGAGGATGGACCGATTCGGATGCCAAAACTAAAGGACCCTAAACAAGAAGTAGAGAGAGAAAGGGCCTCAGTAGTTAGAAAGATTTCATCTTATGAAGCCTTGCTCTAGAATTTGTAGGAAGAGCTGAAGAAAATAAACCAGGCATTAAATATTTGTGCAGCTCTAGAAGCAGTTATCCGAATCAGGAAAATGGTAGAAGACAATGAAGTCCTAAAGGCGATGAAAGATGAGACATTGGGCCGCACAGAATGATTGACACTGGTAAAGAAAAATTGTGAGGCCCTTGCAGTAGCCCAAGACCCCCATAAAGAAAGGTTGGATGAAATTGGAAAACTTATAGCGCAGAAGATGGATCTTCTGGAAGGAAGGGTGACTGCAATGTCCAACATTGTTATAGTATTACAGAACGAGAAGGAAGAGATTGTACAAGAGGATTTAGATTCTATTGCATTAGATATTCCAAAAAGGAAAAAGCCGCGCTAAGTGATTGGCAAACCTTAGAGGCTAAAATCAAAGAGGAATATCTAGAGTTAATTCTTCAGTTGAAATAGAGGACGTTGCAAGGTGAAAGTTCATTCTTTGTACAATAATTCTTTAATTTCCTTTCATTCCCATTATTTATTCTTTAAAGTATCAAGAGGCAACCATTGTCGGGGCGAAATGCAGTTTAGTGTGGGGTAATGTTGAAGCAGACAAAGTATAACACTTAGTAGAAGGTTTGTGCATGGGAACAAGACACGTTCAAAGGCGTGGAAGGATAGGGAAGGAAACATGCGTGAAAGACAAGGACAGATTCAAGACTTAGCCATTTTCAGGATTACGGGCTATTTTTGGAGATAGTGTGCAAAGCACACAAACCGGATAAAGACTTGCGTGACACGCATAGGCTATTTTTGGAAGAGCGTCTACTAAGCGCTTTGCATGGGTTCGAGTTAATAATAGAATTACTACTTCTAGTTAACCAGAAGAGATCTATTATTAGCGCACTTGCATGTGTGTCTATTATTGTAAAGGCGCATGGCTATTTTCAACATGTGACCTATTTTGGGAATTATGTAAGTGGTGAAGGGCAAGTCCCCACCCTTATAAATATGTAGTGATCTGTGTAGAATAGAGAGAGTGAGTAGTGAGCTATTATGGAGTTATGTAGTCAGAATGATGCGCACATAAGTTTATGATACTGAATATTGTAAGAAGCTTCTATGTATTTACTATGTTTAATATAATGGAGTGTATTGATTGATTCAAGGTGTTAAACATGATCATAACTAGTTATTACATGGTTGAATTCATTATGGCTATTGTTTAAATCCATTACTCCTTAGATCTAGATCTGGAATATGCTTTGTATAATGTTTATACTATTTATGGATTTGATTGCATTAAACCTTCATCATGTTCGCATCCTATACAAACAAATCTAAGGAGGAGCCTGGTACCTTTGCGCGCTTGGGTGAGCACTCGGTCTAATTTGAGTGATGTGTCAACTTGCACCCTGGGTTATTTTCAGTAAATTCTAGGCCGCATAAAAATAAAGCATGAAAATAGGGAAGTGGTCCATAAAAATAGGGAAGTGTTCCTTAAAAAAAGAATGAATTACGACAACATTTGTTTGTACATGAATAAGAGAATAAGTAGAAAAATGTATCAACCAATCAGAAAGGAGAAATATTTTAAAAACTATAGAGTTAATGACAAAAGTAGAAAAATTAATAGAAATGATTGGTTAGAAGATCAATAGCTAATAGGAAAACGATTCCTATAAAGCTACCCTACCTTATGGCAGGGACTAATAATAAAATTGGGATAAATTACCTTTATTAAAATAAATAAGAATGTGATGAAATTTATTTGTAAATGACGGGTGAATTAAATTCATTGTAAATTATCTTTTATTAAAATAAATAAGAATGTGATGAAATTTATCGGTAAATGATGGGTGAATTAAATTCATTAATTTTCTTCTACTTGGACAAAATAATAAAATTGGGTAAATGGTGGGTAAATTATCTCTTACCTGATAAATAGACAAAATAATAAAATTGGGTAAATGTTGGGTAAATTATCTTTTATTAAAGTAAGAATGAGATTAAATTCTCCCGTTCTCCTGAATTTCAAAAATTGAATTTCGATGGTGCCTTTAAAGGCAATCTAGGTATATCGGGAGGGGGTGTTTAATTAGGATGCAAGTGGTAGGGTAATTATGGTTGGCTCTTACCCATTTCGAGAAGGATCATGTAACGAAGAGGAAGCTCAAGCTCTCTGGAAGACATCAAAATGGTGGTAATGTTGGATTGTGAGGCTTTGGAGATAGAGGGTGATTCTCAGGTGGTTATTAATGATATTCGTAAGGGTAAGGCTATCTCATGGAAATTAGATTTTTATATTTGCAACATTATGCATTGGCTTTAAAAATCCCAAGACTAAACATAAATCATATTTTAAGGGAAGCTAATGTTGCAGCGGATCTTTTAGCAAACTATGGTACAATTAAAAGAGAGGGGTGCATAATATCTAAAATCATCGGCACGTGGGAAGATCTCTTGCTTATTATTTCTAGGGAAGGGGGCGAAGCTGTATTTAATTGAAGTGTGTTGGAAATCCTATCATTCTCCTCCATCGGCATTTTTGGAAGCTTTTGGTGTGGTTAGTTGCTAGCATGGCGATCCCACCCTTTCCTTTCATCATTCTGTGGGGTGCTAATAGGGAAATGGATTTCACTGGTATCATTTCCTAGGCTCGTCTAGAAATTATCTTCAGGGTGGAGACTAAGACTTTTTCGTTGTCATTTCTAAGGTGTTGGGGGAAGACTATTTGGGGGAGTCGGAGAGAGCCCGAGTCAATTCGGAGATAGCCTCCTGGTTTGTCTCTCGTCTATGGTTAATTCACCAAAACGTGGAGGAGGTGTGAATCATCGCTTTACATTTCATTAAACCCCTTCATAGGGTGAATTTGATTGAGGCTTTAGTAGTTTTGGGCGAGAAAACCCATTGCCCTCGGTGGTTCATGATGGCTTGGATCTCGAGGAAGCTAGGCAGATTATTGTGGTGCTCTCTAAAAGGAACACGGTCCTGATGCCTTTTATAGTGGATGTGCATGCGGCTAGCTTGGTGGGGCTCAAGGGTTGTCGAAGTCTAGAAAAATTAGACCTTCCAAGTCTTTTAGCTCACGGTGGTTCCTATTTCCGATGGTGTGGCATCTCTTTGGTGACATTTGGGTTCCTCCTTGCTTTCCTCCTGCGCTCCGCTCGTGTTGGCATCTCCTTGGGAGGTAAAATGTCCCCACTCCCAAGTGGCTCGACCTCCAAGGATTAGTGTTGGCTCTGGTTTTGGGGCTTTTGGTTGTATTCGGGTGGTCTTTGTCGAGTTTTTTTGGGCAATGTTAGTTCTATGGTCATTATTTTAGAATTTTCTTGGTTGGTTTTGTTTTCTCATCGTTCTTATATTCGGGTTAGTTGTTTTTGGTTTTGGATAGTGGATTGTAATTGAATATCTTTTGAGTGCAGTAACGGGTGGGATCAGGACAATCCCCATGTTCAAAGCTTCTAGCAAAAGCATTTAATCATCCAAAAAAAGAATGAGATGAAATTCATCAATAAGATAAATAAATAAACTCATCAATAAGAATGAGATGAATTTTCTTATCTTTTATTAAAATAAATAAGAATAAGATTGTTTTAAATTATTTTAGAACATGGTTTGATATTCCAGCCTCCATCATATTTGGATTGGGCTCAATATATTAACTTTCCCCTAACTCGCTGGAAATATATTTAGCATAAATTATAACTATTCTAATGCGTAACTAATTTATGTGTTAGTAAGAGAAAAAAAAATGGTTAGCGGTTATAGCTTAACTTGAATTTGACTGTGGGTTATTCTTCAATAATATAATTCTTTAAAGACTTTTGATAATTTCCAAACCTTCCATCTTTTAAGCATTTTAATAAACTTTGTATATTTTTTTACCTTTTCAAACTTAAAGGCATGTTAGCCATTTAAATCCATTTAAGTCACGTGGACTTTTACTTTTGGTAATATGATGCCCTTTAGTTAGAAACTTAGGATTTGAAACATAATTAAGATTTTAATTATTTATTCATTATTTTTAATTAGAATGCCTAATTTATTTAGTGGTGAATAACATGCTATATGGATATATTTAAATTTATTATAAAATTTAATATGTAAAAAAAGTGTTTTATAAATAATTATAAATTAAGATTCCAAGAAAGGTATATTTTTTTTACTAGTAAATTATTTATGCGCTTATACTAAACAAACTTCATGTTTATTTATGGGACTTTGAAATATGTTATAAAATTCCAATCTAAGTCCTAAAAATGGTGTTCCCTTAGAATAAATTGAGGGGATGGGGCACCTCAACATTCTTAATATCAAACTTGAATTAATGTGGTTAGCTTCACCTCCTTTTACCTATCACCCTTGCATGGGTAAGAATAAGTAAACATTTAGTGGCTAGTAGTGAAACCAAACATGCATGTCCATCTAGGAACCCTATGATACCTTGCTCAAATATACGATTATGTTTCCTTGTATTACTAGTAATATTTAATAAAACTTATTACAATAATTAATAAAACTTATTAGGCACGAGAGCCGGAATAAGAGTGAGAAACAAAGAGAATGGATCAAGATCCAAGTGTTCTGACTGTTATCTTGTAAACTCTAGTTTGATCCTTATAATTTTGAGTGGAGATT
The DNA here is from genome assembly GCA_018340775.1 of Taxus wallichiana var. yunnanensis. NCBI lineage: Eukaryota > Viridiplantae > Streptophyta > Pinopsida > Cupressales > Taxaceae > Taxus > Taxus wallichiana. The sequence goes on along the minus strand of CM031242.1, from coordinate 12,174,163 downwards.
TTTTTCTTTTTTGACCGTTACAACCCGATGGATCTTGTGAGGACAATAACACTTTATGAAATGGTATGAAACATTGATGTGATGTATTATCACCTACATACCTGATAAGAGTTTGTTCACATGTTAAAATTTTTCTTCACCTTAGCATTTGGATATAAGTCCTCTTTTGCATCGAAAACCAAAGTATGAGGGTCGAGGGATGAGATGAATGTATACCTAAGAGTTAATGTATAGTGAACATTAGAAAGTGGGACTAAAAGGATAAGGGAATTAGTTTAGTCTTCATCTTGTAAACTCTAGTTTAATCCTTAGAATTTAGGTCGTTGAGAGTTTACAGCGGATATGGGTCATGGTTTTGATGGGTTAACTATAAAGATTGACCCAATGTTTGGGAATGTTACTAAGAGTTAATGTATAGTGAACATAGAAATGGGACCTCATATACGAGTTAGGATAACATGACCCAATGTTTGGGGTTACTAGACATACCTCGTATACGAGTTAGGATACATCGGGGGTAACCCTTTGTAATCTAAGTCTTATGGCCATAAGCAATTAATACTTAGTATTAATAAAAATGTATTTATTCTTTTCCAATTCACCATCCTATATTACATCATGACCGGTTAGGTCGTATGCAATAGGGATTTATATACATGGAACACTCTCTTTTGGTATCAGTTTTCATCTCTACCTTTTTTGTTAAGGGTAGGACCACTCTCAGGATACAAGAGTTGTGTGTGGGGACCAAAATAGCTCTGTGGTTGGGGAAAAACACTATGACGATGATCTCCCTCTCATGCTTCATAACTGTGACCTCGACATGATCTCTGGTGTTATCTTGATGGTGCTCACATTGAGAATTGTTCTTATGTTCTTTGATATCTAGTGTCTATCAACAATATATTGTATTCTTATTTTATGTCTGTATTATAAAAAAGAAAAGAAAACTAGGTTGAGCATAATGATCATGTAGTGTACTTGAAAACTAATATGTACAAAGTTGAAAACATAGAATCTTTCGTACCATTAGTATCTTTATTGCAAAGGAAATGGGTAATGAATTAGCTCATATGTCATTACATTCATATGCTAGTATGTTCTCTATGCTTAGTGAATTGAACAAGGTGGAATGAATTCATTTTCTTATGTAATTATCTTATTTGATTACAATAATATTAGTCAATTGATTAAATTGCAAATAGATGATGCCCTTTTTTTTTGGAAATTGGTAAAAGTTGGGGGTTTTGAAAGGACTCGCATCCTTGTACAACAATCCCTCAAGGTTGGATAAAGCATTAAAGCGTAACAGAGAGGAATCCCCCAACATCAAAGGGGAACGTCAAAAGGTAAAAACAACGAGAAAGAAAAACATAAAGACTGCAACACCCATTATTGTCGTTGAAACTAGATTACCTTTTAAAATCCCTTACATGGGATCTTAGATGTATAGAAAAAGCATTCCTTTATCTTTTAACAATTTTCTAGTCGCCAATCCTATTATGATTTGCATTTTCATCTGAGTGAGTTTGAGGTCAAATCTCAGAGGAAGCCAACCTTTCAACAATGGGCTTCTTAGTAGTGAAATTAGTAACAATGTAGTCAACATCATCATCTGGAATTAACATTAGCACCTGATCCACCTTAACTACTCCAACCTCCTCCACTGAAGGAACAACCGGTGGGTTTGGAATGGACTCCTTATCATAACCGACCATTGTATCAGTAGATGAATTAGATTCCACATCAATAAATAAAAGATCTTGATGAGATTCCTTCCACCAAGAAACCTTTTCCTTTTAGTTTTCTGCTTTACCATCTGACAATTTGAAGCAAGATGTCCTAGGTTGAAACATTTTCTACATCTGAAGTGAAATCCTTCGTAATCAAGGGGTTGTGACCAAACCCTATCTAGCACTTTGAGGTCAATAGAAGTAGGTAGATCAAGCGAAGTATCCAAATCTACCAATATCCATGCGAAAGTAGTGTGAGTGTAGGATTCTATATTGGAATCAATGGATAAAAATTTACCCAAAGCATTTCCAATAACAGTTAAAATTTCCTCTCCCCAAAACTACAACGATAGATGGGGTAAACAAATCTAGACTGGTTTAACATTGAAAGAGGCAAGAGTGGATTAAAAGTTGGGAACCATGGTTTCATCAACAAGTGATGATTCTACAATTCCCAGATATTAGAGAGAATGATTTCCCTATCCCCATCCGAGCTAAAAGCTACAATAAAAAAACCCCTTGCATAGGGGTAAATGTCTATCCTACCTGAAACAAGAGGACGCCAGTTTGAAGTAATCCACGAGTGAAGGAGTGGAAGACCAGGCCAAAGTCCATTGAAGTGGTAGATCAAACCATTTGAGGAGATCGATTCAGCACCGACTCCCAAGAGTGACCAGAGGTGTAGATTTGGCTGCAAAGAGAGGTTTAGAAAATGAATGAGCAGAATTTACAGCATAAGATCACTTCCTAAAACCTAAATCGAGCCCACATTTTCAAACGAAACATCGGAGGGTAACAAACCCTTTCTTTGCCATTTGAGAGGCCAATACCACTTTGTGGATGGGAGGAGCATGAGGGGCTTGAATAACAACCGCACAGATGAACCGCCACCACCCAAACAAATCCCCTTGAATAACCACCATTTATAATATTGTTAAGAGTAATGCTACAAACAAATAAGAGGTAGAAAGCAGACCCCAACCGTAGTAGAGAGCCCACGCTAGAGTCACCATAGCCAGTGTCGCCATTAATGGGGGAGAGAACTTGTCAAAAATGAGCAAGGGTTTAGAAAAATATGTTTAGGGCTCAAAGCATGGTCAATTCCTTTTTAATAGATGATGGCCTTTGATTATTGTACTTTCCCTTTAATAAACAAGCATTAGTTGTTCCCTTTGGTTTCTACATCGTGGATAGTTTAAGTTAAGAACTAGGGATTTGATTCTCATCTTTGGTGGAATTATATGGAAATTCACATGAGGAGTATATATAAATAATAATAATAATAATAATCAAGGTGTTTTTCTAGTATTCTACCAAGGGGTTCTTATAGCTTGGGTACATTTCTAGGTCCTAAAAGCACACTGACATTTACATGATTCCTAAGCAAGAAAACTAGTGATTGACAACTATCTTTGACCTCTTTTCTTTCTCTTATTTTCTATTTGGTCTTACATACCCTATAAACCCAGTCAAAAATTTGTTTATATATCTTTTATAGCTTCAGACATTAGTGTCCATCTAGGACAATAGTGCCCAGTGTTCATGTCCCCTCTGGGTGCCCCTAACCCTTTTCTATCCTACTCGCTCCTTTTGGGTTTGTTTTATCTTTTGGGAATATTTTTCACTTATGGGTTGGCCTTCCAGTTGTCAATTACGAAATTCAAACAAGGGAATCATATAAATACATATTTATGTTTTCAAAATGAGGGAATAAACACTACAAATTATTATCATCACCTAAGCTTGCATTCAAAAGACACCTAAAGTACTCCAAGGCATCCATTTAACATCCATTTAAGGGACAAGGGACTGCATATTCTATATACACAACATAGGAAGGGGAAGTTCATTATATTCCATCCATACATACTATTACATTGTTACATTCTAGATGTAGCCTGCTATCAAGTGCAACTTGCACAAGGGCATCCTAGGGCACAATTTCTACACACACTCACAAGAACTACATGGAGTCTGAGATGTAGTGCAACGCTTAGTTGTAAGTTCACTCTTGGGGTGACCGTTAGGGTTATTCTAACTCCCCATTATGTATTTTACTTTTAGGTTTGATGTGGTTTGTGGGTATGTACAGGTGAGTCTTCTTCTTGCATATTATAGGTACATTCGGCAATCGAGAGAAACTATCAGGAGACCAATAGAGAGCAAATGTGAAACCCTTGCGACACAATAGAAACCAAATTTTGAGCATTTACAAAATCATCAGTGCCCAGAAGCAGTCTCCAGCACCTAGGCACCCTTGCCCTAGTGTGGGCGCTCATGTCTAACTCTATTCGTCAGTTGCAAAATTTATATTAAGCATTTACAACACTCTACTTAGCTTGTTCAACACTTTTCCCGGTCCAGATCAGTTCCATATCGAACATAAATCAACTAAGTCTCTTCACCTTATTCTCTTGTTTAGGGTTTCATATTTCAAATCTTAGTTTACTTGTGTCATTTCTATATTTTATCATTTTACATATTAGTTACCCTACAACACATAGGTTTAATTAATACAAATTAAAGTAAATCGAAATTTTCTTAGAGAGAGAGGGTAAAGTGGAGTAAGAATGTGGGGAAGGAGGGTTAAGTTTGTGGATAGGAACTTACAATTTCCACAACATTAACCAGAATAGTTCTACACTTAATTAGAAGAACTCAACTTCAAGAACAAGATAAGACTAACAAATCACAAACAAAGATTTCTATTGATTCATTGATCAAAGGCACTAACACCTTCCTTGGTTTTACAAGATTATCATGTCTACAAAGCTGATCATGCAAAGAAATGGAGGAAACATAGACAAAGGAAATAGAAGAATGCAATCTCTTGCTTGTATCTTAGTAGTGCAATAGCTATCTACTTAGAGACTCACAATTGACAACCCCTTAGAATGAGGAGGTCTTCCAAATATATAGCTTTACAAAAAGTCCTTTCATCTACCCCCACATGACTTTCACGTCCCCTTATCACTTGTGACCTTTCATATTCCTAGGAAACAAAAGTGAGTCATTTTTCATTAATTGAAAGTGTAGACACCTAAATTACACTTTTGCAATCTTATTGCCAAAATGTGCACAAATCACTCTCATTCTTGCAAAATCTGTTATAATTAGTGGTTTTGATAATTAACTAACATTCCTCACCAAATTAGATAATTAACACCATGTTGTTGATTGCGCAACCCCTTTCACATTCGGGATGCCACTTTACAACGAATCGTAAGCCAAAATCCTCTTCAAAACAGACAATTAGCATTTATAAGCTAATTAAGCCTATTTTGCCCTTGATTTGGTCAATATGCCCTAATATTGACTCAAACCCCTCTTCCAACCACTCAAAATCACCCCATTCACCTCCACAACGTCTCAACAAGCTTCAAAAGCTTATCCTAGCCTCCTAGTTGACCGTACGTAGTTGATTAGGTGTCTCTAAACCTCTTAATCACTTGGTAATTCACTAATTATGATTAACAATGCCTAATCATGATTAGCAATTATAATCTAATTTGGGGCTTTTAGTCCCACATGCACCAAAATACAAGTTTCTCCCAAAAGGAAAACTATAAAAAGAGCAAACCTCATTCCTTTATACTTTACACCATGCTTTGATTTGCATCTCATATAATAAATATGATATATAGCCAAGTTCAATCCTTGCCTAAAGCCTTCAACAAGGTTAGTAGATGAATATCTAAAGTGACTTAACAAGTCATTTGGAGAGGTCATTTCACCATTGTTTGAGTAGCAACCATAACCATTTGATTGCCCCTTAGGTCTATTTAGGCCCATGTTAGGTAATTAATCATATTAGTAGGCATGTTTAGTTAGTTTTGCATTGTTTTCATACTAGTTAAGCATTCTTTTAAGCTTCTATCTTAATGTTACATTCCTAGACTTAGAACCTTGGCTAGATGGATGAAAATGGTGTTAGGTTTCCTTGTTTAGTCATGTATTTGCTTTGTAAAGTTTAGGGTGCTTTTAGAAAGGAACTCATTACAAAGTTAGACTATAGGTCACTTTAGGTGAATAAGATGAAATAATGAAAAGTGCCTCCTTAATGAAGAATTAGAATAAGAGAGAGGAAAGGAAAACGAACGAAGAGGGAAGATGATCATACCGAAGGGGATGAGGCCTCCATCGATGAAGAGATTCTGTTGGTGAACCTTGTGGGAATGTACTTGGAGATATTTCTACACCTTTGAATTCTTTGATGAAGCATGCTATCGCAAGTGCCACTTTCTTTGAGGTTTTGAACAAAGCTGTAACCTTGATCCAAGTTTTGGAAGTATTGTTGATGTTTTTACATTAGTTGAACCAAACCTTATGATCTTTGGTACTATTGGAAATTACATGCCTAATTTTTGCGAGAGACTCTGAGGTGTCCTTGTTGAACGAGAAGGAGTCTCCAGCTTCTTTCCTAACCAATTCCTCAAATGGCTTCAGAAGATCTTCCACTTATGAATTATCACACACTAGAGGTGCTCTAAGATTTTGCATTCCATTACTTATATTTTCTAGAATTTGTGAAGTGAGCTCTTCACAAGAATCAAGCTCCTCAAGAGCATTATTCAACATTTCATATTGGGCAACCAATGTTTGAGACCAAATGGGGAAAATATCTCAGTTATGGAATTGAATACATTTTTGCCCACCAATGCAAAAGAGTCAAGATTACCCATTTCTATCACCAATGGAAGCACTTGGTCCCAATGAGCCTTTTCCTTCTCAATCTCATCCTTAGTCATTTTTACCTTTATGCAACGGTGGTGAGAGTAAACATGAATAATGAGATGATTTTAGGAAACAATGTTTTTCCCTTTTCAAGAATCTTGTCAACCCATTGATCATTGGCTCTTCCTTGCATGGAATTACGTTGAGTGTTTTTGTTTTTTCACAAGGTTGAAACTACTAATAGGAGTAACATCTTCGAAGAGGAGAGATGAGGTCACACCATGGTCCATGAACAAATGCACATAAGAAGTGAGGGTTCTTACATGCTCCTCCAACTACTCAATTTTTTGTTTATACTCCCGACTCTAGGAAAGCAAATGATTAGTAGTATCTTTGAACAAATGCGCATCACCCTCATGTGTTTTTGAGCTAAAGGGATTCTCAACATTTCATAATCTTCCCAAGTCATCTCCTCTATGGGTTTTACCACTTTTGGCCAAAAACTTCTACATATTGTTTACTAGAAACACCATTGAAAAAGTGAGAAGTTGCTTATGATTTTATACCTCATTTGGTCTTCATAATATTTGAGATAGCTTTGAAGTCTAAAACTAATGCCTACCGCAATGTCCTTGGCTCACTTCTAATCAATTCTTGGATCCATGGGAAGTTTTCTTTTGTTTTGGTTCAACACTAGGCATGGTGGTACTTTTAGGTTCATGATGAGGGACCACATCCTACACTTAATGAGTGACTCGATGGTGAGGAAGTGAGGTTGGTGACCAGTGCGAGAACTAAAGGTTACATAGGATCAATTTGCCTTTCTCAATATCCTCGATGATCCTTGGTGACTTTGGATTTGTTGTGAATTCTCTGTAGTGAAATCCTTGATGTCAATTATTTTGCTCTTTATAGGAGATTGCATATAAATTGAATTAAATCTTAATTTGAGTAAGTCTTTGAAAGCACCCTAAACTTTACAAAGCAAATTGCATGACTAACTAAGGAAGGCTAACACCATTTCCACCTCTATTCAAGGTTATAAGTCTAGGAATGTAACATTAAGATAGAAGTGTAAGGGAATAATTAAATAACATGAATCGAATTCAAAATCTAACTAAACATGCCTACAAATATGTTCAATTACCTAACATGGGCCTATATAGACCTAAGAGGAAATCAAATGGGTATGGTTTTACTCAAAACAAGATGGAATGGCCTCTCCAAATGACTACACAAGTAATTTGGATGTCCATCTACTAACCTTGTTGAAGGCTTTAGGTAAGGTTTGAGCTTGGCTATAAATCATATTTGTTAAATGAGATGCAAATCAAAGCACGATGTAAAGTATAAAGGAATGAGGTGACTTTTTTTTAATAGTTTTCACTTGGGGAAAACTAATATTTTGGTGCATTTGGGACTAAAATCCCCAAATTAGATTAGAATTTTTAATAATGATTAGGCCTTGCTAATCATAATTAGTGAATTATCAAGTGATTAAGATGTGAGGAGCCTTAATCAACCACTTAGGGTCATCTAGGAGACTAGAATAAGATTTTGAAGCTTTTGAAATGTTCGGAGGAAAGTGGGGTGATTTTGAGTGGTTGAAAGGGGGTTTGAGTCAATACTAAGGTATATTGATTAAATCAAGGGAAAAATAGGCTTAATTAGCTAATAAATGCTAATTATCAGTTTTGAGGAGGGTTTTGGCTTACGATTTACCGTAAAGTGGCATCCTGAGTGCGAAAGGGGTTACACAATCAACAAAGCCCATTAATTGGATAAAGTGGTAAGAAATGTTAGTTAATTAGCAAATATCACTAATTATAATAGAATTGGAAAGAATGAGAGTGATTTGTGTGCATTTGGTAATAAGATTGCAAAAGTAGAATTTAGGTGTCTACATTTGCCCTTGTTTGAGGTGAAGCAAGTGACTTCATTTCAAATATAGTAGATAAGCATAAACAGGTAAAATTTGAAGAAAAATTAGCAGGATGAAGGATTCCCCCTCAAGTGTCGGTGGGGTGATAGAAGAAGTCAATTGACGATCGAAAATATGATTATAATGGATAGAAGAAAATAGGTTAGAATGGACACGAAACCCTTGGGTATTTAGAAGGAATAGGGATAGGGATAAACCTGGTTGTTTATTGCCCGGGTGAGTTTTAGAAGAAAAATTAGTAATGGTAATAAATGATAATGGAGAAGAAATGATTAATGGAGAATGCTACGCCCTTAACCTATTGCTTGTATTAGGATATGAGTAGCCGACTTGTGGCTTACCATATCATTTATACTTTCTCATGCTTAATAGGTCAGCCTGGGTGATGGCCATAACATATGAATAGTATATATAGAGGATTGTAGGTAGTAGTTCATTATCATTTGAGCATTTGAGTCTTATTATATGGCTTGGAGGTTGCCCCCTCGAAGTGGCGAAGCTATTACAATTGCATATTGAGATAATTATTTTGAAATGTGTTATTTGGTGTTATATTGCTGCTCATAATCTTAATTATACTAGTAATTTCATTACAAGTGGTATTAGAGCTGCGATCTAGGCCAAAAATTAGGGTAAAAACCCTAATTTTTTGTTTCCACAATATATTTTGAACCAGAGTGAATTGGTGCAATATATTTTTACTAGAGTTTGAAACATTTCAAGTAAGGTTCCCTGAAAATTTCAAATTTTTTTGACTTAGTTTGCACAAGTTATTACAAATTTAGGGTTTTTCAAAAAATCACTCCCTAAGATGCAAATTGTGGAATTTTTCAAGTTCTTTACATTTTTGAAAGCTTTGAAAAAAATAGTATTAGTATATTCTTGTGTTTTTTCTTGTTCGGCCAAATTTGTATCGAAACCCTAAACCCTAAGGTTTGATATCATGGTGGGGCCTTCCACAAGAGCAAAAAAGAATCCAGTTACTCCAGGTAAAACCCCAGATAAAGATGAGATAGTGATTGAAGAGATGGATTCAGAAGGGGTAAATACAGATTCCTCAACACTAGGGTTTACTTCAGTTGATCATAAGGTGAGTCAACTTTAGTATAAGCTATGAAATGTACAATCAGAGATGGCCTCTAAAGGAGACATAGACCAAATCAATCATCGATTGGATGATATCAAACAACATGTAAAGGGTAAACAATATGGCCCAAATCCATCCCATATCAACCAAGGAGGATCTTCAGTTCAAAATCATGGACAAACTAACCATGTTGGATCACTTTTCAGCCCAATCAAAATCTAACTTATTCACAACCACGGAACATGATACCAAAAGTGGATATGTGCAAATTTGATGGTAAAGATCCCTAAATTGGATAAATCAAATGGAGAACTTCTTTGAGCTACATCAAACACCATCAGGACAAAAGGTTACATTGGCATCCCTATATCTTGAACCAAACCAATTCATTCGGTATCAATGGTTATGTGCTCAGAGGCAGAAGAATGGTCTCGGTGTCACTTGGACAATTTTACACAAGGACTTGCAACTGCACTATAGTTCTAGTGTTTCAGAGAACTACTTTAGTCAATTAGCAAAGTTACGACAAACAAGATCAGTCAAAGATTATGTGCATCAATTCCAAAACCTATCCTTAAGGGTGGAGAATATACCAGAAGAGAATCTGAATGACCTATTTCTTGGGGGTCTTAAGGACCACATCGAGCATGAGGTACATATGTTTAATCCACTCAAGCTTTTTGATTCTATTATCATGGCACGTCGAGTAGAGGAAAAATTTCTTTATAGTAGGAGGTTGCCTTTCATTAACACCAAAGACCGTAGTATCTCTTCCCCTTCATTTTCTAGGCCAATTAGACTGACTCCTCACAAATGGAAGAAAAGAGAGCAAAAGGATTATGCTTTAACTGTGATAGCAAATATGGACCGGGACACAAATGTGTTGAGAAGAAGTTGTTCTATATTGATGGAGGTAATGAGGATGATGAGGATACTAAAATTATAGGAGAGGCTGAGGAACCAGTAGAAGAGGAAGTAGAGGATCACCAACCTACAATTTCTTGCCATGCATTGTTAGGTATTAGTACTCCTCAAACACTCAAGGTTATTGGCTATCTCAAAAAATAGAAGGTGACAGTGTTGATTGACTCGGGGAGTACTCATAACTTCATAAATAGTAAGTTAGTTGCCCGCCTCAATTGTTTTATTTACCTAGCTCCAGAAATGCAAGTTATGATTGCGAGATGGTGGGACAATCAAGTGCACAGGAAAGTGTCATAGTATCAAGCTTTCCATGGGAGATTACATGTTAGACTCACCTATGTTTGCTATTTCTATGGGAGGGGCAGATATTGTTTTGGGTGTCCAATGGCTCACAACCTTAGGTACTATAGAGATGAATTTTCAAGAATTGTTCATGCGATTTCATTCAGATGGAAGGACAATACAATTGAATGGGATGGTAGCTAAGTCTCCACAAATTATTAGCTCTCATCAGATGCAAAAGGTTCTCAGAAAAGGAGTAGATGGATTTATAGCAAATTTATTTTCCATAGAAGTACAAAATACAGAGTCTTCAATGCCACCCGATCTTCAGAAGATTGTTGATGCTCACTCATCTATTTTTGATGCAATTCCAAAGGGACTACCACCAGTTAGGGATCATGATCATGCCATTCAATTGATTCCAGGAGCCAAACACCTAACATCAGACCATACAGATACCCATATTCCCAGAAAAGTGAGATCGAGAAAATGGTTCAGGAAATGTTGAAGGCAGGTATCATTAGGCCTAGCCAGAGTGCCTATTCTTCCCAGTGGTCATGGTACGTAAGAAGGATGAAACATGGAGGATGTGTCTAGATTATCGAGAACTCAACAAGTATACCATCAAAGATAAGTTTTCTATTCCAAGTAATTGATGTTTTACTTGATGAATTGCATGGTGCTATTTATTTCAAAAAATTAGATCTTTGTTGGGTACCATCAAATTAGAATGAAAGAGAAGATGTTCATAAAATGGCTTTTAGGACTCATGAGGGCCATTATGAGTTTTTGGTAATGCCTTTTGGTCTTACAAATGCGCCTTCAACCTTTCAAAGCTTGATGAACACTATTTTCAGGCCATTTTTAAGGAAATTTGTATTAGTTTTCTTTGATGACATATTGATTTACAGTAAGACATGGGAAGAACACTTACAACATGTAAATAAAGTGTTGGAAGTTTTGGAGAAACATACTCTCTATGCAAAGCCATCTAAATTTTCTTTTGGTGTACAAGAGGTAGAGTACTTGGGTCACATTGTATCCCATGAAGGTGTCAAAGTTGATCCTCATAAGATTAAAGCTATGGTGGAATGGCCAAGGCCCAAAACTCTCAAAAATCTTTGTGGGTTCCTAGGACTAACAGGGTACTACAAAAGATTTGTGTGGGGATATGGTAGAATATAGAACCCCACTCACTGCATTGCTAAAGAAGGATGCCTTCCATTGGACAAAATTAGCCACTAAATCCTTTGAGCAACTGAAGGAAGCCTTGTGCAACACCCTAGTTTTGGCTACTCCCAACTTCTCAAAAACCTTCATTGTTGAATGTGACGCTTCAGGATCAGGATTGGGAGCAGTTCTAATGCAAGAAGGAAGACCAATTGCATTTGAGAGTCACTAATTCAAAGGAAAATATCTGCTCAAACCAGTCTATGAGAAAGAAATGATGGCTATTCTTCATGCGGTCAAGCAATGGAGGCCCTATCTCATGGGTAGACACTTCAAGGTAAAAACTGATCATGATAGTCTCAAATACTTTTTGGAGCAAAGGTTATCATCTGAAGAACAACAAAAGTGGGTAATAAAATGTTGGGTTATGATTTTGAAATCATATACAAAAAGGGTAAAGAAAATGTAGTGGTTGATGCGTTGTCCAGAAGGGATACATCCACAGATGCCTTACTATGTGGAATGTCCATGTTGATGCCGATTGGGTGGATGAAGCAAGATTGGAATGGGATCAAGACAAGGATACACAATCTCTAATACATAATATCAAGCAAGGATCTATGACATCTAATAAATTTGAGTGGAAAAGTAATGCCCTATGGTACAAGGACATGTTATACTTGAGCAAAGATTCTGAGTTGAAGCATAAGATTCTTGCAGAGCTACATGCCTCGCCCTTTGTTGGAGGCCACTCTCTGGGTTTTTGAAGACATATCATAGAATAAAAAGATAATTCTTTTGGGAAGGACTCAAGGGGGATGTACAAAATTTTGTATCAAAGTGTTTAGTGTGCCAACAGAACAAAGGGGAAACAATTAAGACACCAGGTTTGTTGCAACCCTTACCGATTCCTAGCCTGAGATGGGAGGAGGTCTCCATGGATTTCATCACCGGATTGCCTTGTTTAGAGGGTAAGAATGTTATTTTGTGATTGTGGATAGGCTCACAAAATATGCCCATTTTTGTGCCCTATCACATCCATTTGCAGCTAGTACAATCATAGCTATTTTTTGGAGACAGTTCAAAGGCTACATGGAACCCCAAAAATAATTGTAAGTGATCATGATCCTATTTTCACAAGTAATTTTTGGACAAAATTATTTTCATGTTTGGGTACTTAGCTAGCTCACAGTTCATCTTATCATCCTCAAACTGATGGGCAAACGGAAGTGGTCAACAAATGCTTAGAGGGGTATCTACGTTGTTTTGTATCAGATAAGCAAGAAAGATGGATTAAATGGCTACCACTTGTAGAATGGTGGTATAACACATCTTTTCATACCTCTTCTCAAATGACCCCATTTTTAGCATTATATGGTTATCATCCACCTTCTATCACTTCCTCTTTGAGGGTGCAAACTAAGGTCAGATATGTTGAGGAACACATTCAACATCAACAACAGGTTTTGGCTAGTTTGAAGGAAAATTTAGCATTAGCACAAACGAGGATGAAACAACAAGCGAGATCAACATCTTAGTGAAAGACATTTTGAAATTGGTGACTGGGTTTTTGTACGTCTCCAGCCTTACAAACAAATGTCTCTAAAGCAATAAAAAGGACAAAAACTTGCTCCTAAATACTATGGCCCTTATTAGGTTCTACAGAAAATTGGTAGTGTTGCTTATAAACTAGAGTTGCCTCCATCTTCACACATACACCCAATATTCCATGTTTCATGCCTGAAGAAGGTTATTGGATAGAAATTTGAAGCCCAGACAGAGTTACCAAAACTTGACGAGGAAGGAAGAATCATTTTGGAGCCAGAGAAGATTCTGTAAACACGTACTAAGAGGCTGAGAACCAGAGACATTAAGGAATATCTGATCAAGTGGAAGAATATGAGCATAGAAGATGCCACCTGGGAGGATGAAGGTTTTTGCAAAGCAACATCCAGGATTATTCAACGTTGAGGAAAACGTTGGTTTGAAGGGGAAGGGCATGTTATGCCCTTAACCTATTGCTTGTATTAGGATATGAGTAGCTGACTTGTGGCTTACCATATCATTTTATTATATCATTTATACTTTCTCATGCTTAATAGGTCAGCCTGGGTGATGGCCATAACATATGAATAGTATATATAGAGGATTGTAGGTAGTAGTTCATTATCATTTGAGCATTTGAGTCTTATTATATGGTTTGGAGGTTGCCCCCTCAAAGTGGTGAAGCTATTACAATTGCATATTGAGATCATTATTCTGAAATATTGTGTTATTTGGTGTTATATTACTGCTCATAATCTGAATTATACTAGTAATTTCATTACAAATAAATTATAGGACAAGCCCAATATTTGCATCCAACCATTTAATAAGCAACCTATTTATATCATTTTGCCCCTAGGTCTACATCATCGGCCTTTATTGAAATGAAAAAAATGTAAGATAACATGAAAAGTTAAATTACCAACATTTGTCCATTGTTACGTAACTCCATGCAACATACATAATGCAATGTAATACGAGAAAGTAAAATGATACTTGACTCAATGTAACATACACAATGCAATGTAATGCAAGAAAGTAAAACAATACCTAACTCAATGCAATGCAATGTAAGAAAGTAAAACGATACCTAACTCAATGCAACATACACAATGCAATGTAATAAAATAAATTAAACTAGCTAACCTAACAGAGAAACTGGTACAATCACACATACTCAAACAAACAATGTTCAAGACAGTTGCACCAATGTTTTTGTTATCAAGTTACAATTCCTGAATGTTTGTGTTGTAACGACAAGGGTTAAAAATGGTGCCCCAAGCAAGGATACATGTGAGGGGAATAATGGAGGACACAAGTAGTCCCATGGAAAAGATTTTGTGCACTATGACAGTCTCTGCAACTCACTGTTGCATGGGAGTATCGACATAACATGCAACCGAGCTTTTGTTAATGGAGGTAGATCACAATGATCTGCAAGTCATTTGAGACTAGAACAAGCAAGAACCGTAGAAATATGCTTTTGTAAGACATATTTCAATGTTAAGGACAATGTAATTAATACACAGCTTAATCGCATATATGTTGTTTGCTAATTTTTTGTAAAATTTTAATTTTTTTGGATTTTTAATGATTTTATCATTTTTTGAATTTTTTTGATTGTTTTAATTTTTTTGATTTTTACGGAAGAAAATAGTATATAAGAGATAAAGAATTTGTGAGACAACGCTAAAAAAGACTGTAAGGTCAAAAATATGCCCCATGTAGTAGAAAAGGTCGCCAGGAAGCAAAAATATGCCCTAGCGTAGCGAAAATGTGTCGAAAATAATTATTTATTAAAAATAACCATCGCAGAAAGTGTTAGAAGACTTTTAGAAGAAATACGATGGTTTCAAGGCACTTCAAGGGCGAGAAACACGTCATGGGAGGAAAAGGCACTCACACGTAGGAGAAAAGGCACTCACACTGAAGAAAAGACGTCTGCATGCATCACAGGGGGCGCCTGGGCATCACATGGGGTGCCTGTGTAACACTAAGTGCATAACCTATCTTTCGGAGGCCATAACGTTTTCTCTTGACCTTGAAACGACTCCATTTTTTTTTGCCTGAAAGGTATTGAAGAAAAATATGCAATGGTAAGATAAATTTTTGGTTGTATAGTTACCATGAATTTAGGGAATTTAGTGAGCTCATGCAATCGGTAGAAATAATACAAAGGCTCTTAGGTGCCTACATTAAACTTTACAAAGAAAATTGCATGACTAAGGAAGGCTAACACCATTGCCACCTCTAGTCAAGGTTCTAAGTCTAGGAATGTAACATTAAGATAGAAGCTTAAAGGAATGCTTAACTAACATGAATCTAATTCAAAATCTAACTAAACATGCCTACTAATATGTTCAATTACCTAACATGGGCCTAAATAGACCTAAGAGGGCAATCAAATGGGTATGGTTGCTACTCCAAACAAGGTGAAATGACCTCTCCAAATGACTACATGGTCATTTTGGATATCCATCTACTAACCTTGTTGAAGGCTTTAGGCAAGGTTTGAGCTTGGCTATAAATCATATTTGTTATATGAGATGCAAATCAAAGCATGGTGTAAAGTATAAAGGAATGAGGTGAGTTGTTTTTATAGTTTTCACTTTGGGGAAAACTAATATTTTGGTGCATGTGGGACTAAAAGCCCCAAATTAGATTAGAATTGTTAATCATGATTAGGCCTTGCTAATCATAATTAGTGAATTATCAAGTGATTAAGATGTGAGGAGCCTTAATCAACCGCTTAGGGTCAACTAGGAGGCTAGGATAAGCTTTTAAAGCTTGTTGAGACGTTGTGGAGGAAAGTGGGGTGATTTTGAGTGGTTGGAAGAGGGGTTTGAGTCAATACTAGGGTATATTGACCAAATCAAGGGAAAATAGGCTTAATTAGCTAATAAACGCTAATTGTTTGTTTTGAGGAGGGTTTTGGCTTATGACATAAAGTGGCATCTTGAATGTGAAAGGGGTTACACAATCAAAAAGCATTGTTAATTGGCTAAAGTGGTAAGAAACGTTAGTTAATTAGCAAATATAACTAATTATAATGGAATTGGCAAGAATGAGAGTGATTTGTGTGCATTTGGCAATAAGATTGCAAAAGTGAAATTTAGGTGTCTACAACTACTATAAATAATGATGTGAAAATACTAATATATAGTAAGATGCAAGAAACAAAACACGTGCAATATAAAAACCTAAAAAAGAGAGAGAAATAAAGAGACTTAGCTGATTTTCGAGTAAACATGAAGTGATCTAGCGGGTGAATAGTTGAAACAGAGTGGGAAGAGTGTCACAAATTCTCGCTGGAGCTTCTAAGACTCGGGATGACGAGACAAGGGCACCGTAGGAGGGCAAGAACGCACAGGCCTTTGGTGGACTGGATCTGGGTGTTGGTGTCCACATAAACAATCATAATCTAACTTCTTCTACATCGAAGAGGTTCGCTATTGATTCATGTTTGTCACTTGAGATTCACTCCTTAATCACTGAAGGTTCCTTTAACCCATAAGAAATAAGTTCACTTGCACATACCCACAAACCACATCAAACCTAAAAATGAAAATGTAGAATGGGAATTCAGACTAACCCCGATGGTCACCCGAAGAGTAAACTTACGACCAATCGTTGCACTACATCTCAAAATCCATGTAGTTCTTGTGTATAAATGATGCCCTAGGATGCCCTTGTGTAAGTTAAGTCGGTGATAATGGGCTAAATATAGAATATAATATATGTATAGAATGTGTACGATGGAATAGAATAGATTTCCTCCTATGTTGTGTATGTAGAAGTGATACAACCCTTGTCCCTTGTATGAGTACTAGATGGGTGCCTTTGATGCTCTTGTGCTTTTAAATGTAAGCTCATGTGATAGTATGTTATACTTGGTGTTTGGTCATTTATTTTGGAGAAGTAACTAAGAGTATATATATATATATATATGATTCCCTTGTTTGAATTTTGTAATTGACAACTGGAAGGCTGACCCATAAGTGAAAAAGATGCCCAAAAGATAAAAGAGACCCAAAAAGAGCGAGTAAAGGTAAGAAAGGGTTAGGAGCACCCATGAGGGATAGAAGTTCCTGGGTGCTGGTGTCCTATTGGAGCACTAGTGTCTGAGGCCACAAAATATAAATAAGTTAAGTTCCAACTGGGTTGTAAGATGTGTAAGACCAAATATAAAATAAGAGATAAAGAAAAGAAGCCAAAAGTAGTTACAACCACTAATTTTCTTATTTAGGAATCATGTATACATTAGTATTCTTTAAGACCTAGAAATGTACCCAAGTGCATGATTTTATGTCTACATTAGGCTCCCAATGTGAGCGAAGCTCGTGGTTCTCTCATAAGCTTTTAAAGATGAGAGGTGAGATGCTTCCTCAAGAGGGATAAGAGAGAACCACATTCGGTGAAAGCAATCCTCTTTTCTTGAATCATTCCTTAGTGTAGTCACAAAATGATGTACTTTAGGCATTATTTAGTAGGGTCTCATACTACTATTTAGAAGGTTCTTGAGTGAAGAAAGTACTAATTAATCCCATCTTTTTGGCCATCTTATTTTATCTTTTATTTCATCATTCTCACACATTTTTATATACATGCCCAGTTTGTTTCGGCACTTTTCCGTCATTTTATTCTAAACTAGGGCTCCCAGGAGCTATAATGGGGCGCCCGATCCTTTTTCTACTTTCCCACCACTTTTTGGGCTCTTTCTAGCAGTTTTTCATCCTTATCATTTTCCTAGTTGGCCATGTCGGGGTTAATTACAAAATTAGATCAAGAGAACCCTATAAATATAAAGTTATGAGACCATAATAAGGGTCCTAACGTCACTTACTACTATTACTCCATCTAGAGTTGCATCCATTACATCACTTGCATCCATGTAGTTCCATGCATCAAGGCTAGGAGATCTCCATCAACACGCACTTCATGGGGGGGATTCTATCTTATTCCATGCACACATGCTATTACATTTTTTACATTTAGTTATTACTCGCTACTTCACATAGTGCGATTGGGATAAGAGCACATAGGGAACGACATGCACACACACACACACACACACCGAACTACATTTGGGTATGAAATGTAGTGTAGCGCTTAGTTTAGTAAGCCCAATATTGTGGTAGCTGAGGTCATCTCGACCCATTCATTTACATCTTCTATTTTTAAGGGTTTTGATAATTCCTTTTGGGTCTTTTGCAGGTCATTATTTCTCTTGGAATATTTGATACATTTGGCACGATTCAACAAATCCAATGCGATAAACAAAGAAGGGCACAAGTCATCTTATGACCTTGAAAGAATAGAGTTTCAACATTTTTCAAAGACTAAGGTGCCTATTTCTACATGCCGGGGCACCTCGGGGCGCTCCAAGTACCCTCCTGGGCGCTCTAGTACCCTCCTGGGTGCTCCAATCTGCTCAAAACTTCTAGATCCACTCTTTTCGGGACCTTGTGCAGCCATTCCTACTTCTAGAATTTCTAGTCGGACTGCGACACTCAACGAAAACCATCCATAATCAACTAAGTTCTTTCCTTACCTTCTTTTTGCATATTAGAGTTTCGTTTCTATTAGTTTAATTATTCAATTGCCTTATATTATTTTAGTGCATTTATTTATAGCATTTTATGTCCTCCTATATTAGATTAACTATCATTATACTTCCCATACTTTAGTTAATTTTAGTTAATCATTTTTGTGAACCCGAAATTCGAGCACTCTTAGATCCTCTCTTCTTCTCCACCTCATTATCTTAGGGTCCTTTCACCATGAAGGTCTCTCCATACCTTTTTGCATGATAATTCTGATTGTCAAAATAAACTCAGATCTTTTTTGGCTAACACTTATATTCATCCTCACACCTCTCCCAAATATCTCCGATTATCTATACCATAGGTTTACTACTACTTTATCTATCAATGAAGAGCATATCACATTTACATCTATTGAAATCGCTTCTCAGTCTATCTTAAGTAATGATTCCCCCTTTATATTGAAGTCTGTATCAATAACATAGGAGTTAAGTGCGCTTTAGTTGACAATGGATCGGGCTTAACATTTGTAATCTCACGTTTCTCACGCAACTTGGCCTATCTGAAGCCTCCTTAACCCCATCATCTATTTCCATTCGTGGCTTCGATAATGTTCCTAAATGAGTCTTAGGTACAATCACACTTCCCATTACTCTAGGGCCATGCAATGTGTCCGTCCCATTCCATGTCATGCCTAATAATCTTAACTATAATATTCTCCTCGGATGGCCTTGGATCCATGCCATGAACGCGGTCCCTTCAACCCTTCATGCACGTATTAAATTTTTATATCAAAGTGTGGTTTATGAAGCATTAACAGATCCATCTCCATTTGTTTATTGCAACACTATTGATCATTCACCACAATCCCATACTTCGGCCACCTCTCCTCCTAACTTTGAACAATATGGCCCTAGGTATTAGTACCTGCACCACTATGGTTTCAATGGAAATGGATTAGGAAAACATGCAAAAGGAGTCAATGAACCTCTTTCCATTCCAACACAATCCACCAAGCTTGGCCTCAGATATCACCCGAGCTTGTTTCTTTTGTTCCTTCCACATCTCCTCTTGAGGTATACACCATTTCACATACTCATTATCACAACAAACAATTTCCATTTGGTCCTTCGAACAAAATTCCTTTGGTATGCCAACTGCTCCTAACCCGTTGCCACACCCACCACCCGCATGTTTTCTCCTCCATACCCAAATAGATCATTAACTTACACACACTGGGGGACATGGCATCTAACATAATCCCCCCTCCTCATCTTGACATATGCACATCTCTTTCATATTTGAATTATCATTCATAGTCGTACTTGTCACATGTCTTTGCATCATCCATCACAACATAACATACCTCTAACATACACATCTTGCATCCTCATTGCGTGCTCATCACACTTATACTAGTATCGCCATTACCCGATGACACATTATTGTGCTTTGGTTCACACTTGATTGTTGAGCGATTACCATTACACTAAACCCCACACACCACATCTTAGGCCTTACACATTGCATTTCATCACACACTATGTATTATACACCATCCATTCTACACTTAGCCTACATTCTACATTATACTACATTCTCATCATGCACATATTAGTCATCCTACGCCATTAGGCTATTTCACATGACACATTTATACATCATCTATATTCTACATATTATGCTATTTTGCATTATATATGAGCCTAGATTTACATTTCAGCGATACATTCTACATTATCACACATTACATTACATATTATACACATTACATGTTATACATCCTACACACCCTACACATCCTACATTGCATTACCCACACCGCACATTTACAAATCCTATTCATCACATGGTTATCTAGTTTCATCATACATGCTACATTGTTTTCTACGCATTGCATTCACTAACCTATGATGCACTTTAGTTCCTCAGTCCATACTCAACTACCGAGGGTTTACAAATCAAATGGACCTTACATTCACAATGTGACATTTCATCCTACGACATTCATAGGCTAGTGACATACGCTTTAGGCTAAATTGTCACTCACTTTTTATATCTTGTAGTGGTATACGCTTTAGGCTAGATCACCACCCTCATTATATCATCTTGTAGTGGTATACACCTTAGGTTACATCACCACTCTTTACTATTCATCATATAGTGATATACACTTAGTGCTAAATCATCACTCATCCTAATCCTTTCATCTTATAGTGATATACGCTTAGGGCTAAATCATCACTCATCCTTTTCATCTTATAGTGATATACACTTAGGGATAAATCATCACTCATCCTTTCATCTTATAGTGATATACACTTAGGGCTAAATCATCACTCGTCTTTTCATCTTATAGTGATATATGCTTAGGGCTAAATCATCACTCATCCTTTCATCTTATAGTGATATACACTTAGGCTAAATCATCACTCATTCATTCATCAAGTCATGATATATGCTTCGGCTATAGGGTTCACACACATCCTTTCTATATGTCGCACTTCATCAACACTACATACACACTCATCACAACGCGCTAGACAAACAACAAACACTACTCGACCATTTCCCGATGACGCACTCTCATTTACGTTTATTCTTGAGCTGCGAGTGGGAAAAATGAACCTCATTGCATACACTTCCATCCACTCGGTGGGTACGTTAATCCTATCATTCCATGTTGCATTCCATTCCATCCATCCACAACATATTGCATTGTCTTGGTGATTTACTCTTATTTACTAGTGTTTTGCAAGCTCACTTTACTACATCTATATCATCCACACATTTGTGTTCACGCCTTTGTTTAGTGTGATCGTAGATACAAAACTCCTACATGCATCATGGATGTTTGCCTTCTACCCTTCTTATACTAGTCGCTTGGGGCATCCAAATTTGTCTCATACATGTGGTATTGTTTCATTTTGTACCTTACATTACTTGATCATACACGCTTTGAAATATTGGTTATTACTTCTAACATGCTAGTGCGTGTTCTACGTGCAACACTTGTTTTGTAGGATTACATGTTTCTATGACTACTTGTTTGTTTATCTGTGCTTGTATGTTTATGATTTGTCATTATATGCGGGTTTTGCCATATGTTTGTGTGCACACTTGTTTGTTGTTTGTGGCCATGACGGGTTTGCGTGTCTTGCGACATTGTGAGTGATGCCCCAACTGCAACTCACTTATGCAACTTGTTTTCTTACGTGTTTACATTTACTACATTGTCTGCGTAGCTTACAAATGTTTTCTATATGAATGCATTGTTTGTTTTATAATTGTCTTTGGATAGCCTTCTTGTTTATGTGTGCCTTGGTTTCTACTAAGCACTTTCCAAGGTACACAGTTCATAGTGCGGTAGGTCCTCTTTTGGGGTCACATTCTCCTTTCAACGACGTCACATGCACCCCCAAAGAGGAGGGCATCATTTGGGGGTTTACATACTAACACAATATAACTACACTAGTTCAATATAATGCACTTTCCACTCTTGGCATTGTGGGTTTACATACAACAAGTGGGTTCAAACTAGTCTATGAACCCCATACACAATGGTATTTTATAGGAAATGGTGTCCTTAGAATTTTTGGGAAGTAGTCACATGCTTAGGGGTTACAGTGGGTGTGCCTCTCTACACTACTTTGGCCAGTGGCGTTGGATCGACCAAAAAACCAGGACACTACAGAGATCTCTTCACACATTTCAAGTAGAAGTGGTTAGCTTGGAGGGTTACACTAGTTCAGTTCAATGCACTTTCCACCCTTGGCATTGTGGGTTTACATACAACAAGTGGGTTCAAACCATTCTATGAACCCCATACACAATGGATTTTATAGGACATGGTGTCCTTAGAATTTTGGGAAGCAGTTACAGGCTTAGGGGTTATAGTGGGTGTGCCTCTCTACACTACTTCGGCCAGTGGCATCGGATCGACCAAAAACCAGGACACTACAGAGATCTCTTCACACATTTTAGTAGAAGTGGTTAGAGCTTGGAGGACACAGAGCATTTCCTCCCTACACTTCTTTAGCCAGGGTGGCGTGAGATTGCTCAAAAAAACTCGCAGTAGTACAGGATATCCTTCTACACCCTTTCTCTTGACATGGATCAAGTGCACATGTTCCATTTACATTTTCATTTAATGTATTTTACATTTGTGTATTTTACACATTCCTATGCACATGCATATTTTACATAGCATTTTTACATGCATACATATTTGACTACTTGATCATTTTCTCCTCGAGGTTCGATGTATGAGAAATAAGCGATCAAATTAGGGCAAGAACAACAACACGATAAAAACATTCCACAATAACACATGCTTTACTAACCTACGCAGTATACTACACCATGTAGTAACTCCACACGTGTTCTACCCTAGATTCACTCTCATCACCTTTTATTTGCGCATTTTTCATCTTTAGATTCCATGCTCCTCCATCTTATTTTTTTCATTCTATGCTCGAGTCTAGTCCTTCGGCGCGTTTCTAATACACTCTCCATGGATATTAGGTACACACTTCTATCAACTTTATGTTACCGAGCTTTCAACTCACCAACATAAAGTGGGGGCAAAATGTAGTCACAAAATCATGCACTTTAGGCATTATTTCGCCCGGTCTCATACTACTATTTAGAAGGTTCTTGAGTGAAGAAGTACTAATTAATCCCATGTTTTTGGCCATCTTATTTAACATTTTATTTTTTCATTCCCGCACATTTTATATACATGCCCAATCTGTTTTGGCACTTTCCCATCATTTTTGCCTAAACCGAGGGGCCTGTGTTTGTACTAGGGTGCCTGGGCCTCACCGGGGCACCCCGATCCTTTTTCTACTTTCCCACCACTTTTGGGCTCTTTCTATCCATTTTCATCATTATCTTTTCCTAGTTGTCAATGTCGAGGATAATTTTGAAAGTAGATCAAGAGAACCTTATAAATATAAAGTTATGAGACCATAATGAGGGCCCTAACGTCACTTACTACTATCAATCCATCTAGATTTGCATCCATTGCATCACTTGCATCCATATAGTTCCATGCATCAAGGCTAGGAGATCTGCATCAACACACACTTCATAGGGGAGGGATTCTATTCTATTCCATACACACATGCTATTACATTTTCTACATTTAGTTATTGCTCACTACTTCAACTAGTGCGACTAACACAAGAGCACTTAGGGAACAACATGCACACACCAGAACTACATTTGGGTTTGAAATGTAGTGCAACACTTAGTTTAGTAAGCCCACTATTGTGGTAGATGAGGTCAATCCGACCCATTCATTTGCATCTTTTATTTTTAGGGTTTTGATACTTTCTTTTGGGTCTTTTGCAGGTCATTATTTATATTGGAATATTGATACATTCAAAGTGCAGGTTCAAAAATCCAATGCAATAGACAACAAAGGGCGCAAGTCATCTTACGACCCTAAAATAATCAAGTTACAACCTTTTCCAGAGACCAGGGTTCCTATTTCTACATACCAGGGCATCCTGGGTGCCCTAGTACCCTCTAAGCGCTCCGGTTTTCTCGAACTTCCAAATCCACTCTTTCGAGACCTTTGTGTAGTTGTTTCTAATTATGGAATTTCCAGTCAAACCTACGACACTCTGTGGTAACCATCCACAATCAACCGATTTCTTTCCTTACCTTCTTCTTACATATTAGGGTTTCGTTTCTATTAGTTTAATTATTCAATTGCCTTATACTATTTTAGTGCTTTTATTTACAAAGTTTTATGTCCTCCTATATTAGATTAACAATCATTATACTTCCCATACTGTAGTTAATTTTAGTTAATCACTTAGACCTCGAATCATTGTTGTGTTTCTCTCATTGATGTCACCTAATTCTCGAATGCTCAATAAGACATGTAGAAGAGGTGAAAATTTTACTGCTTGATATTTCTGGTCAAACAAATATAATTTTTCACCTTTGACTCCTTCAATGAACCAATCAAAATTGAAACTCCTCATTTGGTCAACAATCATTTGCATATGATATCTTTTCCTTACTTCAAATTCATCCAGGCAGTTAACCCAATAATCCTCAATTTGGGACTATGGTGCAATTCAGGGAGATTAAATGTTTCAGGATTGTTTTGAATGTCAAAATCATACCTAGATGTATATGAATAGAGGCTAAGGGAGGCAAAGGAAGCTTTGAGATTTGATGCATATGCAAAACTTTGCATGAATAGATTCTAAGAGAAATAGGGAATGACATGCCCTTTTTCTTCGCGATTCTTGCATCTCGTTATGGACTTAAGCAAGTTGCCTACAAAACTCAAACATTACTATTTTATCACTAAGGTACCTGGGAAGTTTGCGAGGAGCGAGATTGAAGCCCGAAACCCTAATGTAGGTGAAAGTTGAGAACTGAGTGAAGAAACACCCATATTTCTCAATCGGTCTGTCAGCTTGAGAAGATAACATTAGCTCTGGGTTATCTTCTAGAAGTCAGATAATGAACATGATGAATGCATCATTCACCCCTGGAAAAGTGATATCTTTCTAAGAAACATCAATTCAGTGGGGGTTAATCACTACCTTATATTTTTAGCTCCATAAGTGAAGACAACTCAAATAAAGATCAACTGATGAATTTTATTTGTGACATTTGTGATTGTACCTTTAGTATTTATGTCAAAGAGGAAGAGTTACGAAAGAGGGATAATTATAGCAAGGGGAAACATTATGTTCTTTCCATATTCATAAGTTTCCTCTATGTAAGATTGTTGTATGGATGAAAATTGACATGCAACCTTCAACCGCACTCGACCCCCGAGGTCATGCCAGTAGCCAATGTGGAAATATGTGTGGCTAACTATAGGAGGATCAATGACTAAGATCTAGTAGTGTGATCTCCTAGTAGCTGAGTTGGCAAAGGGGAGATTTAGAGGCTATGAACGGGTAGTGTAAATTCCCTATGGTTTGTCTAACTGAATCTCAATGTTGAACTAGTTTGAAGTGTCCAAATTAACTAAGATGAAACTAAAAATCTATGCTACTGTTGAAAGGGAAACTAATCTAAACAAATCACAAAAACTAAAATATAACAATCACAAACAATAATTTACTTGTATTCTAAATAATTAAAATATTTCTACACTAAAACTAAACAAGCAAGATAACCCAGTGTGGTTATTGACCTGTGTTGAGTGTATTGAAACTAACCTAACTTAAAACAATTTTTTTTCCAAATGATCCATGATATGTAAACAACTTCCTACATATATTTTCTCCTTCAAATCCACAGGGATGGGAAGAAGAGGATCCATCACCGGGAGCTGTTATTAATGATTTAAAACCCTCCTAGAAATTATCTAATTATTTGCAAATGAAAGGAAATTGATTTCTACTCTATTTGATATGATGTAACAATGATAAATTGTAGAAATGAAGGAAATCAAACAAAAACTCCAACATGGAATTCACATAACAGAGGTAAATCTAGTTGTGTGATGACTTGTCCCCTCAGTTTATCCTTTCTTTCTCTGTGTGTCCATATGAGTCCAAGGAATTGGGAATGCAAAGGTAGCAATAAGATAAGGCGCTTGAGTAGTGACAAGTTGAAGGCAATCTGGTTGTAATGCAAGTGGAAGAGGGTTAGAAAAAGTGAACAGAGTTTGGCTATGCAATTTCCAGCAGATTGTGGCAACAATACTATGCAAGATACACAAAATTCTCAGGCCATTTGCTTGAATACAAGCATTGATTATATAGGAATTGGCTGGGATGTGCCTTCATGCACAAGGAAACCTTAGAGTGCCAAATCATTGGGTGAAGAGGTAATTCAAACTAATTAAATCTATTTAAAAATAGAAGAGGGAAGGAATATCATGGAATCAAGACTATTTAGGCAATTTGGTTCACAAATGCACCTTGGAAGTCAAGTTAAGTGAAGCGTCACGTGTTTAAATCATGCATGAAAGGTTCTAGAAAAAATGTGCAAGCATGTTGCCCCCGCACAGACCTGGCCAGCATTGATCAAGCACGGGAGGCGTTTTAAAACCACCGCCCAAGATGGGTGACAAACATGGAACCGTTGCCCAAGCACGGGTGGCGGTTTCAAAACCGCTACCTAGGCAGGCAACAATTTCAACATCGAAGGTCAAAACATGCATACAATGAAGCGGGAAGCTAGAAGAAAGTATGTAAAAGCTAAGTTAAGATGTCCAAGTTACAAATATACACTACAGATGAGCTTAGAACTCAAACACCTTCTAAAAGGATATGAATCATCATTGGGGACTTTTGTAACTATTTTTCCAACAATGTAGCATGTGTAATTTTGGGTGTGTATAGTTTCCATCAATGAAAAAGGGGAAATCATTGGAAATATTGTCATAGATGTCAAAGGAATGATGTCAAATAAGAAAAAGTTAGTGCAATTTGAATTATACAGCTACGCAACAAAGGAAGCCATTTTGTAGCATGTCGCAGATTTCTAGAGGTGAGAATGTTGTGGACTAAAGGATGTGTGTCACGGAACAAAGGAAGTGATCTATAGTGTTCCAAGAGTGATCAAAATTCTAAATATACAAGTAGGAAATGATTTGGTCTAGGAAAGCGGTGAAACGAGGTGGAAGTTAAGGAAGGGCTGCGAGAGGGTCACAATAAGGCAAAAAGTCAAACAACGGAATTCAGGTGAAAATAGAAAGCAAGTTTGCATAAGTCAAGGAAAAATCATAAATTCAAATATCAGTATGAAAAGGTTGACTCATGTCTTGCATCCAAAATAATGTTTTTGGGCCAACCCTTGGGAAGAAATCACACCCTTTTAAGAGATGAAAATGGTATAAAAGGACATATAGTTGGAAAGATTTAAAATAGAGGAAGAGTGGAAAAATGGCAAACTGTTGAAGAAAAAGGGAGTGTGAAATAAAGAGATAAAGGCATATTTTTGCAAGTAAATGAATGAGAGATCATTAAGAGCATATTTCTAACCCTAAGTGAAATAAAATAGTGAGAGGGTGAAATGAATTAAGAATCATTCATGCAAATTTCTTGAGTATGTAATGAAGTGTTGATCATTGTCAAAGAAAATTTCTAAGTGAAGTGTGGAATGAATTAAAAGGCAAATCTCTGAGATTGAAGATCATTTAGAAGGTTGAATTTTGAAGGTGGAATACATAGTAGATAGTTGTGAAGAAGTTTATGTTATTGTCATTCATTGAAGAAGATTATTTGGAGGTTGGTGCTTCATAAGAGAATAGATTGTTGTATCTTGCTAAGTTGGTGCTTAGATGTGGAGATTGGTGTCTCCAGTAGGTTGGTGCCCTACGAATTTGGGGATTGGTGTCTCTCGTAGGTTGGTGCCTACAATTTTTGTAATATTTTTTTCTAAATGGATTTGGATAGTAGATCTAAGTAGTTTTTTCTCAAAGTGGGTTTTCTCCTAAAAAGGGTTTCCACATAAATCTTGTGTTCATAATTGTTGGATCTTGTGTGATTGTTGTTATTGTGGATACTAAGTTTTTGAATAAGAAAAACATTGTATTATATTGATTCACCCACTCAGTATAAGTGTATGTTCATCACTTATAACAAGACCTGACTCTAATTGACGGGTCTACTATTAAACCATTGTTTCTATGTTCGCCCATTTCAAATAATCAATCTTGCAACAAGACCAAACCCGATTGATGGCTCTCTACTATTAAACCATTATTTCTATGATGTAACTATCCAAGCACTATTTATATGAAATGACCTCAATGACCTAGATTGCGTGTATGGTCGCCCCCGTGTATGTGCAACTCACTATCATTGATTTGTCTATCCTTGAGAATTTCCCCCTCTATATAACACATATTAGCATAATGTATTTTCAATAAATGTAATTATCCTAATGTAGTTTGTGTATATCTATAATGTTTCACGATACTCATCAATAAAAGTAATTATCGTATTGATATTTAGTGCAACTTTTAATTATATAATAAGAATATAGGTAAACACACCAACATGGTTTGAAAATATAAAGAATTATTGATATTGATAAAATTGATTGTTAAATAGGTATACAATATTTTAAGAAACTTTCTTGTGCTTCTCTTGACTATTTTCTACAATATATTTCCATTTGGGAAGTATATACCTCCCAAATTCTAATTCTTTAGTTTTACATTTAAATAAATAATTCTTTTTTGTAAATGATGGTATAATGAATCATAATTGCTTAAATAATAAATCATGAAACCAAGTCCTTAGGATTTTAGTTCTTATAGTGTCACTTTATTTTTGAGAGAGAATATGTACTATTTGGATTACATATCTACACATGTTTTCAAATATAGAATATGAAATTCAAAACAAAACAAACATACAATTTGATTTGAATAGTAAAGTGGATTGCTCATCAACCATAATAGGTGGTGGTATCACACCCTTCTTAAAGGAAATATACACGGGACAAATAATAGGTAAATGGAACCTTACCGCCCCTATATATCATATCTATGTGGGAGGGTGACTCTCTATAGTCGACACCCTATATATCTAGATGGCGACGACCTACTTTATAGAGAAACAACTCTTTATAGTGAGAACCCCCATCCCCTATATAGATTAAATTGGATATATGGCAACATGGCATCCTCCCATCTATAATTTTGCCTATGAATAAAATTCCTTATCATTATGGCAATAGGGTTGAGTTAACTCGATCGGTTGTTCCCTCATTGAGGAATCTACCCCAACCCCTCTATATATGTGGAATACGACATAGTTCAAATAGGGCCCTTGTATTGTAATATCTACATAACATGAGTGAAGTCGACACCCATATAGTTAATAGTCAATTCCCATCCATCGCCACTCTATTCTCTCTAAAGGACCCCCTTAACTCAAGTTTAGGAAGATAGAAGGCATCACTATATAGATAGGGGTATTCTAATTTGTCCATGTGCATAATTGTCATTTAGATCATGTACAATGTTGACGGAAAGAAGTTTATGATTATTCCAGATGCTTCTCAAATTGTTTATAAGTCATGTAAGCTTGTGTGCATCCATATGGAAGGAGATACAAGTATTTTAAGTTGTGGAACATAGGTGAATTAGGGGACAAGGATTAAAATGGAAAGCAAAAATGGGGATTTTAAGTTATGGATATATCAACCAGAGGAAGAGCCTATATATCAAATATGTTTGCAAATACTATAGCCAAATTCAACAAACCTTAAACCCCGGCCCCGTGGCTTTCAAGTCACACGACCTACCATTGGATTATAATAATTTTTAGAAAAAAATCTTACAAATTTGAATTTATAGTAAAAATTTGATAGTGTTGCAAACATATGTGATGTTTAGGCACAACTTTGGGTAGAAATAAGAGCGTGGATGAATTGGGGGATGGATTTGAATAGAAAGTGGAAACATTAATCTTATGATGTGGATATGGTGAGCAGAAAGAAGAGCCTCGATGAATTAGGGGACACTTGGATTTAAATGGAAAGAGAAAACAAGGTGTTTAAGTTGTGGATATGCCTAGTAGAAAGACAAGTGTGTGTGAATTAGGGGACAAGGATTTAAATGGAAAGTAGAAAAAATGATTTTAAGCTATGGATATGGTGAGCAATAAGAAGAGCATGGGTAAATTGGGGAGAAGGATTGAATGAATGAATTTAATAACATCCGCAAGACCAAGTAGTATATAGGACCCAAATCCAAAGCTGGAGTGTAAAAAGCCATGCCAAGAACATCCCTAACAATTTTATATAAAATTCATTGTCTTTTTATGTTGCATCTCTTGTTGTGGATCTTGACTAAGAGATTCGTTATTTTGACAAGTCTTTCTTCTTCAAACAAGGATGGTAAGTTGTCTACTTTCAAATTATCATCATACTTGATACAAATGTCATTATATGTTGTGCACTCCATGATATAGTGTCATTTTGTTTCCACTACCCCTTTGTTGCAAAACATGCACATTCTTTCTTCTCACTCTTCTTTAGGAGATGTCCATCTCCCAATTTCACACCTAAGATGGTGTGAACTAGTCCTTAACTAGGCCATCAACATTTTTGCTTTCCATTTGATTTGTGCCCCTAGGTAGGCCTTTTCCCCATGGTCACAAGTGGGATTAAATTCTTTGATGTAGTATTCTTTCTTTCACCCAAGTTGTTGTGTCCACATGCCTATCCTGAATTTTTCTCTCACATACTTTTTATTTCCTCATTAGTGTTTGGACACTCTTGCATGTTAATGTTCCACTTGTTCATCCATTTAATGTTTTGTTTCATCCATGTATTTTTCCTCCTACCTATATTTTCTTCTTAACCATTCTAGGCCACATGTGAACTTCCATGTTTTGTACCTTTTTCAAATAAGTTAACAACTGAGCTATCACCGATGCCTCTAGAGGTTAGGTTCCCACTTGACTAACAAAATCTCATATGGAACCAACATTGTAATTTTGAAGTTGTTTGTGATTAAGTGCTTTTGGATTCTCTCTATTTTTCTCCACTCAAGATCAGATACATTGTTGCTCCAAACTTCATAGCCGTAAATTACTACTAGTGTGACAAATAAGCCAAACAAGGTTTTTGTTGGTTTTCAAAGATGATAACCATGCATTTTTGTAATGAATGTAGATCATTCCACCCTTCTTGAATTCTTTTTGCCCTACACATTTCCCGCATTAGGCTTGTTGTGGAAGTCCAACCCAAGCTATATGTATTTTTAATGCTTCCAATAGTTTGTCCCAAAAAAGAAAGCTAAGTTGTTTCTTTTTTCTTTATAGAGAAAAGATCATGACTTTGGTTTTGTTGATGTTTACTTGCATTCCAACCTCTTGACAAAAGAGCTCAAGGGCCCTCAAGTGCTCTCTCAAACTGTGTGGTGTTTTAGCAATTAGGATGAGATCATCTACATAGAGGCACAATTTTTTACATGGTTGGCTAAGTGACTGCCCCCATCCGTCCATTTTGTTTATCCACTCCTCAAGTTTATCAATGTAAAGCCCAAATAAAGTGGGGGAAAGTGGGCATCCTTGTTTAACACCAATTTTGCTCCCAAAAATTTTAGACATTCCCTCCCTTATTCTGCTTTTGGCCCTAACTTGCACATAGAGCCAATGGAGAACTACTCTATATTCCTCTAGAACTCCAAGTTCCTCCATTATGCTCCGAGTTTATTTTTAGGAACCATGTCAAACGCTTTTTGAAGTCAACAAAGCAACAAAAACCTCTTCACCTTGATTATCCCATACTTTTTCAATCAAGTGTCTAAGAGTGATGCAATAGTCAATAGTGGAGTGCTTTGGCCTAAAACCTACTTATCCCTGTGCTTTTTTTCCTCTTTTTCAGCCCAACTGCTAATTTTGTGTTCTATCATGCTCCCAAATAGTTTTCCAAGGAGAGGGTTTACCATGATAGTGCAAATGCGGTTTGTGAGTTATTTACATCCACGAGGGGTTTACTTTGTAAAAGTATGGCGTAACACGTTCGTTCAAGGGTATTAAAGAATACCCTTAATGCTAGTTTTTACCAAGCTAGTTACTCAATTGATAATACCCCTCCTTTTATATTGTTAAAATGAAAATACCCTCAATTTTTCCATGTACCTTACTTACCCATTTTTCCATTGCATTTTTATTTACTGTTTTTATTCCTACCTTAATACATCGGACAAAAAAATATATCATGTTTCTCACTCAATTATTATTTTCTTAATATGCATTTTCTCTTGAAAGAGAGTTCAAGCCATTTAAGACATATTACCAATTACATTATAATTGTTAAATTTTAATCATTTATCAATAGTTCTTAAAATAACTAAGATGGTCAAATAATATCACTTGTGTTGAAAAGCATACTCATTCATAGTTTTCTACCATTTTATTATTGCTTGGTTAAGAATCTCTTAATTGAGATTTTCTTATTGAAAAAGAGATTATAATTTAACTTTATGACCACACTCCTTTTGCAATTTTAAGATATTTAGTTTCAAAAATAGGGTTCAAATGTTTTAGTTTTATATAAAAATTAAACCTCCATATCCTTTGGCCCACCTCTCTAACCTACCCCCAATACCTGATTCAAAATATTAATAAATTAAACCTTTCACCCCCTCATGTCTATTGGTATATTGACTTTGCTTTTATCAATTTTAATTACCTCAATATGAATGAACATGCTAGGATATTGCCTAGCTAATGAACCCCATGTGTTTACATCCCCGCTTTTGTATAGGGGATAACAATAGTTGCCTAATCCGATGGGAAGCCTTCCTGGATGATACTATTGAATATGTGTTTGATGTGTGGTGTGAGGATTTTCACACCCCATTTGAGATATTCTGCATGTCGACCATCTATATCTTGAGCCTTTCCTCCTACTAGTCTCTTTATGCCTTGAGTGATATCCCTTGTGGAAAAGAGCTCAATTGTTGTGTTGATAGTGGGGGTGTCTTTATCTTGCTCCCGCTCATATAACAATTTTGCATAAACTAGCCATTGGGTGTTTGAAATATTATTCTTTATTTGTTTTCTCTTGCTGAAGTTCTCTCCAAAATCCTTTGGGATTGTGCTTTCCTAAGAAAATCAACTATTTCCTCTAATGCTCGTGTAACCTCTCCTTTTGGAGTGAATTGGTTTTTCATAAGCCTTCTTGTTTTCTTTATCTTTTCCAAGCTCTCTCAATGCTCTTTTTGTTGCCTTGCATTCTTCATCATACCATGGATTTGTCAGAAAGTTGCTTATGCTTTTCTTCTTGGGTTCAGACCTTTCACAAATGTGTAGTGCTTTATGGATGACAAGAATCAACATCTTGCTTTGCACTGGATTCTGGTTGTTGAACCTCTATCCTCTGCTTCCTGGAAGAGTTTTTCAAGGGCTGCCTTAAAAATTTCTCTATTCTCATGAATCAAAAGAATTTTACTCTGAAGAGGCACTTTTTTTAAATCGTGGTGGGTTCCATCTCGTGTATGTTAATCTTCACATAAATTGGGTTATGGTTTGATTTCATCTCTATAGGGTAATCCCCTATTTCTAAATCCTTCAATCTCGAAATGCACCGTCTGAAAAATAATGTAATCTACCAGTTATGTCGTTTCTATGTTTTAAAAGTAATTTAAATGGAAAATGTGTGTCAATTTGGGTTGATGAATAAACCTCTCGATATGGATAGAAGAATTATAGATGCATAAGGGCCGTTATTCCCACCCTTAATCACTTTTATAGCTCTAATTAACGATAAAATGTAGATCTGCAACGTCTGAAATATTCGCAGTATTTTGTCAAACAGTTTGTGTGCATCACTTGTTTCTGAGTTGATTTTTCACGCGTTCACAGTCCAACATATTCGTACAGTGGTCTTCCGGTAGGTTCATGCTAAACGCTTTTCTTAATACATTTATTTCATCAAACACTTGGCATGCACTCATTTTTCCAAATATGTCCTTTGTTTTCATAATTCATTGATCTCAGTTCCCCAAGAGTTTATTGCAAATGAGTTTTTTTAATGTGATGCCACAAACTCTTTTGTGTTCCGTCTTTCTGCAAAAAGTTTAGAGGAAGACGTTGAATTTTTACATGTCCTTTTGTCAAACACTTAGTATGCACGTTGGTTTTCATAAGAAAAAATTACCTTGCACCATCTGTAATCTTATGTTACATTTTAGCAAATGCTGGGCTCGTGGTTCCTGAATAGTTTTTCCTTCTGCAGTTCATGAATTGGTTTTTTCCATTACAAGTACTTGCACGACAGCTTCTGAAAACTTCCCTGTTTGTGACATGTTGGGATAGGCTTTCGGAATTCAAATTATGGTGTATAACATGAATTCAAGCCAAAAATGTGTGATTTTGATATTCTATTACCATGTCCGGAGCCCTAATCTGAGTACTTGATGCTGCAAGCTAGTTGAATCCAGTATGGTTTTAGGAATCTAGGAATCCTGCGGCAATCTCCATTGTTCCTCTGTATGTTTAACTCATGAAACTGTGAGACCAACATAACCGCAACTTTTCTCTGTTTCCTATTTTTCTTGATGTTGGTTAGTTAGGCTACCCCAAAAGCCACTTCATTGGATTTTTTCAACGGATTTCATAAATGTCATAAAATTTGAATCTACAACTAATGAAATTTTATTTTATTTTTGTTTGATTCTGAAACTTGTACAGGTTACGTGTATATAATGCTTAAGTTCAATTGTTAAATATGGAACGGATCAAAGGATTTTATTCCATAAAATTCAGGATATGATCGCTGTCTCATCTCTTATTACTTGATATCTCATGGATGGCTAGGCAACACCTTGTACACCACCATATTTACGGTTGGACTAAAACCATTTAATAAGCTTTAATTTTTTTGATTAAATTCTTACAAACAAATAGTACCAAAGTAGCAATTAGGATACACTTTGTATCCATTAATATCAAGCAACTATGGCATTCCATGTGATGGAAAATTTGCTTATACGAGCATTGATTAAAGTTAGGGAGTACATGTTATATGGTGGTGATGGAATATTTGCTATCAACATCTTAGCTCTTTAGTTTAAAATTGCAATTTCATAAATTGTTTGTCAATGTCATAATATTGATATGCTCATGCATGCATAAAATATTTGACATAAAAATTACTTTCATTTTTAACCTCATTTCTTTGGGGATAAATGTTCATTAATCTTATGTTTTTTTTTTGACATTTTTAAATATTACTTAGTATATAATTTGTAAACTTATATATATGTTATCCTCAACATTAAAATGCAATTTACAAAGTATTTACACATTTTCAAATTCAAAACAATTTCTAGCATTAACTACTAGCACATAAGGTAAGAATTGGCGAGGACTCTTGTTCAACATACTTTCTAATGTTATCAATAATTATGAATCCCTTTTATTAGTCCCTCTTTGAAATTGATGCAATCAATTTATTTTCATTTGTTTGAATATTCTTAGGGAGATGGGAAGTCTTCCACTTTTTTAGGTTAACCTCGTCTTACCATTTTTGTTGTCTTCTTGCATTAGTTTTTTTAACTCTCAAATGACATGTAGAGGGAAGTCTAATTAGTAGTAGTCGTGGTGCACCTTAGATTTTCTAAATAATATAAACAATTATTATTTTTTAGATTTCCACAATATGACATTGTAAAAATATATTTTGGATACATGTATGTTTGTTTAGGAAGTCTAACGTTAGGGAGTCGGACAGAATATAAAATAATCGGATTTTTTTTTCCAAAGTATACTAAGAAATTATAAATTACATAAAAATATGATTTTTTAATGTAAATTTCGACATATTTTATACTAAATTAAATTTAAATTGTTTTGTTTTTGAATTTTTAAGTTTTTAATTGTTAAATATATATATGTCTAGTCAACTTTGCATTGTATGTTTATATGTTTGTATGTTAATGTATTTTCTTGAGGATTATGTGTTTATATTGTGTTCGAGAGATGGTGAAGGAGATATTTGAGTTGCATGTGTAAGTACAATGGCAAATCTTTTACATAGTTGTCTTTCTTGATATTTGATATGAACTTGCCATTTTCTGAATAGCCATTCTAGATTTTTTGTGCTCGACCTATAGACAAGTCTAAGAAGAAAATCATTATTATCGGTAAGATTCCTCCATCTCTCTCATGCTCAACTTCTACTCAATTTATTTATTTTCTTTTCCTAAATAATTCAAATGTTATTTAACGTTTCTACAAAAAACAAACTCGAAGGCGTACATCTACGAGATGGTCGACACTAATGTGGCACTAAGAAGTACAACAATTCCAACTATATTTAATTAGAGAGTGAAACTTCTTAGACTCTTATTCCATGTGTTTGTTGGACTTTCGATGTGTTTTCCTCATCTTGAATGATTGTTTGGCCTACTACACGAAAGAGACCTTATCACATGAGTCCAACTTGATAACATCTACAAAGAAAGCAAACACTGTTTTGCAAGGTTATCTATCCTCCTCGACCCGCAACGTGGCAACAATATCCCTTTCCATACGACTTTACGGATTTCGATCTAATCACCGCATGACGTGGCGGGTCTATCCACAGTCAAAGATAACGAAAAACTCAATCAACATGGGCCCACCCCGCCGTGTCCGATGGTCGGCGGAAAAGTCTACGTGACAAAAAACGCCGACGTGGACTCCGTAAAAAAGATATTTTTTTACCGGCGGTCCCTCTGTTTCACTATAAAAACCCATATTTGCCATTTCAGAGGTTGATCCAGCTGGTTGATGACTTCATTAATAGGAAAACGCCTTTAAGAATTGCTGGGTTTTTTCTTCAAACCGCTGGTTTTTGAGGTTGGTAGTTGTTGCAATTATTATGCGTTTTTTGTTTTTTTTAAATGAGCGAGGAAAACCATGGCTGTTTTGGCTAATGGTTTTGATGCACAGCTGGGGGTTCGGTAGAGGAATTTAATGGATGATTATTATTTTTCTTTTTATTTAATGTGCCAGAAAAATTATCGCGGCTTTAGGTAGTGGTATCGGCCGTTTCTGGTGTTCGGCCGTGGGATTTAGCCCGGATTCGAACGTAACAGGCCCTGGGGAGGTCTGGGGTTCGAATCTCGATCGCTGCAGAGGCTCTGCGGTGTGGAAAGGGCTACTGGTTTTTTGGGCTTTTGGGTATGACACGATTATTTGAATGAATGGAGTAGAAATTTTTTTGGGGTAATTTGGTACCGAGATCTTGTTCTAATTTTGGTTTTGGGTAGGTACATTGTTGATCAAGCAACTGAACGGAAGCGTTTTCGTTTATTTGGTTGAAGAAAGTTTGGACTGAGATATGGAAGTTGCTTGCTGCTACCCTGAAACCACAAGGGTGGATATGCGTGATCAGGGGCTCATGCTGCATGGGTAAGTATTTAAATTCATATCAGTTTTCACACCCAAAAACATTTCAGACCAATTCGCTACGGAAATCTGAAGTATGGTATTGTTTCTTGCATCTGCTATCTTACAATTTTTTTCCTCTCTTCGTGATCTTTCTGTTTGAATTTAGGTTTTATTGTCTATATTTTTGAACACCCTTTTTGTCTTTTATGATGTACATTAGAATCTACATTTCATGAAGGCATTCTTTGTCAGCATCCTTCCATTTGTACAGATTACATTCGTATAAATCAGCACAACTTTCTGATTTCATGCTTTCCACCTTTCAAAGCATGTATGGACGTCATTGCGTGATATCACTTACCAGTAAAGGTCGTAAAGCAGCGCCTATGTATTTTTGTTTTGTTACTGAGGGGTATCTATCCTTACAAATTTGCCCCTATTTCCATCTGGCTTTGTTCATTGGGTAGGCCTTACCTAGAATTGGATGTGGTAGTCTACTGGATTTAATAACCTGTAAAACTTCGAAATTTTTAACATATTATAACATCTCTGTGGGGATTTGAACTCGGGTTTCCATTATAAAAGGCCTGATCATTTGTCACTCGAGCTCATTCCATTCAGGGACTTTGTAATACTACATTGTATAACTACTGTAGGCAATAAAATCCATGAATGCACACTTAATTCCCGTCTGCTTCTCTTTCCCTTCAACTCTTTGCATAAATATGAGTGTACCAATTTCTCTTGGCCATTACTTGTTCACGTAAGAAATTTCACAGGATGAGTTTACCGACAAACTGGTTTTCTGTTTGCATTTATAGGCACATGTCCGTGAATTTCAAACTTGGTGTTCTATAGCTAGAGGTGTCTTACTGGTTCTTGCTTCATTATTGTTTAGTGTTACTTGCTTGATTATTATTTCTTTGCTACAGGATAGTTCTTAAAATTGGTTTTATTCTTGCTGCTGCCATTTTATTGAATATGTAGCCTGTCATAAGGGTTTTAATTGAATTGAATTGAAAGATTTTAATTAAGTCCATGAGACCAACAGGTCTATGGGACCAAAAGTTGTATTGATTTGTTTCGTCCAATAGTTGTCAACATAAGCAATTTCAGAGGATGGGCTTCCTACAAACTAGCTCTTTTTTTGGCTTGTATGCTATAAATGCTGGATTCAGGCATTTATAGGCATATTTCCATGAATTTCAAACTACTTGTCCTATTGCTAGAGTTGCCTCAATGACTCTTGCTTCATTGTTGTTTCGTTGCAGATAGATAAAGATTAGAGATACCCAACATGGTGCATATTTTATTCAGTCCTTGTTATAATGATTGGTGTCTTTTTATATCCAGATTTCTATGGGATGATAGTGATTCAAAATTGGTTTTATTGTTGTTGCCGCCATGTTATGGGATAGTTAGCTGTCACAAGGCTTTGTTTGCTTATTCATTTCACATTTCAGGTAGTAAATCAGTGGCTTCATACTGCCCCATTTTATATAGCATACATGGTTTTCAAAATGTCTATTGGCAATTGTTTGTGTCATTTGTCAAATTGACTGTTTTCTATTTCTAAAGTTGCTTGGAAATGGAAATGGAAACAAAAACTAGGTCTGAAATATGGAAACACTGATTTTCCAAAATAAATGCATAATACTCATTTTTACACCATTATGTAGCATATTATTTATTTATGCTACCTTTTTTTTTAGGTGCACTTAATTGCAGGGAAAAACATTATGAATTAAATTACTATAAAAATCAGGCGCGCTGATAGACCATGGGTGACTAATAGTCGTGCATACCATGTGTCATTATGTGATTGGCCCTTGCACACTAGTATTAGGTACAAGTCACACATTTATTGGTCCTATTTTATTTTATTTTATTACTATGACTTTCAATCACAATTATAAGTACTATGACATTTATTAGGCGTATTTCCATCTATTGGCACCCCTCTCCCAGCCTATAATACTCATGGATGCCACTAAGAGGCCCAAAGGAAAAATAACCTTTTCTTTTTGTGTTTGACTATTGTTAGGCAGTACATTCAGGGGGAGGTATGCCTAGCAATTAGGGTTTTTATTAATTTAAGAATCCATTTTTGAAAATTTGTTTTTATAGGACTGCCATTGGAAATGCCTGGGCACATGCCAGAAAAACATCACTGCCGGAAACATCCCCCATGTAGCTGCTTCCTGCATTTTTGTTTATATCTAAAGTTATTAGTGTGCATTTGTTTTGGGATGAGGTTGGCTACTATTTTTCAGAGTAAAATATTTTAAATGTATACTTGTTGCATCTTGTTGTATATCTTATACGAATTGTGAGTGCTGTGCTGGAACAATTTCCATTTTTCTGACATTGTTCAACTGATAATGATAATTGATGACAGGTGTTCACATTACCACCGGAGATGTCAAATAAGGGCTCCGTGCTGTGATGAAATTTTTGACTGTAGGCATTGCCATAATGAAGCCAAAGTATGTCTCCGTTTCTTTGGTCTATTTAGCCCTTATCTTTGATTTTCTTTTTTCCTCTTCATTCTCAATTATTAAATATATTTGTTTCAACTTCCAAGCTTTAATAGGGCTTTTATCTGAGTATGTGTATCTGAGTGTGTCTATATGTGCCGGCCTTGTGGTGTGCCTAAACAGAATTCTATGGAGGTTGATGTTCTTGACAGTCATGATATTCCTCGTCATGAGGTGCAAAAGGTATACTATTTATTTCTCCCTTTTGTCAGATAATATTTCTTGTATTTAGGAAGGATTTTGCAGATTGTAGCAGTATGGTATTTGGCATAGGTAGGCTTGAAATAATTTTATATTGTAAGTTTTACATTATTGGTATGCTGAAGTTTTAATTTGTATTTGTTCTTCCACTTTGGCAGGTCATCTGTTCACTCTGTAGTACTGAACAAGATGTAAGAATTGGAGAATGATTTACTATTCATCTGTATTAATTTTTGTAGCTAAATTCTGTTGCTCCATGTATTATGGGTATTTATATATGATTCTACAATTTCCATGGGTGTAGGTTCACCAAAACTGCATAAATTGTGACGTCTGTATGGGAAAATACTTCTGTGAGAAATGCAAATTCTTTGATGACGATGTATGTTCTAAAATCCCTGTTTAATTTTTGTACTTCTTATTCCTTGGAATAAAGTGTAGATGAGGAAAAGCATTGAAAAATTGGCACATGTTGTTCCAGAGAGGGTTTCATACAGTATTGTATATAACAGATATCGGATCAGGGTATTGTCGAAATTGAAAGTAAAAAGAAAACATAAATGTTTTTAGTACTAATGGCATTTATCAATATTCTTTTACAGGATTCTAAACAGAAGTACCACTGTGATGGTTGTGGTATCTGCAGGTATGTTATTCTCTTAGTAGACTTCAAATTATTCTGAAAATGAATATAGATGATTTCTTGCCTGCTAATTTTTGTTAATTGTGTTATTTCTCAGAATTGGATCAAAGGATGAGTTCTTCCACTGTTATAAATGTGGTAAGTTTCCTTTGGCCCTTTGGACTGCATTAGATTTATCAAAATTTCTCTCATTGATACAAATTATTTGAATCTAATCAAACACTAGAAAGTAGCCTGGATTCTCTATAGATTGCGAGGATAATATATTGTCTTTATGCACTTTTCTCTAGGTTGTTGCTACTCTATCTCTTTAAAGGATTGTCACCCTTGTGTGGAAAAAGCAATGCACCACAACTGCCCTGTGTGCTTCGAGGTAGGTGACATGATTTATATCTGATTACAAATTTGATGTATGGAGTGTAGTTTGCAGAGATTGCAGTTTTTGCTTTTGGATAAATGTTTATTGGTCTTTTTCTATGCAGTTTTTGTTCGAGTCTACAAAGGATATCAGCGTGTTGCCTTGTGGCCATACAATTCACAGGGATTGCTTAATAGAGATGCAGCAACATCGGCGGTAAGCTCCATATGGCACTTGAAACTTGAAAGACTTAGAGTTGGGAATTTGATATACTTTAGTTAAGTTAGCTATGTAATATATGACGTCTTTTATGAGTTACACTTGTTTTAAGTAGCCTACACGACACCACATAGGCTTCATGATTGTGAAGACACTGCATCTTATTGATCAAATAGGGGTCAAATTGCATAGGTAGTTGGATTGGCTTGTATTCTATTTCATATACATTTCCGTTCAATATATATTTGTAATTGCAGATATGCATGCCCAATGTGCTCCAAATCTATCTGTGACATGTCTAATGTGTGGCAAAAACTCGACCAAGAGGTAGCTATATGATTATTACAAACTATGCGTATTATGATTTATGAAACTTCTTGAAGTTTAGTTAAAACAATTTTTATAGAAATATGAATTTGTATTGTTTTCATCAAATTTGATTTAGCAAAATTCAGAAAATGGGTACTTGGATTATGACAATTGTTTTGGCAAGTTTTCTGTCTTTATTTTTTATTGGTGTTTTCATCATGTAGGTTGCGGCAACACCAATGCCAGAAATTTACCAGAACAGAATGGTAAGATGCTTGATGTTTATGTGATGTGATCTGGAAGTATATTTTGAAGTGTTCTTGCAAAGCAATGCACTTAAAAATAAGTACGTTACTGAAGTTGTTTATTCACTTTATTGTTTACCTTGAAACAGATATGGATCCTATGCAATGACTGTGGGGTAAACTCGGAAGTCAATTTCCATATTGTTGCACAGAAGTGTCAAAACTGCAATTCCTACAACACTCGCCAGACAAGAGGGGGTCCTGAAAATTCATGTACATCCAGAGTTTGATATGCTTAATGTTTGGCAATCAATGTATCCCCTCTCGTCATGAGAAAGGTTTTTGTATTTGCTGCCACAAATAAGTTTGTCTATTGCAAATTGTCATACACTGGCAGTGCTTCACAAAATTCATTGCAGCTGCTGTGCCTTTTGGTAGCACTACTTGGCAGCCGCAAGCATTTAGCAGATCTGGTATGCAGATGTTCTATGCAGGAGTGACAAAAGGCTACAAGCTTAAATTTGTCCTGCATTATCCCAATTGCAGGATCCAATTGATGGAGAACTGCAGGTTTCTGCATGAATGCAGGGAATTATTTTTTGCGACAAATATCATCTTGGAATAGTACTTGTTGCATGTCATGGAACTGGCTAAGCATTCCACCGCTCTGGTGAATTTGCTCTTTCGCATGCTGCAATTTTGAAAAAAGTCAAATTGTTTAGTATGTTTGCCTTCTGTTGAGAATGGATTTCACCATTGAAAATTGAAATCGAAAATGGAGTGAAATGCAGGAGTAAAACACAGAATTGTAAATAAGAGTTTGATTGTTACATTATCAATGAGTATGAAAATAACTGTTTGAAAATATGCTGAAATGCTGGAATATGAAATATGGAATTGTAAACATAAAAATTTGATTGTTATAAACATCAAAATGATCATATAAAGTAACTGTTTGAAAAGACCTTTAGTATGTTTTGTCAGTTGTGGAGAATAGATATGGCCATTGAAGATGGTAATAAAAAATTGAGGGAAATGCTGGTTGTACAGATTTGTAAATATGAAAATGATTCTGCATAAGAAGGAAAAAGTAGAATTGCATTTGGTGGTGTTCTGGGTATGCATGTTGAACATATCAAAGAAAAATAAAGAAGCTGAATGTTGTGTGTTAACTTTGTGGGAAAGACAAAGTCCAATAAACCTATACAAATTAGCAGTATCATGTACTGCAGCATTCAAATAAATGGTGGATTACATCTTTTACTAGAGGGTATGCGAACTAATTATGCGTGCCGACTAGGAAAAATTCAAAGAACGAAAGGGGAAACAAGATGTAATTTGAATTTATTTCTCGTGAACATATAATTGAGAATGCGGATGTGTCCAGATCCCCATTTAAAACTTCCATGTTGAAGTTCGATTCCAATGGAAAGTAATCCCCAATCTGAATAATTATGCTGATAGATATTTTACTATGACAGTGGGGGTTTGGGGGAGTGTAAAATATTATTTTGTTTATAAATATTGATTTTAAATTTGATGTCTATCATATTACATGACAATTTTAATAACTTTAAATTTGATGCTTGACTGTTATTTTTAAGTTGAGATAAATGGTATGATAAATAGACTGAAGCTACTTGTCACCAGTTGGTGAGAAATAAATAGAATAAGGAATGTAATTATTAATCAATGTAGTATGTGAAAAATCCAAAGATAAGAACCTTAAATTTATACTAACTAGCAATCTCATGTGTTTCATGAGAAGTGAACCCTGAATGGTATATGTTATTTGTTTTAGAGGCATAATTATTATTTTTATAGTTTGATGTTGTATGTATTTAATTCATGTTTAATAGTTATGTATCGGTTGTTTGGTTGGAAAAATATTTATTCTACAGTTAATAATGTGTATGATTGATAGTTGTAGTGTATGAATTTAGTTGAAACATTACATTGAAATGTTGTATGTGTGCATTTAATTATGTTACAGATTTGTATATTTAAAGTTTTATATCATATTTCAAAACATCAAATAAATATAGATCTTTGTGCACATAATGAGACATGTATTCATTTGTAATATTTATATTATGAATAGTAGCGATTAGTGGAAAATTTCAGTTTCAATAAACATGATTACATTTGATACCCCTTGAACAACAATGTCGCTTTAGATACAAGAAGTGTCGAGTATAGTAGAAGTGGAGGTGCTATCAAAGCAAATGGTAGTATTTACGATGGATTGAGTGATAATAGTTTTGCTTCCTCCTTTTTTCTTGCTCCAAGTGTTGGTGCGTGCGCCATATTTGAGTATCTCTCGAATGAAAAAAGGTGAAATGCACATATTTGCAAGCAAGGGAACTATAGAGAAAGTTGTGAATGTTAGACCTTGCCTTTCAGTGGTTCCAATGTCGACGGGTGCTTTGTGCAAAGTAAGTCCCTACGTTTTGTGGATAGT
The DNA here is from genome assembly GCA_018340775.1 of Taxus wallichiana var. yunnanensis. Classification (NCBI taxonomy): domain Eukaryota; kingdom Viridiplantae; phylum Streptophyta; class Pinopsida; order Cupressales; family Taxaceae; genus Taxus; species Taxus wallichiana. Next base: position 12,129,460 of record CM031242.1, on the reverse strand, counting down.
TAATCCCCAGGCCATTTTAATTGGCAATTGTCTTCAATTCCCTCTTGAAATAGGGGGTATGAGAATATGTAATGGGTTGGAGGGATCCCAACATGAGGCATTGTATCTATCAAATTTGAAAACAACAAATAAAGATAATGTTTGTGGTTGCATTGATGCGTCGTAGACAATGTCAGTGATTGTCCCTGTGGCACCATTCATAAGGCCTGTGTCAACCCATAAATTTGCAATAAGCATGATTTTTTGTTGTTTGCACGACAAAAGCGTGTTCCAATTGATTATCATCGTGGTTTTTGGTCCACTCTGCTGTTACTTTCAACAATGAATTGGGTGATCGGGAACGCTTAATGCCTTCAACATTTGTAGGTTGTGGGAGTCCCCTGATCATGTTTTGCAAACAAATGTGGTGTGTTCTTAAAAATGTTGAGCTCTTGTTGAGTTAGTTATGTGTATGTGTGAGACATTAAGAGTTCTCAATCCTCAATTAAAGGGGTTGAATCTCGCATGTGGAGCAGTAAATTTCGGAATGAAATTTGTGCATTGGTTGTTCATTGTTGTTGAAATATTGTTTGCAATATAATGGAAGAATGAAATACCTTCCAAAGGGTTGCTCGTAGGAATTACTTGCATAAAAAGGAATGTTCAAAACCGGCGGTAATTGCCGAGGTCGTCGAGGAGGATGATTGATCTATTCCCAAATTCAGATGTTCTTGAGTGTGGGATGTTGTCGTTTAGCTGATTGATGGACAGGTCCACCAGTTGCAATTTGGTTAGCTTATGGCCTACATCCTCTGGAATTGTCCCCACAAACTTCTTGTGATATAGGTTCAACTTTTTCAATTCTATACAGTTCATGAGAGAATATAGAATGGATCCTCCTAGGTTGTTATTATCCAGCGACAATTCTCGTAGTTGGGAAAGTGAACCTAATTCTTGTGGAATATAGCCATACAAGGAATTAGAAGATATATTTAACTCCTCCATGAAAGAACAATTTCCTAGTGCCTTGGGAATGCCCCCGTAAGAATATTGTTCTTCAACTTGAGCTCTCTCAATTTCCATAATTGACCAATCTCTTCTCGGGATACTACCATTGAGTTTGTTGGAATTTAGAAGCAGATGTTCTAATATGGTCAATGTTGTTAATATCTCAGATGGAATTGGTCCCTCAAGCGTATTATTAGACAACGACAAGTGATGCAATTTTGTGCAGTTATTCAGAGAATTGGGAATTTGTCCAGAAAGTAAGTTATTTTTTAGATTGAGCACTATTAAATGCCTGAGAGCACCTAGTAAATAGAAATAATAAGATAAGCTAATTATTCCCTATAAAATAGAAATAATTGAGATAAGCTAATTCACGTCCATATTTGTTGTATAACCAATTTCATCAACTGTATCAGGGCCACAAATCAACCATTTGTTTGTTTATGAGTTGATTATTGTAATTTTCATTTACTTATTTAATTTTAAATCAGGGATATTTGGGATGGAAACACAGCTTCGCTTATAGGCAATCATTCAGATCACAAGAGAGAGTATCATTGATCAGATATGTGGCTAACTGTCTCATGCAAAATTCGAAAGGCATTTACATATGAAACACCAAGTTGCCAACTAGTGCTTGGCGGAACATGCTCTCGCAATGTTGATAATCTAGCTCAGATTCATGTCTGACAATTACATGCTCTCGCAATGTTGATAATATAGCTCGAGATTCATGTCTCAATTAAATGAATAAGCTACGAGATACAAAGAGTATGACACCATATTAGTGCATACACAAAACAAATAACAATATCATCCGCAAATTCTTAAAGGAACGTGTAAAGGCGTCTACGGAGCATAACTTACCAATCTAGAAGAAGTGTCTCGAAACATCAAACTGACTTTTCGTGCTTCCTTTGTTGTTTTCTTTTATTTCTTGTGTCTCAGTATATTTTTCGCGACACTCTAAATACCCTTGAATCTCCTTTTGATCTCCTTTTTCTCGTGTGTGTATACTTTCTTTTCTACCTCCCCTAAGCCTTATACATCGTTTGCAATCTATTATTGATCTCCCTTTTTCTATTTTCAACTCAAACTTAATTAAAAACAAAAGCTAAAATTGTTAATTACCATAAACAAAATTATTAAAAATAGTAGACAAAAGCTAAAATTGGTAATTATTAGAAACAAAATTATTAAAAATAAAAGCTAAAATTGTTGTTAATTAAAAACAAAAGCTAAAATTGTTAATTATTAGAAACAAAATTATTAAAAAATAGTAGAGAAAAGCTAAAATAGGGAGGAAAAGCACAAAGACTACCGTCAAACTGTCAAATTTAACACAATCGTAGAAACGTTCGTAGGAGCCTTTCCCATAGGGGGAACGCCTTCGGCGTAATAAATAAAAATTAAATTGTAAAACATGAATGAAGACTAAAATATCTAATGAACAAATATTTTAATTCCCTTCAAAATAAATTTTAGTTGTTAATTAACAATAATAGTTTTAAACACAAATTTTGATAGATACAAATAGTTCATGATATGGACTGCTTATACAAATGCCCAAACAAGAATAAATCATCGCATACCAAATCTATTGATGATAAAGACTATCCATTTTTCGATTAACGATGTAGATTGCTACACAAAGTGAAATTATATTGAGCCTTCTTACTAGATGCAAAACGATGAAATGGTTTTTAACAAAATTATTTTTATACTAATTTGTAAAAAAAAGTGGTCATTGGTACAATGTCAAATTCTAGTTGGAATGGACTTAAATATTTCAAATTCATTTGTGTAACATATTTCAAAATAAAATAGGTAGTAAGTCAACTAAATTTGAGTTTTAAGGGATGGTTTACTTGCTTGCGATATGTGATGAGGGTTTGGTGTATGATTTAAAATGAGGTTGATTGGTGGCACTTTCCTTGTGTTAGAGTCTTGCTCCTCGAAATTCTAGGTCACTCCATATTTGTTAATCCCTTTGGATTATAAAAAAAAATCAACCAAATTTAGTCTTAATCTATACAAAAATGAAAAGTGATTTTTGATATTCTAACATATTTAATTTCAATCCATTACCAAATCTATTTGTATGTACTATATTCTAGAGAAAAACATGTGGTAAATTTGGTGAAAACTATACGTCTGAAATGGAAAGTGATCTTTGATGTTCTTTATATTAAAATGCTTAATAGATCATGATTTTTTTAATATGTAGATTTTTTTTCACACATTTAAATTATGTGGAGAATATATTTTTAAGGGATTTAAAATAAGTACTTTTGAATACAAAAGAATTTAAGGCAACCCATTACTTGAGAATAAAATCACCTTTTATGGGTTGTCTATGTGTCACCATTTCATTGGTTAATTTATTGATGTGACTTACTTTATTGACTAGTTTTTATTTAATTTTTAAGTTTAAAAGTGACATGTGCTAACTTTAATTCAAACTACTAATGCTACTTTATTTCACATATCCACTCATAGTCATTGGCTTCTTTCCCCTATTACCAATTGGCATTGAATATTTCAAGATACATTTCTTACATAAAGTTTGTCACCAAAAACACAAGTCAGGTGTCATTGATATGGATTTTAGTAAGGGAAAACCACTCATTGAACAAAAATCAAAACTCTAACAAATTACATAGCAATTGTATGTGACAATAACATTTGCAAAAGATACTCCAATTTTCATTAGTGAAAACGATTACATAATTTTTATAAGACAACTTCTATGTTAAAATCATGATACAAACCCTATTTGAAATCCTTAGCCCTCGGTCACATGGTGTGGTCATATGAAGGCTAAAGCCATGGATTCCTACTAGTGGGTGTTTAAATGTAGTCCCTTTTGCATTTTTTGTTTTGTGGTAAAGGGCCAACTACATTTTTGTTTTTGTTTTTTTGCAAAAGCAAACACATTTTTAAATTTTAAAAAAAAGAAAAACAATGTTTTTAAAAATGGACCATTAATGACAAGAAATTGTTTCCTTCATATCTTTTGATCGAGTAACTCAAAATTGAGTGCCATTTTTTGCAAAAGTGAATGTTTTTTGTCCTTTATCCATTGGTACCATTTAATTTGTAAAACACACTACTTTATAAAGTGCCAATATTTGGGGTGTTGTACTCACATGCAGACACATTTTCAACTGAGCTCGATGTCTTATTTTTTAGTGATACATCATTTTCATGGCTTTTGAGAAAGAGACGCTTTTCTCGGAAGTGTGGACTTCAGGAGGACATGGTCAAATTTGTAGAAGAAAATAGATCGCTTAAAAAGTAAAACTCTCTTCTTCATAACCTCATTTATGACAAAGATGAACTCATACACTCCCCTGCAACAAAAACTTGCTAAGCTACAACATCATCATCATATTGTGGACTCTCCTACCACTGTTCCTAGTTGACTTGCAGATATTGCTCACGTACTCCACCGACCTTGTTTTGTCATTTTGAGCATGCTTCTACTTCTGATGCTCTTAAGCTCGTTGTGCTTATTACTACATGCTCTTCTTCCACACCTGTGCTTATTACAGTAACACATTATGTGTATCCCACTTCAGTACCTTTTGCTCACATGCAAGACTCCTTTGAGAATCATACCATTGCATTTGGTTCTTGCATGCTCTGTTCGATGGGTTTTTATGGTGGAGGTAATGGAAGACATTCATAGGGTATTGCTTCACCTCTTCATCATGTTAAGCAACATTCTCACCATGTCATTGGTTTTCAAGTAGGTAATTCATTTGGATCACATGATGATAGAGCTTATTTTTGTTCGCTCAACTCTTCTCGAGGATCATGAGCTACACATGAGTTTTACCACACCTTCACTCAAGCATGAGAAACATGAGATCTACGCTTTAATAAACGGTACATCAGCTTTGAGAATGAGGAAGAGCGTGTGATTATACCCTTGCTGAATAAGAAGGCATAACCCTACGTTGAGCCCTTGAGTTAAAAAGAGCTTAATAGAATTTATGTTTAATCAATGCGTGATCCAGATAATTTGGAATCATCCAAAGAGGGTGTACTTCATTGGGAAGACACACAGTTTGTAAGTGACTCTCCAAGTGTTGCTTGTGATAACTGGGCTCATGGAACGTACAAAATGGTTGGGCCTGAAGTGAAAGGACAAGTCACCGAGATGCTTAAATCGTGAATGGTGAAGCAGTTGGGATTTAATAGGGTAGTAAGGTATACTAGTGAAGGAAATCCTGAAGCATTTATGAGCACCATGGAGAATCGGTGGAAGAATGAACGGGATAGAATAAATATGTTGGTCTATACTTTGTGCGCGATAACAACACGCTAGTGGGAAATGCATAGAGATGGCCTTTTAGAGCGGTGAGAAGTGAGAATTGCTTTGTCCACGAGGTTCAATCGGAGCAATGCACCTACATAAACATGTGAATTTCATGGGAAGTATTCTTCCTCTCATCACATCTAGGAGTGTGAGAGATCTTGGGCCCAAGGCAAGGAGGCATTACCATAATCACTTTGGGTACATAAGTTCTATTCCACCTTGCGTGGTGCACATGCATGGTATGTCCATGCCAAACTTAAAAGAAATGATGAATTGAAAGGAGATGACCTGTAGGTATGATCCAAATTTTTGATTATTTTTCTACTAAGTCTCCAGTCCATGAACCAATGCGAGATAGTGAAGCGCATCACTTTGGGAGATAATGCGAAGGCTGAAGAGATTATGTTAGAACTATTTGGAGAACCTGATCTTGAGGTGCACCTTGATCTGGAGGAAACAGATGAGGAAGAAATGGTACGTGCTTGGAAGGCAAAAGAAAAGGGTAAACCTGGTATACATGATAGATGATGGCGAGGTCGATAACCTCAATGTTGACCACATTGAATCAAGGTACGCATGAGGTGATGGACACTACAGATGAGAAAGTGCACGCGTATCATAGATGACAAAGAAAGTTAACATTGGTATAGAGGCAGAGCCTAAGGAGGCCATTATTGGTGATTCTTGGTCGGAGGAGGAGGTAGCTAAGATTATTGAATTATTGCACGAATTTCAAGACTTGTTTCCGTAGGGCTGTCATGAGTTAAAGGAGAACACCCTTCTTTAGGAGAAATGACAATCAAGTTAAAATAAGGACCGCTTCTCGGTTAGGAAGAGGCCTTATAGAATGAATCCTAATCGTGCGTCAAGGTAAAAGAATAAATTGATAAAATGCTTAAGTTTGGAATAATTGATCCTATTGAGGAGTCCGAATGGGTTGGTCCCATGGTCATCAACATTAAAAAGGATGGGCGGATAAGGATCTATGTGGAGTACAAAGAATTAAATGCTTCTTGTGTTATTGATCCTTTTCCTACCCTATTCATCGAGGAAATCCTTGAAGGAGTTGTTGGGCGCGAGATATATTATTTTGAGATGGATTTTCTAGCTATCACCAGGTGCGCATTGAGAAGGAAGATCAAGAGATGACTAATTTCACCACTGAGTGGGGTAGCTTTGCATATACAATTATGTCCTTTGGGTGAAGAATGCGCGGCAGTTGTTCTCACACATTGTTGTTGAGGCCTTTAAAGATTTTATTCACAAGTTCTTACAAGCATATTTTGATGATTGGACAGTCTATGGTTTAGTCAGGTATCACTTTGATAATTTAAGGCTCATGTTTGAGAGGTGTAGATAGTTGAGCATCTCCCTTAACATTAAGAAGTGCATTTTTGCAACACCTTTTGACACTTTACTTGGGAATATAATTTGTAAAGAATGACTATTGGTAGATCCAACCAAGATAGTTGTGATCTTAGGTTTGGAAGAACCTAACAATCAAAGTGAGGTGAGTGGATTCTTGGGTCACACAATATATTACAGGAAATTTATCAAGGGTTATGCAAAGATTACTGCGCCTTTAGAAGAAATGTTGAAAGAGAAAGAGGAATTCTATTGGGGTGACACGCAATAGAAGGCGTTTGAGACGCTGAAGGAAAGGCTAACTACTACACCTATTTTGTGCTTTCCTTCGTGAGACAAACATTTTCATGTTCATGTTGATGCTTCTAGCATAATAATTGGTGTAGTATAGCCACAACATGGAGAAGGAATTGTGGACCATCCTATTTGCTTTACAAGCACAAAGTTGATGCCCGTGGAGTAGAATTACACAACTAATGAGGGAGAATCTTTTTCTATGATCTATGCGCTACATAAGTTCAAACAATACTTGTTGGAAACTCCGTTCATTTTCTATATAGATCATATGACATTTAAGTATTTGGACAACAAGCCTATTTTTCAAGGGCGCATATGCAGATGGATCCTTATTTTTCAAGAATTTGATTTCACAGTTGTCGTAAAACTAGGAAAAAGTAATTCAGGGCCTAATCATCTATCAAGGATCAATTCTGGTGAGGACGTGCAGAGCATTGAGGACACTATGCCAGATACACAACTATTTAGATTGAACCATGTGCCCACAAAACTAGAGGACATTGCAGTGTGTTTACGCATTGGGCGTGCGCCTAAAGGGATGAAGACCTTAGAAAATAAGTAGCTTATAATACGTGCAATGCATTATCAACTGATTGGTGGAGATTTATACAAGCTAGGCCGTGATGAAGTTTTGTGTCGTTGTGTTTTAGCGCATGAGTGTGAGGGTATTATGGAAGAAGCTCATTGTGGAATTGCAGGAGGACACTATGCGGGTGATGCTACCGCACATAAGATTCGATGGCCGGGCCTTGGTGGGAGACTTTGTAGAAAGATACTAAGGAATATGCCAAGTTATGTGATCATTGTCAATGCCTTAGAAAGCCTGGACACAAAGATGAGATGTCATTAGGTCTATTGCAAGCTACGAGCCTTTTGAGAAGTGGATGATTGACTTTTTTGGTCCCATTTCACCACCGGTGCGTAAGAATGGCGTGCATTACATCATAACTTGTAAAAATTATCTAACTAGGTGGGATGAAGCAACACATACAAAGGATTGTACTGTGGCTACAACAATGATATTTTTTGTGGGAAAATATTATTAACGGATATGGTTGTCCTCTGAGCTTGACAAGTGATAGGTGAACTCATTTCCTCAATGAGACAATTAGAATCTATTGGAAAAGTTTATGGTGGAACACCATTAGACTACTCCTTACCACCCACATGCCAATGGTACTGCAGAAGCTTTTAACAAAATTCTAGGACAAACATTAACAAAAATATGTGATGTTGGAAGAAAATATTGGGATGATATAGTTTCAGCTGTACTCTGGGAATATAGGACCACTTACAAGAGGTTGAACAAGGCCACACCTTTTCAGTTGGTGTTTGGCGCAGAAAATGTATTGCTTATTGAATTCATGTTACCTTCCCTTCGTATTGTACACACAGGTGGACCAGCTGATGAACAAGTTGTTGAGGAGTGCATTGACAAACTGATGCAATTAGATGAGAGGCATGCCATTGCACGCTTGAGCTAGAAGACAGAGAAGGCACAACAAAAGGCCTGACATGATAGGCACATAAGGAACAAAACATTTGAAGTGGGAAAGATGGTTCTTTTGTATGATTTCAAGTTTGCGTGCCACCCAGGGAAATTGAAATTACATTGGTTGTGACCGTTTATACAAACCAAGATACTTGAATCAGCGCTTATCGATTGCACGTATTTGGATGACATCATGTTTCCGGTTACTTTAATGGGAGTAGGTTGAAGCCCTACTATAAATAAGTTTTCTTGGTGTTTGTAATAAGGTAGTATTACCACTTAGATTAGAATTCCCTCTTATGTGTTTCCTTTCATTGTTGTTATGCTTTGTCAAATTAGTTCTGTGTTTTTTTGTAATAAGTGTGCTTACGCGAGGAAAGATGAATACTATATTTTGAGTTCATGTGCAGAGGAACGCGCATAATTTAGTGTGGGGCGGAGCGGGAAAAAGGGATTACATGTGCTTTGGATGAAGGAACTCTTAAGGAATTTTCTTAGATTGAAGACCACGTGTAGAAGGATGATCGAGACAATGTAACATGAGGTAGGTAACATCATGGAAAGCTACTTAGTATCGACGCGAGAGGATTATGTACTTGACACATGGAGGTGTGCAAAATGAGGTATTTGGTTGAGAAGTAGTAGGCGCACTAAAAGGTTACGAATGAGGCGTGAAAGAAAGCAACAAATAACACGAAAACAAGAAAAAATTCATTAAAGCTAGAGTAAGATGGTAGGTGAGGAGAAATTAATGTGGAAAATTTTGTAAAATCTATAAAAGGGGTACATGCGAGTTCATTCTTACCTTGCACGTTTAAGTTTTTAGTTGAGAAGAGTGAGTTGAAGAGTGACAAATGCAAAGTGTGATTATAGCCAAATAAAGCATCGAACCAATTAAGAATTGTTCACGGCCGTAGTACAACTCCATTGAGAGAAGTGTTTGAGTGACTGGAAGGCAGAGGATAGGATTTAAATCATGGATAAATCACGCGAGCTCGAGGTTCGAGATTATAGAAGCGAGAAAAGGGAAATGGTAAGGAGGTGAAAAGTTGAAATGACACCTATAAGAGCACTTGCAACAACTAGAAGAGGAAAGAGAAGAATGAATCGGAGGTAGAGTTTGAAGACGCACTGAGAGGAAGATTCTCAAAGATGTAGTATCATGAGGGAGTTATTATGGGACGTGACGAAGAATCCCATGTTAAAAGAGTAAGGTGAGTGACTACAATCACCACACCAGTGTGAAATAAGGACTAGATAGAAAAGGAATTAGTGAAAAACATAGATTTACGCACTAAAGACGATAAGCCCATTTATGATGATGAAGGGAAGAAGACTTTGGAGAAAGATGGGGTCTTGCAGATCTATGAGTTGCCATACTTTGGAAAATCCAGAAGGGCTATATCAATGGTTGATGTCAAGGGTCCATGAGGAATTTTTATACTTCCTGGCGTAGAAGAGTATGACTCACCATGCCATTCATTGGAAAGCTCATAGGATTAAGGAGCTCAGGAACTAAAATTGCTAGTGATCTTGATGATGAAGTAGGTGTGGAAAACCATTGTTGTGGATATGGATTATAAGAATGAGGGTGCGTGATGCATGTATCCAAGGTAACCAATCTCGTGGTTAATATTACTGCACATATTTTGACAAAGTTCAATGGCTAGGAGCGTTGGGGCTAGGTGAATAAGAAATGGCTCCATATTGCAAAGAAGATGTCGGAAGGCACTGTATACAACCTTTCTACATTTATAGTAGAAAGTATAATTGATGAAGTGCACAAAGGGGATAAGATCACCCGGGGTGTTATCCTTCTATCTATTATGTTTGAAGATATTGGGGTATTGGATGGCCCGAAGGATAAAATTTTGCAGGTTCCTAAAGAAAAGAAGTCACTTGCTGAGAGATTTACAAAATATAAATGTGATGGAACCACGAGCACCTATAAAAATAGGCTAGAGATGTGGTATGAGAGGATGTGTGAGGATTTTGAATATGAGTGGCACATACAAAAACATTTACCTGCAATGGTTGATGGAGAGGTAGAATTTGTAGTGTTCCAACACTACTGCGATTGAAAGATTTTAGATGAAGGATGGTAAATGGAGCCCGTGGCATAAGATCCCTTACAATTTTACAACATGCTACTTCTAGGCCTCTGTCAACAGATTTTGTAGATGCATGAAGGCTGATATTTGATGCGAGATAAAGTTGATTGCGAGCACCACACATTCGAAAGACTTAATGTATATCCAAGTAAGTCTGCATATATTGAAACAATGATATTGATGATATCATTATTAATTCTATGACTTTGGACGATTGGAAAAGTGGGTGCAGCTAAGATGTACCTCAACCTTAAGCCTGAATTGGTGAATGGGAAATATATTGAGAATGAGATCAAAATCCTTGAGGCACAAAAAGGAAGACACAAAGTTGGCACCATGCAAGAAGAAGAATACTCTCCCCAAGCAAGAAGAAGAAGTGAGAATAGAAACAAATGCTAAAGAGATAGAAAAAGAGGAAGGCGCCGCAAATGATTAGGGTGGAAGAAGAAAATTGAAAAGAACCAAGCCTTAGGATAGTGGTGCAGAACCACATAGGAGGTCTCCCAGGTTATCTCCTGTGAAACCAAGCCTGTAGAAGAAAAAGAGAAGACGTAAGTATGTGCCAAGGGGAGATAGTGAGGATGAGGTATCTAAGGAAGTCGTGCAGAACACAAGAGTCCACACCAATTATTGATGTGGAAGAGAGGAGGAGCTTAGAGAAGAAGAAACCTACTATGTTACGAGGGTGCATAGTGAGTGCGAAGAGGAGAAAGGCCTCACATGAGAAGAGGAGGAAAAAGAGAAGAGTATAGGTGAACCATCAGGCGAGCATGGGGGTGCAACAAGTGAGGGCCCAATTTTAGGAGTAGAACACACATCCGCAAGGGCAGGCAGTTTGATATGAATAAGGGAGAAGAAATTTTGAATATACCTGACTTGGGATATGTTAATGATCCCTCAAAGATCATCCACGTGAGGTTTTAGAGAAGCCTTTGTAAATGAAGAGTTATATGGATGGGAGTTGATAGATCCTAAGGGTGTAAATATGTGCACTAGGAATAACTATCTATGAGTATGCAAATTCACATAGATGAACTGGATTTCGACGTGAAAGAGGAAGTTTGCATCAGGTGAAAGATGAAGAAAGCACCCAAACAACGCATATGACAATAAATCCAACCAATCTTACAAATGAACATGCAAGTAATGCCTTGATGAAGATGGTGATAGAGGTGGCATGAAGGAACTTGGATAAATCGGCTACATGCTCAAGACGTAGCTTGAGGATAATTAGAACAAGACAAATAAAATTGAGCAACTAACTGAGGCGCACATAAGGGTTGAGAAGTGAAAGAAGGATATTCTATACTTTGTTGTGGAGATTGGAGGTGAAATTTTAGAGGCGCATCCAAAAGTTTGATAACGAGACGAATAATATTTATCCATACATCATTGCATTTTCTACAAGATTATGTCCATCTTCTGCTCAAGGAGAAGTCGACCATATGAGAAAATACTGAGGAACAAGTGAAGGTCGAGAAAGAAAGGAAAAAGAAATAAGAAGATGATAAGAAGGCAAATTGGATAGTAGAGTATGATACCATACTCTAAAAACTGAAAGATTAGTTGAATAAGGAAAATTGGGCGTTAAACAACTGTGAGGATCCAGAGAAGATCCTTAAGGATATACAAGTGCAAGTGGAGAATGAAGTTGCAACAACTAAGAAGGATGATTATTTGGGAAGAGAGGAAAAGTTGGCCACTATTGCAAAGAAGCACGATGTGCTAAAAGTCCAAGGGACCACATGAGATGCAAAATAAAGGATATAGGGGCATTGGTCAGTGTGTAGATTGGACTTCATAGATGGCATGATATCGGGATTGGCTGGAGTAATAAGGGAATTGAAGCACAAGGGTTAGGACATGACTCTAGGTAAGAAATGGAGAAAGTACTAGGAGATGTCCTTGATAAAGCAAAGAAGGGGCTAGGAGAGTGGAACAAGTTGAAGGGACATAAATAAGGAGTATCCTGAACTCCTACTCCCAGCTGAGGATTGAGGCACAATGGTTATTTTTTTTATTTGATTCATTCTTTCATTTTGGATAAACTTATTCTTTATTATTATATTCTTTGGAGAGATAAGTTGTGCAACCTCATCACGAGGATGACAATGTAATTAGTGTGGGGTAATTTGGGTTGGCCAAATTACCTAAGTATCAAGAGGGTGCATGGAATAGTAAGGTGCAAAAAGTGGGCACGTAGGTGTGCACAAGTGGTAGTGTAGAAAAGTGACGCATGGGGGATGCACTGGGAAGAGAAGGTTGAGGACTTAGCCGATCTTCGCATGTCACAGGATAAAAATAGGAAAAGTGGTTGGAGTGCGGCCTAAGTAAAGATAAAAACAAGAAGACTTCATAGCTAAACAAGAGCTATTTTGGGACTAAAGATGATATCAAAGGTCATGCATGGATTGATCTAATAATAGGATTAAAATAGAGTTTATTTATAGATTAATCTATTATTAGCGATCTTGTAAAAACATGCACTACTTGCTAGTGCATGGCTATTTTGAGCATGTAGTCTATTTTGAGAACCATGGGTGGTGAAGGGAAAGTCCCCCCATGTATGTGTGTGTGTGTGTGTGTGTGTGTGTGTGTGTGTGTTGTTTACATTGTTTTGATACCATGTACGAAGCATGTGATGTAATAGAGTTATGACCCTAAGTTTCTAGAGCACATGGCTCTATGATAGTGACTGTAATGTATTTAGCTTCGTTATTTGATGATTTAATGCAATGGATAATTATGGTTGGATTCTAGTAATTCATGTCTTTATGGCTACTTGTATGGTGAATCTGATCTTAATTTTATCTTTCTATTATTCTTTTATATGTGTTTCAATGGTGAATGTTATGATTTTCACTTGAGTATATGATGTGATAATGGTAATTATGAACATGCATGCTAACATCTTGACAAGATTTCACAAAGGAGGGACCTGGTAGCGTCGCATGCTTCATGTGAGCGTTCAAATATGTCTAAATGATGTGCCACCATGCCTAGGAAATTGAGTGGAAATAAAAGACTACATTTTGGTTTCATTGCCGGGACCTCTTTTTAAACCATATGTTAGGATGTTGCATGAAGATGGCATATTGATTGACTCTAGAGAGCATTAAAGGTTAGATAGACGACATATAAGACAAATTTTGCATAGAAATACAACACTAGCTCCGATTTCAATGCACAAAGATGGGTGGAAGAAAATCTATATGACACACTTTATGAGACGTTATCTTTAGTTTCTTTCAGTAGAATTATATGTGTGTATATCAACATATATGTGATAGGAAAGTCTTGGAGTTATATGCCAAAGCTTTGACGCATAAATATTACTAGACTCTTGTTGATGTTTATGTGGAGTGGAAAGATATGTAGATATTTGGTGGGTTGGAGTATTACATAGTTATATTTTGGAGTATGCTATTTCCACGTATCTTTGTCTCGAAGAAGCTGAGTTCCAGTTCTTGTGAACCCAGAGGATCTTACTTGCACACTATACCTTTATCAATCAAGATCTTGATGATAGATCTGGACTTAGAGTGCCTCCTATGGCTAGCTAAATCCCATCGCGCGTAGGGTTAGGAGCATGTGTGGTGAAGGTGGAGGACTGGCAATAGAAATGGAAAGAGAAGAAGGATTAGATATAATGAATCATGAGAGAAGGAAATTGTGAAACAAAGGGATATTGAGGAGTCCATGGAGTTTAGGAGAGATATGGATCACAAAGGATTTGGAGCTCTCGTGGAAGATGAGGAGCCACAACATCTGATCCTCCCGACATTGGGAAAGTAGTAGAGAGAGTCCCCTCAGATTCGGATGAGAACATGTTAGAGGAGAGAATGAGGATTTAGGACCCTGCAGGCGCATATCGATCCCACCTAGCCACCCAGCCCTTATATATGGTGTTTCAGATCCAAAAGTAGTCATTGAGAAGCATACTAGAGTGAGTAAGAAAGAAAAGACAAGTAGATATGATTTGTGTTGAATTCAAGAGATAAAGTTAATAGTGTGACCCATGTCAGACACATCGTCATCATCGTTGTTTGGAGCTCCGATTAGAGAATATTTGTGGGCACAGAAAAGTGTGGGTGTAGAAATAGGAATACATCTAGAAGTACTACAACTTCACAAATTGTGGGAGTTCATAAGTTTAATACTATAGTTGGGACGTAAGGAAGTACATCCACTACTATGATTCCTACTATAGGAGGGTCGGGTGGATTAGGAGGATTGGGATCAAGCGGACTTGGTGGTTCTGGAAGTGGAGGAAATATTGGTGGAGGTTCTGGTTCTGAATGGTGGGACAAGGCCTATATCCCCAACCCCCATACCAACCTCAACAAGTGCATTTTGAGATGTCTCTCCACTTACCAAATATAGAGGAATTGAAGATGCAACAGAGCATGTGCACAAGTGTGAGTTCTATGGTGTGCTAAAGGAATTACAACCTTAGATAATAAGGTTCAATTCAATTTCTACTACTCTTCAAGGGTGCGCACATACCTAGTATATAAAGTATGATCCACATCGAATGCTATAGGATTATGATGTTTGCTCTATGCATTTCTAGGTGAGTTCCATATTCCAGATTTTGAGTAGAAAAGTATAGCACGCTCAAGGACATTAAGAAAGAAAGTGTGAGGGAGTATAACACATGTTTCAAGACATTGTTATCCAAATTATCTTATGACATTCATCCAATTCAACATGCACAATGATTTTTGGGGGATTGTTGAATCATTTCCAAAAGCACTCTCTCACAAGACTTTATGTGGATCTGTGAGGCTTTGAAGTAGCTCTATGCATCGAGGCTGGGAAGTGTTGATACACGGAGTAAGCCCATTTTTAGAAGAGGCACAAATTGCAACTATGGAAAAATAGATGGAGAAGCTTTACTAATTCAAATCATGAGACATGTAGTGAAATATGGTGCACATATTGTGAAGTGGAAGGACATACTAAAGATAATTTCACCATGCATAGTCGGTACACCGCACTATTATTGGATTACGAGGTTTGCCACCTGAATCATGATGTTTGATATTTCCCTCTATTGTTGCACGTGCACTTACAAAGAAGGTTTCCATGTATTGTAATATTTGCAAATCCCACACTCATGACACTACTGATTGTAAGTTGATTGATCACATTCATGAAGCCATTGAGATAGGAGTATGCTAGATGAGTGTGGCTAGTGGATCTAAGGAACATGAAGGTCATAACCATGAAGGGCATGATAATGGAAATAATAGGAATGGTGGCTTCAGAGGAGGATATAGAGGTCGAGGTTGCGGTGGTGGTAGAGGATATTTCCTGAGGAACTTGTTATACTTTTGGATCTCTTGATCATTATCAACATGAGTGCCCTTAGAACATTACTTTCTCATGGTGTGGGAAGCCACATAAGTTAGAAGAATGCCCATATTTTTATGAGCACATGAGTAAGAATAAGAAGTAGGAAAGGGTACATGAATGATCAAGTTCAACACATTGTTTGTTGATCGTGGATGCCAAGAAGACCCTAATCTAAATTACAGACTATAAAGGTTACCACACGTGTTGAGGTTGTGCACGCATGTGAGCCTCCAAAGACTAAGCCACTCATTTCAAGGGAAGAGGTGATACATGCTAAGTATCAGATGTTTGCAAGAAGGAAGTTTATTAGGATACCATGGAAGTTATTAGGAACTGCAGGGAGAAATACAATGTTTAAAGGAACAGTGCATAACATGGATCATGAAAGGAAATTTGAATTCCCATGAAGGATGTTGATGATTTGAAAGAGTGTGTAGATGTTGCGTCGGAGAAAACATCATTCCTCTATTAGGGGAATGGATTTCAAGAAAAGGTATTGCATGCATGGATCTTGAGAGTGAAAAGACATATACTTCATGTAAATCTACCACCTTAGAATCATGAATTTGATAAGGAGATCACACTTGATGTAGTAATTGATGGGTGGTTATTGCCCAACATTTTGATTGACACTAGCATGCATAAGTGAATGTATTAACTAGATGCTTGGAACCAGATGGGTAGACCAACCTTGCAGCCATCGACGAATGTGTTGTATATGGAAAATAAGACTAGGGCCATGCCGATTGGGTTACTGAAGGATGCAACTATTACAATTTAGGGAGTCAAGTTTATTGGGATTTTGAGGTATTAGAACTTGCTGAAGTAGAAAACTTCCCAACATTACTTGGATGGCCTTGGTGTTATGCAAATAAAGTAGTTTGTGCTTTAATAAAAGGTACATCATCTTTGAGAATGAGGAAGAGCACGTGATTATACCCTTGTTGAATAAGAAGGAAGAGCCCTATGTTGAGCCCTTGAGTGAAGAAGAGATTAATATAATTTATGTTCAATCAGTGCATGATCTAGAGAATTTAGAACCATCTAAAGAGGGCATACTTCATTGGGAAGATGCGTAGTTTGTAAGTGACACTACAAGTGTTGCTTGTGATAACTGGGCTCATGGAATGTATGAAATGGTTGGGTGTGAAGTGAAAGGATGAGTCACTAGGATGATTAGACCGCACATGGTGAGGTGGTTGGGATTTAATAGGGTACCAAGGTATATTGGTGAAGGAAATCTGATACATTTTTGTGCCATGGAGACTTAGTGGAAGAATGAAGGGGATAGAAGAAATATGTTGGTCTATACTTTTTGCATGGGACAACAACGTGCGTTGGAAACACATAAAGATGGCCTTTTGGAGTGGTGAGAAGTGAGAATCACTTTCTCCACTAGGTTCACTGGAGCAATGTACCTACACAAACATGTGAATTTCATGGGAATTCTTTTGCCTCTCATCATGTCCAGGAGTGTGAGAGATCTTGGCGCAAGGCAAGGAGGCATTACCACCATCACTTTGGGTACATAAGTTCTATTCCACCTTGTGTGGTGTGTGCACATGGTATGTCCATGCCAAAATTAAAAGAGAAACAAAAAATTGGCAAGAGATGACTGCATGTATGATCCAAACTTTTGATTATTTTTCTACTAAGCCTCCAGTCCATGAAGAAATGCATATATGAAGCGCATCACTTTGGGAGATAATGCAAAGGATGAAGATTATGTTAGAACTATTTGGAGAACTTGATCTTGAGGCACACCTTGATCTTGAGGAAACAAATGAAGAAGAAATGGTACGTGCTTGGAAGGAAAAATAAAAGGGTAAACTGGTGTATACATGATAGATGATGAAGTGGATACACTGGATGTTGACCACATTAAAGGTACATGTGAGGTGATGGACACTATAGATGAGAAAGTGCATATCATAACCCTATGAAAATCAGTAGAGGAAGAGCCTAAGGAGGCCATTATTGGTGATTACTTAGTCGAAAGAGAAGAAGTAGCTAATATTATTGAATTATTATGTGAATTTCAAGACTTATTTTAAGGGGCTATCATGAGTTAAAGGGAGTACACCCTTCTTTAGGAGAGATGAAAATCAAGTTGAAAGAAGGTGTGCACCTGGTTAGGAAGAGGCCTTATAGGATGAATCCTAATCTATGTGTGAAGGTAAAGGAATAAATTGATAAAATGCTCAAGTATGGTATAATTGAGCCTATTGAGGAATTTGAATGGGTTAGCCCCATGGTCATAAGCATTAAAAGGATGGAGGATAAGGATTTGTGTGGACTACAAAGAACTTAAATGCTTCATGTGTTATTGATCCTTTTCCCACCCCATTCATAGAGGAAATACTTGAAGGAGTTTTTGGGCACGAGATATATTCTTTTACAGATGGATTTTTAGTTATCACAGGTGCACATTACGAAGGAAGATCAAGAGAAGACTAATTTCACCATTAAGTGGGGTAATTTTTGCATATATAGTTATGCCCTTTGGACTGAAGAATGCACAAATAGTGTTCTCATGCACATTGTTGTTTAGGCCTTTCAAGATTTTATTCACAAGTTCTTACAGGTATATTTAGATGATTGGATAGTCTATGGTTTAGTCAAGGATCATTGTGATAATTTAAGGCTCATGTTTGAGAGGTACAAGTGTAGTTGAGCATCTCCTTAACATTAAGAAGTGCATCTTTGCAACACCTTTTGGCACTTTACTTAGGCATATAATTTGTAAAGAAGGATTATTGGTAGATCCAGCCAAGATAGTTGTGATCTTGGGTTTGGAAGAACCTAACAATCAAAGTGAGTGTGCAGATTCTTGGGTCACACAGGATATTACAAGAAATTTATTAAGGGGTATGCAAATATTTTTGTGCCCTTGGAAGAATTGTTGAAATCTAAAGGGAAATTCTATTGGGGTGACATGCATAACAACAGGAATTTGAAACACTAAAGGAAAGGTTGACTATCTGCACCTATTTTGTGCTTTCCTTCGTGGGACAAACCTTTCATGTTCATGTTGATGCTTCTAACATGGAAATTGATATAGTATTGGCACAACCTGGAGAAGGAATTGTGGACCATCTATTTTTTACAAAGCAAGAAGTTGACACCCATGGAGCAAAATTACACAACTACTGAGTGTGATGCTTTGTCTATGATCTATGCACTATATAAGTTTAGAAAATACTTGTTGAAACTCCATTTATTTTATATATAGATCATATGGCGCTCAAGTATTTGGTCAACAATCTTGTTTTGCAAGGGCACATATGTAGATGGATCCTTACTTTTCAAGAATTTGATTTCACAATTGTTAAAAAACAAGGAAAAATTAATTCAGGGCGTGATCATCTATCAAGGATCAATTATGGTGAGGATGTGCACATCATTAAGGAAACTATGCCAAATACACAACTATTTAGATTGAACCGCATGCCCAAAAAATTGGAGGACATTGCAATGTTTTTGTGCACTCGATAGGCACCTAAGGAATGAAGACCTTAGAAAAGAAGCAACTTGTAATACACATGATGCCTTATCAGTTGATTGGTGGATATTTATACAAGTTAGGCCATGATGAAGTTTTTCTTCGTTGTGTTCTGGATCATGAGTGTGAGGCTATTATGGAAGAAGCTCATGGTGGAATTACAGGAGGACATTATGTGGGTGATGCTACTGCATGTAAGATTCTGATGGCTGGACTTTGGTGGGAGAATTTATACAAAGATACTAAGAAATGTCAAGTTATGTGATCATTATCAACACCTTGGAAAGCTTGACACAAAGATGAGATGTCGTTGTGGCCTATTGCAAGCGTTGAGCCTTTTGAGAAGTGGGTGATTGACTTTGTGGGTCCTATTTCACCACTACACATGGAATGACATGCGCACGTCACATCATAACTTATACGCATTATCTGACTAGGTGGGTTGAACCAACACCTACAAAAGATTGTACACGGCTACTATATCGATATTTTTGTTGGAAAATATTTTTAGCAGATACGGTTGTCCTCTAAGCTTGATAAGTGATAGGGGAACTCATTTCCTCAATGAGACAATCAGAATTTTATTGGTAGATTTATGGTGGCACACCATAAGATTACTCCTTATCACCCACAAGACAATGGTACTATAGAAGCTTTCAAAAAAATTTTGGGACAAACATTGACAAAAATATGTGATGTTGGAAGAAAATATTGGGATGATAAAGTATCAGTTGTACTTTGGGCATATAAGACCACTTATAAGAGGTTGAACAAGGCCACACCTTTTTAGTTGGTGTTTGGCATGGAGGCTGTATTTCTGTTGAATTCATGTTACCTTCCCTACGTATTATGCACAGTGTAGGTGGACTAGATGATGAGAAAGTTGTTGAGGAGTGCATTAAAAACTAATGTAGTTAGATGAGAGGTGCACCATTACATGTTGGAGCTAGAAAGACAAGAATTCAGACGACAAGGCATGACATGATAGGACATATAAGGAACAAAACATTTGAAGTGGAAATATGGTTCTTTTGTATGATTCCAAGTTTGCATGCCACCCATGGAAATTAAAGTACATTGGTTGGGACCTTTTAAATAACCAAGATACTTGAATAGGTGCTTGTCATTTATAGGCACTTTGGATGGAACATTATGTTTCCAGTTACTTTAATGGGAGTAGGTTTAAGCCCTACTATAAATAAGTCTTCTTGGTGTTTGTAATAAGGCAATATTTCCACTTAGATTAGATTTCCCTCTTATGTTTATTTTCATTGTTGTTATGATTTTCAATTTAGTTGTGTGTTTTGTTGTAATAAGTTGTGCTTGCATGTGAAGTTGATTACTATCTTTGAGTTCATGTGCAGAGGACCACACATATATTTTAGTGTGGGGTGGGAAAAAGTGGAGTAGAAAAAGGGTATAAATGTGCTTTGTGAAGATGAAGGAAATCTTAAGAGAAAGGAATTAAATAGGTGCTCGGGATGAAACCATGTGATAAGGATTGATTATTCTCGGAGGAAGACCACACGTAAGAAAAAGGTTCATCACATTGTAACGTGAGGTAGGAAGAAACATGGGAAACTACTTAGTATGAGGCGTAGAGGATTATGTACTTCAACACATGGAGGTGCATGAAAGGAGGTTTGTGGCCGAGAAGTAGTAGGTGTGCCAGAAGGTTACGAATGGGGTGTGGAAGAAAGTAGTAAAAAGTGTGGAAAAAGTAGAAAAGTGTCATTAAAGTTGGAGTATGGTGGTAGGTGAGGAGTAATTAATGCAGAAAATTTTTCTAAAATCTATAAAAGGGGTGCATGCGAGTTCATTCTTACCTTGCATATTTGAGTTTTCAAGCCTTGGAAGAGTGAGTTAAAGTGAAATGTGATGCGTGTGAAGTGTGATTGCAATCAAATAAAGCATCGAACTAGTTGAGAATTGTTCACAACCGTAGTAGAGCTCCTATTGAGAGAAGTGTTTGAGTGAGTGGAAGGTGTGCAAAGAGTAGGGTTTGAGAGGCTAGGGTTTGAATCGTGGCGAGTAGGGCACATGAGCTTAAGGTTTACAAAAGGAGAAAAGGGAAAGGGTAAGGAGTTGAAAAGTTGAAATGGCACCCAAGAAGAGCACCACAAAGAACAACCACAAGAGGAAAGAAGAAGAATGAACCAAAGGTAGAGGTTGAAGATACACCAGAAGGAAGATTTTAGAGATGCAATATCCTAAGGGAGTTATCATGGGGCGTGACTGGGAATCCCATGTCAGAAAGAATAAGGTGAGTGACTAATCATTGCACCAATACAAACACAGACTAGATAGAAAAGGATCTGGTGAAAAAGATGATTTATGCACTAAAGATGATAAGCCCATTTATGATGATGAAGGGAAGAAGACTTTGAGAAATTTGGGTCTTGTAGATCTATGAGTTGCCATACTTTGGAAAACCATAAGGGCTATATAAGTCAATGGCTGATTTCAAGGGTCCATGAGGAATTTTTATACTTTGTTGGTAGAAGAGTACAACTCACCACACCATTCATTGGAAATCTCACAGGATTAAGGAGCTCAGGAACTAAAATTGCTAGCGATCTTGATGATGAAGTAGGTGTGGAAGCTATTATGGATATGGCTTACCAGAAGGAAGGGTGCACGATGTATGTATCCAAGGTAACCAATCCCATGGTTAATATTGCTACACATCTTTTGAAAAATTCAATGGCCATGAGCATTGAGGCTAGGTGAATAAGAAATGGCTCCATATTACAAAGAAGATGGTAGAAGGCATTATATACAAATTTTTGCATTTATAGCATAAATTATAATTGAGGAAGCACAAAAGGAGATAAAATCAGTTGGGGCATTATCCTTCTATCTATTGTGTTTGCAGAAATTGGGGTACTAGATGGCCCAAAGGATAAAATTTGGCAGTTCCCTAAAGAAAAGAAGTCACTTGCTGAGAGATTTGCAAAATATACATGTGATGGAACCACACGAGTGGTGCCTATAAAATAGATGGAGATGTGGTATAGGAGGATGCACGAGGCCTTTGAATATGAGTGGTACATACCAAAATATTTTCTTACAATGGTTGATGGAGAGGCAAAGTTTACGGTGTTCAAGTACTATTACGTTGGAAGATTTCGGATGAAGGATGGTAAATGGAGCCCATGGTGTAAGCTCCCTTATGATTTTACAATGTGCTAATTTTAGGCCTCTAGGTCAATAGATTTTTAGACGCGTGAAGGCTCCATTTTGATGCGAGATAAATTTGATTGCAAGTACCACACACTCCGAAAGACTTATGTATTTGAGTAAGTCTACATATATTGAAACCATGATATCAGATGATATCATTATTAATTTATATGACTTTAGCAATTGGAAAGTGGGTGTGGCTAAGGTGTACCTCAACCTTAAGCCTAAATTGGTGAATGGGAAATATATTGAGAATGAATTCAAACTCCCTAAGGTGCCCAAAGGAAGACACATAGTTGGCACCATGTAGGAGAATGAGCCCATCTCCTTCCAAAATAGAAGAAGAAGAACTGTTAATGATGATGAGGAGAGGAGATGGATGATGTTGCATGCAGCTAGATCATGGTACTAGAAGGAACCAACTATGCAGGATTCAAGAGGTCATGTGAGAGCACTCCCAAGCAAGAAGAAGAAATGAGAATATAAATAGAGTCCGAGGAGATAGAAAAAGAGGAAGGTGATGTGGATGAGCATGATGGAAGAAGAAAGTTAAAAATAACCATGCCTCAGGGTAGTGGCGCATAACCACTTAGGAGATCGCCTAGGTTATCCGTTAATCTAAGATCGGAAAAACAATCCCATAGAAGACAAAGAGAAGTGCAAGTATGTGCCAAGGGGCGATAGTGAGGAGGAAGTATCTGAGGAATCCCATGCAGAACACAAAGTCCACACCAATTATTGATGTGGAAGGAGAGAAGGAGCTTAGAGAATAAGAAACCTAACATGAATATCGGGGTGCATAGTGAGTGCGAAGAGGAGAAAGGCCCACAGAGAAAGAGGAGGAAAAGAGTAGAGTGTAGGTGAACCATCAAGCGAGCATGGGGTGCGAAAGGTGAGGGCCCAATTTTAGGAGCATAGAAACACATATCCCCAAGGGTAGGCGGTCTGGTAAGAATAAGGGAGAATAAATTTTGAAGATGTCATGACTTGGGATATGTTAATGATCCTCAAAGATCATCACGTGAGGTTTTAACACCCTTAAAAATGAATATTTATATGGATGGGAGATGATAGATCCCAAGGGTGCAAATATGCATCTAAGAAAAAGTTATCTTGGAGTATGCAAACACACATAGACGAACCTAAGTTTGACATGTAAAAGAGGAAGCTTGCATTTGGGCAAGATGAAGAAAAAGCACCACCAAGAAACACATATGACAATAAAGTCAATTGAGTTTACAGATGAACATGCAAGCAATGCCTTGATGAAGATGGTGGTATAGGTGACATGAAGGAGCTTGGATAAATGCAACAATGCTCATGATGTTGCTTGAGGATAATCAAAACAAGACAAAAAATTGAGCAATTAATTGAGGCGAGACAAAAGGGATGAGAAGTGAAAGAAAGGATATTCTAGACTTTTTTTTGCAAAGATTGGAGGTGAAATTTAGAGGTGCATCCAAATTTTTATGAACAGATGAATAAGACTTACCCTTCATCCTTGCATTTTCTACAAGATTACATCCATCTTTTGCTCAAGAAGAAGCTGACTATAAAGAAACAACTGAGGAACAAGTGAAGGTCGAGAAAGAAAGGACTAAGAAGACCATAGCGTTGGATTGTAAAGTATGATGTCATACTCAAAACACTAAAAGATGAATTGAAGAAGGTAATTGGGCGTTCTAAAAACTATGTGAGGATCTAGAAGATCCTTAAGGCATATACATAGTATAGGAGGAGAATGAAGTTGTACTAATAACCAAAAGGATGAAGTCTTTGGGAAGAGGAAAATTGGTGCGTAGTTGTGCAAAGAAGTGCGATGTATTTAAGGCCAAGGGGACCTTCATGAGATGTGGAATAAAGGAGTTTGGGCGTTGATTGTGCGTAGAATGGACTTCATGGATGATATGGCATGATTAGGCTAGAGTCAAGGAATTAAAGATAATGAGGGAAGATATGACTCTAGAAGAAATGGAGAAAGTACTTGGAGATGTCCCGATAAAAAAGAAGGGGCTAGGAGAGTGGAATGAGTTGGAGGTAGATATAAATAAGGAGTATCCTGAACTCTTCCTCCTAGTTGAGGATTGAGGAACATTGGTTATTCTTTCATTTGATTCATTATTTTATTCTGGAATAACTTATTCTTTATTATTCTATTCTTTGGAGAGATAAGTTGTGAAACCCATTTCGAGGATGACAATGTAATTAGTGTGGGGTAATGTTGGGTTGGCCAAATTACCTAAGTATTGAGAGGGAACATGGAATAGTAAGGCACACAAAGTGGGTGTGAGGCGTGCACAAGTGTCATGGGTTAAGGTGGCATGGGATTGCACCTGGGAAGATCGATTCAAGACTTAGCTGATTTTTTCACGTCACAGGCTAAAATAGGAAAAGCGGTTGGAGTGTATCCCAAGTAAAGATAAAAGCAAGAAGAATTCACGACTAAGAAAGATCTATTTTGGGACTAAAGAGGAGATCAAAGGTCATGCATGGATCGATCTAATAATATGATTAAAAATATAGTTTATGTATAGACTAATCTATTATTAGGATCGATAGAAAAGCATGTAGCTATTAACGCATGGCTATTTTGAGCATGCAGTCTATTTTGAGAATCATGGGTTGTGAAGGGAAAGTCCTCACCCTATTTATATGTATTCTTTTACATTGTTTTGGACACCATGTACAAACCGTGTGATGTAATAGAGTTATGCCACCTTGAGTTACTAGCGTGCATGACTCTGTGATAGTAAATGTAATGTATTCAACTTATGTTATTTGATACTTAATGCAATGGATAATTATGGTTGGATTCTAGTAATATATGTTTTGATTAGGGTACTTGTATGGTGAATCGATTTTAATTCTTATCGATCATGCAATAGTGAATGTTATGATTTTCACTTGAGTATATGAACTAGTAATGGTACCTATGAACATGCATGCTAACATCTTGACAAGTTTTCATAAAGGAGGGACATGGTAGCTTCGCGCACTATGGGTGAGTGCTCAGATCTATCTGGATGAAGTGTCAATGTGCCTAGGAAATTGAGTGGAAATAAAAGATGACATACATATAATTGTGATCATTAGGAGAAGGATTTGAATATGTGGGAAAGGAAGAAGCATTTGACAACTGAAGTAATATGAAGCTAATGGAGGCTTGAAGTATATGTGTTGAGCAAATAATTTTTCTTCCACCAAA